>OY821519.1:230837495-231194995 GCA_963682025.1 Cordilura impudica | reverse complement strand
ACGGTTGTATCAATAGCTCAATTTTGTCCTAACTCAACTTTGGTTGTGATTACTTGTAACAACATATGTTAGCCTGGAGATCTTAAAGATGTGACGAAAATTTGGCCTGTTTTCTAAAACCTCCTTAAAATTTAAAATCGTCGTCCTTCCTATGAAATGTAAGCCCCTAAGCTAAGAAATACAGCTAGCAAAAGTGTATGGAGTGAAAAAAAACTTTCATATTGAATTACTGTAGACATAAAACACAAACCAACAACAGCAACAAAAACAAAGACAACAACATTCATTATAGCCAGCTGTTGTCAGCTAACCAATTTGTTTTCACTTATTTGTATGAAAAACAAAAATTCCACTAGATCAATTGAGATAAGCTTGTGTAATAAGTTAACCTTGACTTATAAATATTTCAGATTGAAATAAAGCAAATTATAAAAGATTTTTTTTATTCCAAACACTTGCTATTTAAATGCAAATTAATATTTTTAAATTTTTTCTTTTTTTATAATTATAATTTTTTAAAGCAATTTTTTGCAATTTAAATTATTGTAACCAAAGCTATATTGTGTAAATAAATGTCTATGTATTAGTATATAAATGTAGACAAACGGTAAGTAACAGATGTGGGTCGACAAAAGTCACATAGTTGACTACGACATCTACAACTACCAATTACAGCATTTAACTGCTGAACAGCATCAGCTTTTTCTGATTTGTTGTTGTTTGTTTTATATATATATAAATATATTTTAAAGCAATCAACCGCAAAAAACAACATTTCATAATTATTGTGGCAAATAATCAACATTAAATAACAAAATATATATATATTTATATATACAAAACTGCAACTGATGTTAAGATATTAAAATGGATGAGTTAATGTACACATTTAAATGTATGTACGAGGATATGTATATCTCTGTGTAATTAAAAGTTTGCTGATGATTTATATTATATATTCTATATGTATGTATTATTTTTATATACAAAAGAAGTCATTTATTGTTAATAACCATATATTTGTTCACAATTTTTAAGGAGTGCCAACTGGCGTTAAAAAGTTTTAATCAAAATTCAAAAAAAAAAGAATTTCAATTTTTATTTTGACAATCAAACTTTATAAAAATAAATGCCAACCTTATAAAAAAAAATAATCATCAGTCAGTTTATATGAAATTTATGCGTTTTTATTTTCGTGTACATATGCATAATGATATATTTATCACTTTTTAATAATATTTACAGTATAAAGCAATTGGATGATAGTGTTGTCATGCTTACACGTGACAATAATTGTATGAATATAAAATGTTGAAAAAAAGTTTAAAAGTGTTGAAAAATTTATATTAATAATTTACTTAATAAATTTCAAGCCATGAAATGTATAGAAAATAATTAATTATAAATCAAGACTAAAATTTTGAATTTGCAGCAAATTCTTTTTTTTTTTTAAGAAAACATTGCTAATTCAATCTCTGATGAGGATTTATTGCTTGAAAAAAATCAATAATAATCAAAAAATCATATTATAAAATCCATTTAATTTGAAAGTATCATACGTAAGATTTTCCAAAAATTCAAATGGCATAAGTCACTTTTTCCAGAAAAAAAAAAAAAATAATAATGTTAGCAATATTCATTTTGAACTATTAAACTTATAACAATTTAATTTTTATTATTTAATAAGAAGCCGTTTTATTAAAAAGTTTTATTAAAAAATTTTTTAATGTTTTAGTTTATTTACTTACTTCCTTAAACGTAAGTTTGTCTCTTGTTAAAATTAAAATTAAATATTGTTAAAAATAAAAAACTTTATATTCAATACAAATATTATAAGCCTTTGAAGATGTCGACAACAAATCGGCTAAACGTCGGGTAGAACAATGATGATTAAATAGAATTTTATTTGATTTGGAAAAAACGACCAGTAAGCTCGATTAATAAAATACAAAGACTTCAAAAGCCGTTTATTTTTGAAGTGGCACTTAAGCCATTTTTTAAAATAAGTGGCTCGCTCATTTAATATCATTTTATTAAATTTTATTGTTATTGTCACGATGAGTAGGTAGCATTACTGAATTTTGGAAAGGTAATAAGCTACTTAAGTCTTAAGACATTTTTAAAATAAAATTTAATAAAAATGTTATATTAACTGCTTATTTTAAAAATGGCTTAAGTCACTTTAACAAAAAAATACATTAATAATTAAATAATAGCATTACTCATTATAAGCTATTAAATTTATAACAATTTATTTTTTTTAATAAAATAAATTTGATGTGAGCTGTTATTTTAAAAGAAGCATAACTCTCTTTAAAAAAAAAATCATCTTAATGACAGCTCTACTCAACCCTACTTACATATAACAAAATTTTAAATAACATGTAATCATATATTATATGGCCGCTTACATATTAGCCGTTTATTTTGCAAATGGCATAAGTCTCTTTTTCACTTTTTCAAAAAAAAAAAAAAAAAAAAAAACAATTTAATGAGAGCATAACGTTGAAACTCAAAGTAAATAAAATAATATTATATTAACCGCTTATTATTAAAATGGCATAAGTCACTTAAAAAAAATAGTTTTTATTTAATAAAATTATTTTGATATTTTAGTTTGAAAGTGACATAAATACGTCACTTAAAAAAATTAATTGATAACAATAAAAAAATTTTATAGCCTATACTGCTATGTGGTCAAATTTGGTTTGTATATCTCACCTGTACCTCTAAAGTGAGTCAACTCAAAATTTTTCAATTTTCACTTTTTGCAAGAAAACGATACACAGTGGTCATATCTATCCACTGTAAAAATCTTGCATCGATTTTTGTAGTCTTTCGTAAAAAAATACAGTTGTAACTCTCTTTGTATTACAAGAGTCGCTTCTTTAGAATCCTCTAAAAAGACATATTTTGAGTTGCACGCAAAAAACTTGTTGTTTTCGATGATCACTGAAAAAATCGCAAAAACAACTACTGTTGCATACTTATTATTCGCAATTCTTTACAATGAAATAACTGTTTTTCAATTTTATAGTAAATATTAAAAAAACCGTTTTTTGCCTCTACTGAAAGTTTGTAAATTTTGAATTGACTCACTTTAGCGGTACAGGTGCGATATGTTTTTGAGAAAAATAAGTGACTCTATCAAATACGATTAGGATCGGTCCACTTTTTGGCCTAGTCCCAAAAAAAAACATTAATAACGATTTCATTCAGATTTGGTTGGTTCTATACTCAATTAGTTGGACCCAAGACCAATCCTAAAAAGTGTTGTATAGGGTATCGCATAGTCGGTCTAGACCGACTATAATTTTCTTACTTATTTAAAATAAAATTTATTTGGTATGAGCTGTTTATCTATAATATTAATAGGCTAGGCGATTTCTTGTTACCGATATTTTGTTCTACCGTTTTATCCCGATTTTGACTAAACGGATATTATTTGAAAGATATGTCTTTTGAGCTGTTCACTAGATTTACCGATTTTTAAATTTTTTCCTTTGTATTGAGTAAATTGCATTTAATTGCAATTATACATCCGCTATGTGTGTGTTTAAAAAATTTGTTATTGTGTTTGTTAATGAGTTTGTTATCTTCATTCGCAATAATAATAAACCAAAAAAGTGTTGGTTTGTGAATTGGCTAAGTTGAGAAATAAAGTTTCCTATAAACTGCACTCGAATTTCGAGCGCTGGAATCTGCTAGTTTTAATCATTACAATTAAATTTTGTTTTAATAAAATACTAGAGGACCCCTGCTGATCCGCAGCATTATATTATATTATATTAATTTTTATAATATAATACCAAAATTTGCCAAGAGAAGTTAACGTACAGTAATGCCAAAATATGCCAAGAGAAGTTAACGTACAGTAAAAATAAAGTTGATTGTCCACGCATAACTTTTCTCAAACCCAACGAATTTGCCAAGAGAAATTAACGTACAGTAATGGCAAAATATGCCAAGATAAGTTAACGTACAATAAAAGTAAAGTTGGTTCTCCACGCATAACTTTCCTCAAACCAACGAATTTAAGCAGTTAATAGCTCAAAAGAAGGAGCTTGATCCACTGAGTGTTCTTAGACCTATGTCAACAGCCTACGTTAATTAGAACTCTAGTTATAGAGGTTTGAGAGAAGAAAAATATTGAAAAAAATCTTGAATGCAAAGTTTATTCATAAATTCTTTTAATATATAAGATATTTTATATATGCCATTTATTTTGGAAGTGGCATAAGCCACTTTTTTTAAAAATTTAATAAGAATAAAAATAAAATTTATTAATATAATATGAAAATAGCATAAGTCCCTTTTTGAAAAAAAAATAATATTATTATATGGTAACATTACACTTTATAATAAAATAAATTTAATATGAGCTATTTATTTTTAAAATGGTATAAGTCACTTTAAAAAAAAATCATTTTTATGATATTACTTTAAAATTTAATTAAACAATTTAATATTAGTCGTTCATTTTTGAAATAGCACAACTCGCTTTACTAAAAAAAATTAAAAACAATTTAATGATAACATTATTTATCATAACGTTAAAATTTTATTAAAATAATATTACATTAGGCGCTAATTTTGAAAATGGAATAAGTAACTTTGTCAAAAAAAAATAATACTTATTATACCAATTATAACAATTTAATTTCCATTAAATAAAATTAATTTGATAAGAGCCGTTTATTTTGAAAATGGCACAAGTCACTTTAAAAAAAAAACAAACAATTTAATGATAACATCACTATCATTACTCATCATAACATTAAAAATAAAATTTTATAATATAATATTGTATTAGCCGTTTATTTCGAAAATGGCTCAAGTACCTTTTACAAAAAAATCACGTGTGTCCGATCACAGGGAAGATGCGTAAACATCTAGTATGTAATTAAAGATTTTTTATGGCACTCTGTTCTGCTAATATAAAGATATTTATTATACTTTATTATTTCAACTGGTTAATTTTGAATTTTTCGTTTTTTATTTTTCATTTTTTATTTTTATACCCTATACCACTATGTGGTTTCGTTATAATGACTTTGTGCTGCTGTTTGTAACTACCAAAAATATTTGACCTAGACCCTTCTTTTATTATACCAATCGAATCAGAATCACTAACTGACTCGATTTTACGATGTCCGTCCGTCCGTCCGTCTGTGTGTACATGTTAACCTTGTAATCAAACTGCTTATCCCTATGGGACAACTCTTAGTCATAGGCCCCATATAGCGCTGCTTCCCGATCTTCACTTAAATCTATCAAAAACAAAAATATTGCACTGATTCTTATCAAATTTTATTTGTACATATTATTGCAAAATTCAAGAGACGTTACCAAACATAGTCAGGATCGGTCTATTTTTGGGCCTAGTCCCCATATCGATATAGCATCCGATATGAACTTTTTCATATCAGCAGCCAAAAAAATTAATAAAAATCCCACTCAAATTTAGTTTATGCTTATTTTCTATGTCCAGTTACTTGGGTCTATGAGATAGGGTCTCTAAAGGCATGGTATAGGGTATCATATAGTTGGTCTAGACCGACTATAATCTTCCTACTTGTTCTTATTTCATTTTTTATTTTTTAATTCTCATTTTTCATTTGTTATTTTTTATTTTTAATTTTTAATTTTTAATAATTAATTTTTAATTTTTAATTTTTAATTTTTAATTTTTAATTTTCAATTTTTAATTTTTAATTTTTAATTTTTAATTTTTAATTTTTAATTTATAATTTTTAATTTTTAATTTTTAATTTTTAATTTTTAATTTTTAATAATTAATTTTTAATTTTTAATTTTTAATTTTTAATTTTTAATTTTTAATTTTTTATTTTTTATTTTTAATTTTCATTTTTCATTTTTTATTTTTCATTTTTCATTTTTCATTTTTCATTTTTTATTTTTAATTTTTTATTTTTCAGTTTTCATTTTTCATTTTTTATTTTTCATTTTTTATTTTTAATTTTTCGGTTTTAATTTAAATTTTTTTTTCATTTTTTATTTTTCATTTTCATATTTTATTTTTCATTTTTAATTTCTCATTGTTTATTTTTCATTTTTCGTTTTTTAATTTTAATTTTTCATTTTTTATTTTTCATTTTTCATTTTTAATTTTTTTTTTTAATTTTTTATTTTTCAGTTTTCATTTTTCATTTTTTATTTTTCATTTTTAATTTTTTATTTTTCATTTTTCATTTTCAAAAAGGTTATTATATATCAAAATTGTTTTACCAACACAATCATAAGTCACACTGATTTTGTTTTACGGCTCACATGTTACGCTGTTTTTGTGATTGTATTGTGAAATAGAAATTTACCCCCCGCGCGTATAGATGTTTACACATCAAACATAAATTAAAAAAATAAATAATTATATGATAGCTTTAATAATTTATTTATTTGTTTTAATAAAATTTAATTCGATATGAGCTGATTTTTTTTTAATATCATAAGTCACTAAAAAAGACAATTTAAATTAAAAGTAAAATTTAGTAAAAAAAAATATTAGTCGCTTATTTTAAAAATGGCATAAGTCAATTTTCGAAAAAAAGAACAATTTAATGATAGCGCTATTCATTATAACATTAAAATTTAATAAAATAATATATTTAAAAAAAAAATGTATAATATAATTTATATATAAATATTATGAGCTGTTAAACTAATGATAGTTTAAATTTTATTTAATAAAATTAATTTGATGAGGTGTTTTTTTTTTTTTTTTTTTTTTAACTGACATAAGTCACTTTTTACAAAAAAAAATTCATTTAACCATATCATGACTTATCATTATCTATAAAGTTTATAACAATACAAATTAAAGAAAAAACTTTATTCAAATGAGAGGTTTATTTTGGAAACAGTATTATATACTTTTTCCAAAAATCAAATGCCAAAAATATTCACCATTAGCTATAAAATTTATAAGAGTAACAGAAAATCTAATTAAATTTAACATTCTGTTTTTAAGGTAGCATTACTCACATGTTCACAAAAAAAATTAATTTAACGATTGCCTGACTTAAAAAGATTTAGTAAGAAACTTAATAAAATTCTATTTATACGAGCCGTTTTTTTTTTTTGCTATTTAAATTGTATTGTCAATTTTTTTAAAAAAAATTTAATAATAACATTACTCATAATTATCTACAAAATTCGTTAAATATAAAAAAAAAATTTTTTAATGATTTTATATGAGCCTTATTCTTTACTTTTTTTAAGTGGCATGTGACTTATTTTAAGAAAAAATTACTTATGGATTATCATTACTTCGAAATACAAACGCATTAAAATTTATTTTATATGAGCCAATTGAAATCGACATAAGTGCCAATTTTAAAATTAAATTTAACTATATCATGACAGCTATAAAATTTATAGCAATCAAACAAATAATTTTAAAAAAATTTTAATTTTGAAAGTGGCATAAATAACTATTTCAAAAAAATTAATTTAATTATATTTTATATATTATAAAAATTTTGAAAAATAACAATTTGATACAAGCCACTTATTTTGAAAGTAGCATAACTCAATTTGTCTAAAAATTAAATTATCATTGGCTAGACAATTTATAAAACGTCCAATTAAATTCATTTTATATCTGCCCTTTATTTTGAAATAAGCATAAATCACTTTTTAAAAAATTCAAATTAACTATAATGTGACTCATTGTTAGCTCTAAAATTATAGAATAAAAAAAAAAACAGGTAAGAAAATTATAATCGGTCCAGATCGATTATATGATACACTATCTCTTAGATCCAACTAATTAGATATAGAAATTAAGAACAAACCAAATTTATATGGGTTGTTATTAATTTTTTTGCTTTCGGATATGAAAAAGTTCACATCGGATGCTATTTTTATATGGGGACTAGGGCGAAAAATGGACCGATCCTGACCATATTTGGTAAGATCACTTATTTTTTGCAAAAAAATATACAAACCAAATTTGAGAAAAATCTGTTCAATATTTTTGTTTTTGATAGATTCAAGTGAAGATCGGGAAAAAGTTTTTATATGGGGGCTATGATTAAGAATTGTGCTATAGGGTTTATTTTTGGACTACTGATAAATGGATGTAATAAACATACACAAACCCAATTTGACCACGATCTATATGATAATTTGAATTTTATGGCAATTCAAGTCGATCTTATAGGGAACTGGTCTGAACATGCACCCATATTCTATGGCCTATAGAAGCTTTTATACTAAATTTCATTACTATATATATATTCATATTTGTGACCTGTAGTTTGATTACAAGGTTTACATGGACACACAGATGATGGACGGGCGGACGGACGGACATCGCTAAATCGACTCAGAAAATGATTTTGGGTCAATCGGTATAATAAAAGAGGACCTAGGTCAAATATTTTTGGTAGGTACAAACATCGCACAAAGTCATTATACTCTGACCCTTTATTGGTATAAGGTATAAAAATAAAATGCACGAGCCAGTAATTTTTAAAATGGCATAAATACTTTTTCAAACATTTATATATTAATACGTAAAGGTAAATTTTAAGTTCCCTTTCTAACCAATATGCGGGCACAGAGGAGTGTGAAAATTGGCACAGTTATAGTTCATATGGAGGAGAAGCTGAGAATGATAAAATTTATGTTTAATCTGTGTTACAAATATATTAAATTAAATAAAATAAAATATTTATAATAAATCATTACACCCTGTTAAGGCGAATGATTTAAATTATATAGCAGACGTTCTGTGTTGAATTGTGAATTGCAAAATTTTTATATATATATAGATTATATATATATAGCTCAAAGATTATATACGTATATATAGATTAAAAAAATATTGCAAGATAAAAATTGAATGAAAAAATAATATTTCCTAGAATTTTCACTCGAATTTCGAGTGCTGGGCAATACTAGTTTAATATAATTATATCTTTTATATTATTATAACAGTGGAAAAAGTCAATAAATATTTCAAGAACGCTTGATATTTTGTTTGGCCTATTTACATGTTTATTCTGAAGGTGGCTGAAGCCGCTATACTAAGAAAATGATTTTTTCAATCTATTATTATTAATATTAAATGACCGTTATGAAGAGCCAACTGTTTTCCAATCATTTCTACTCAGAAAAAAATAAGTCTCTCAGTTAACAAATACAAGTAAGTCTTCCCGAAAGTTGACCTTAATATATTTCCAACATTTTGCAATGAAAACCTTTATATATCTTAATCAAAAAAAAAAAAAAATATTATGCTACTTTTATAATAAACGGCTTATACGAAAATTTGTTATAAAAAAATTGATTTTTTTTTAAATAAATTTTATAAAAGTAATAATTACACAAGGCAACAAAAAAGAAAAAAATTTACGCCGAACAAAAACCACTATACAGTTTTGATGTATTGTGGTTCCAGTAGTACAAATATGGTCCAAATTTTAAATTCTATGGAGAAGTTTTTTTTTTTTAATTTTTAAGTAAAATTAAAATTTTTTTTAGACGTTTCTCCACATAACTAATGATAACTTCAAAAGGGTTACTCCGATAATTTTAAAATAAATTTAGAAAAATTCAGACTTACATATCCTTTAATCCGCTTATATATTTAGTTTCAATCGGTTCAGTAGTTTCGGAGTTATAATAAATAATTGAAGCACAAAATATATTTTTTACGTGAAAATATCAAATTTTTTTGTTTTAAAAAAATCATAAAAAATTTAAAACTGCAAAAATTGTTCTAATTTATTGCTTTTTCTTAAAGCCACATGTAATAGGAACAAAATGAAATTTTTCGAATTTATTCACAATTAAGTGAATTCGCTCATTTTTCTAAACTATATTTTAATATTATCGGACTAACCCCTTTGAAGTTATCATTAGTTATGTGGAGAAACGTCTAAAAAAAATTTTAATTTTATTTGAAAATTTTAAAAAAAAAAACTTCTCCATAGAATTTAAAATTTTGACCATTTTTATACTTAGGTAGCCATGGTGCATCAAATCTATACAGTGGTTTTTATTCGGCATTTTTGCTGTTGACCTGTGTTATTAATCAAGCAACTTTTATTTCTATTATAACAATCAGAAAATTTATTCCCTTCGTGCCACTGTTCTGTGATATAAACCTGAATTTGATGTTTAATCAAGTTATATTTTTTTCACAACGTTTAATTAATCTTCCATTTGCTTAATCTGCTGTTGTTTAACATCTGAAATCTTTTATTATTAATTTTCTTTAATTACCGATAACAATATTTTCATGTTTTAATGGAATTTCATGTCAATTTACAATTTAATGTAAAATTTATAGTCATTTTTTATATTGTTATTAGTGTGACGATTAGTTAGGGAAGATATTCAATTTCAAGGTCAAGTGCAGTACAAAACTTGTTTCTAAAATAACTTGACTAATTATTTCATCAGCATTGTTAAATATTAAGTGTATAAATTAAATTGTAATTCAAAAAAAAAAAAAATAATCAACTCGATACAGCAAAAACAAGTTTTTAAGAATTTTTAAGAAGACAGATAACTTGGAGAGAAAAATATATTGTAAAAATAAAAGTTCTAAAAATGCTTCGACAGATAGTAAAGGGCCATTGTAAGAATACACAGATATTTATATGATAGAATACAAATTTTTCATCGAGTTGACCCATAGGCGAGGCTATTGATATAAAAAATAAATTTTAATACACACTTTTTCAATTTCTCATTCTTAACATATCGCTTTTTCTAAAAAATTTACTTTTCTTCAAAAGACCTTTTCATAAAAATTTAACTATTCTAAAAAAAAATACCTCTTCTGTCTATTCGATGATCCCAGAACAACCCGATCTGACGTATGGTAAAAAGTGCCAACCTTATAAAACCCATGTCTCAAGTTTCAAGGCGCCATCTTGTTTAGTATTTTTTGTGTGAGCCATGAAAATTAAACAATCTCAGTGAATTTTTAAACATGAACAAAATTGGTCACCGTTATACAGTTTCAATACTTCCATTTGCAAGATTTCAGACCAACCAATATTAAAGTCGAGCGAGATTTTACTCTGGGAGAGTCTCCTCCTTTATATACGGCTATAAAGTATTGGGTGCCGGAGTATAAAATAGGCCGCACGAATTGCTAAGATGAACAGCGTAGTGATCGATCAATTGAGGTGGCCACGCCAGAAACGGTTAAGATATGACAGGCATTTCAAAAAGTGCTTTACATCGCATATTGACCGAAAATTTGAAAATGAAAACGATGTCCCCAAGATTAGTGCTGCGTTTGCCTACAGCAAAATAAAAATAACGTCGCGAAGGTGTTTCAATAAAGTCTTTGACAATAATTCACAGCATAGAAGCCGAGATTTGCGTCGATTCCTAACCATGGTCCACCATGCTAAAAAAAAAACCTTTCCAAGAAAAATATCTTTTCTTAAAAACGTAATTTTTGCTTACAAAAAAATACCGTCTTATAAAAAGTACCTTTCTTTAAAAAAGTACCTTTCTTAAAAAATTACCATATTTTACCATACTACTATATTATTTTAAAAGTATCTTTATGTCTTAAAAGTACCTTTTCTTAAAATTTTATATTTTCTTAAGAATGTGCCTTTTGTTAAAAAATTACCTTATCTTTGTAAAGTATCTTTTCCTCAAAAATAATTTTTTTTAAAAATTACCTTTTCTTAAAAAAAGTATCGTTTCTTTACAAAAAAAACTTTCTTAAAAATATACCTATTCATTAAAACTACCTTTTCTTAAAAAGTACCTTGCCTTAAAAAACCTTTTCTTCATTAAACACCTTTTCTTAAAAAATTACCTTTTTTAATAAAGTACCTTTCCTAAAAAAGGATCTTTTCTTAAAAAAACTTTTTCTCAAAAATATGCGTTTTTTAAAAACTATATTTTCATAAAAAAGTTCATTTCCTTATATAAGTACCGTTCCTTAAGAAGTACCATTTATTCAGTACCTGTATTAAGTACCTTTTCTTAAAAAAGTACTTTTCCTCAAATAAGCACATTTTCTTAAAAAGTACCTTTTTCTCAAATAAGCACATTTTCTTAAAAAAGTACCTTTTTTTTAAAAACCCTTTTTTTAATAAAGTACCTTTTCTTAAAAAAGTACCTTTTCTAAAGAAGTAATTTTTCTTAAATAAGCACCTTTTCTTCAAAACCACATTTTCTTTAAAAGCACCTTTTCTTAAAAAAGAACCTTTTTAAAAAATTTCCTTTTCTTGAAAAAGTACCGTTTCTTAAAAAAACTTTCTTAAAAATATACCTATTCGTAAAAATTATTTTTCCATAAAGTACCTTTTTAAAAAAAGTAAATATTCTTAAAAATACCTTTCCTTAAAAAACATTTTCCTAATTAAATACCTTTTCTAAAAAAAGTACCCTTTTTAAAAAAGTACTTTTTCTTAAAAAAGTACCTCTTCTTATAAAACATATACGTTTTTGTAAAAAATATATTTCCTTAAACAAGTACCTTTTCTTAAAAGAGTACCTTTCCTTAAAAAAGTGAAATTTCTTGAAAAAGTACGTTCTCTTCAAAAAAATACCTTTCCTTAAAAAATACATTTTCTTTCAAAAGTACCTTTTCTTAAAACAAGTACCTTTTCTTTAGAAAAGTATATTTTCTTAAAGTTCCGTTTCTTCCAAAATATTGTTGCTTAAAAATATACCTTTTCTTAAAATTAACTTTCCTTAATAAAAATACCATTCCTTCCAAGTACCTTCTATTGAAAAAAAAATATATTTTGTTAAAAAAAAATGTCCTTTTGCCAAAAAAAAAGGAACCCTTCATTTGAAAAATTTTTTGGCTAAAGAAAAGTACCTTTCGTAAAAAAAAATCCCTCTTCCGAAAATATAACTTTTCTTAAAAAAGTATTTTTTCTTAAAAAAAAAAATTCTATCAAAAAAGTACTTTGTTTTAAAAAAGTACATTTTCTTAATAAAAACCATTTCCTTAAAAAATAATAATTACTTAAAAAAATAATATTAAAAAAAGTCCTTTATCTTTAAAAAGCAGTTGTTCTTCAAAAAGTAAATTTTCCTACGAAAGTACCTTTTCTTACAAAAGTACCTTTTCTTTAAAAGTAGCATTTCTTAAAAAGAATATTTTCCCAAAAATATACCATTTCCTAGAAGTAGCTTTTCTTAAAAAGTAGAATTTCTTGAGAAATACCTTCTTTCAAAAAGTTCCTTTTCTTAAAAAAGTATCCTTTCTAAAAACAATAAAATTTATTAAAAAAGTACCTTTTCTTAAAAAGTACATTTTCTTAAAAAGTACCTTTTCTTGAAAAGTATCTTTTCTTAAAAAGTACCTTTTCTTAAAAAGTACCGTTTCTTAAAAAGTACCTTTTCTTAAAAATTTCTATTACTTAAAAAGTTCTATTACTTAAAAAAAAAATCCCTCTTCATAAAAATTACAGCCAAATTGTATGTGATAAAAGACCCTAATTTTATGGTTTTATTTTCTAAATAATATTTCAGAAAAATATCTACTAAAAAAGCTTTGATTACATAAGATTTATTATTATTATTTATTTATTTTTTTTAATCCTAATCCAAATCAAAAACTATTTTTAGAACATTAATTACAAAAATATAGAATTATCGTGATTTCCTTATTTCCTAAAAATATACACTAAAATTTTCCTAAGAACACCTTAAAATAATTAATTATATACAGCTTACCCCCAACATTTTCCCTAATACCCTAACGGTTGGATTAATAAGTATAATGTTAATGTTCCTAAACCAATAAATATAATTACAATTTTATTAAACAATTAAGAGGATCTATAAAAAGTATAATTTTAAAATACTCCAATAAAACTGGCTACCAAAAAACCAAACACGTAGATTCAAACTTAAAATGAAACAAACTGAAACAATTGTAGCCGAAAAAAGGGAAAACGAAAAAAAAAATAAACGCCTCTTCTTTAGTGTTGGCCTGTTGTTTGCTTTAACTGTGAAACAATTAAAATGCTTGGAAAATGTCTTTGTTGGTATTGAAGCAATAGATCCCCGCACCCACTACTACAATGTGAGACAAACTCAAACGAATGAATTACTGAAACAAACCAAGATAATGATACTATAGGTATTCGAAAGTCCTGTAATTGGTTGTACAGCAGCATGGTTAGCATAAGAATAAGCTTAAGCAGCAAAGGCAGCATAAGCTAAATTATAATGAAGGGAGACAGGGAGAATATTGGAATGAGTGTAGCCAAAGCCAAAATAGCATACCTAATGCCTTAGTGCACAATTAAACTGCAATAAACCATAAATATCACAAGCTTGGGCTATAAAACTGAAAACACGTTGAGCATACTAACTAGCAGAAGATGCAAAATACATACATACGTAGTTACATACACAACTACACTCTACTTGAAAAGTTAAACACTTCTAATCTTCAAAGGAACGGTATTTGGAACAGAGTAGAATATTAAAAAAAAACATTTTATTCTCAGAAGCTGCTCTAAATAGTGTTAAACAGTTTAAAAACGTATTAAATATCACGTTCCCTAATTCATCTTAAGGGGGTTGGGCACTATAGAAAAAAAATATTTATTTATATTTTTCGATGTTACATTAGAAAAAAGTAGTTAAAGCTTTTATTAAAAAAATAATTTTAAAAAAAAATAATTTTATTTAAAAATTTTTTCAAAAAAAACCTTTTGTTAAAAAAGTGTCATTTCTTAATATTATCTCAAAAATAAAACCATTTCTTAAAAATGCACATTTTCATAGTAAAGTACCTTTTCTGAAAAAGTACCTTTTATTAAAAGAGTTCTTTTTTCATACTTTCCACTTTCCACACCCAGATGGTATATAAGTGTTTCATTTCGTTCGTAATAATTAAAAAGAAAAAAATCTGGACCCTCTAAAATATGTAACAAGCAGAGTTGATATAGCGATGTCCGTCTGTCCGTCTGTGGAAATCACTATAAAGCCCTCAATTGCTCTGAGCCGTTGCTCATTTTTAGTGCAGATGATTCACTGACGTAATGAGCAGGTTATTAGTTGAAGTTATCAAAATCGGTTCAATAGATCCCAAGATTTTAATAAAAATGTAAAAAAAAGACTTGAAAAAAATGAGTTTTCTATTATTTTATTTTCATTTTTGTTATTCAAAATTTTGTAATGTGTGTGTCACAGCTGTAATTGTTGTTGTTACCGTTGTGTGTGTCACATTTGCTTAATAAGTATGTATCTATCGTTATACTCCACGTGTCATAATAGATGAGGCTGGTACTGCCCCACTTTTTTAACGTTATCCCAAAATAAATATTTAAAATAACCAACACGAAAAAAATAATGCAAAAAATAAACATTCCCGTAAAAAAGTACTGAATTATTTATAAAAATTAAAAGTGAAAATTAAAAAGATTTTGATATTTTTTTAACACTTTTGATGAAAGCAGTTTTTCTTTCAAGAACTCTAAATTTAAACTTATAAGAAAATGTCCATATTATAAGTTTTTTCATTTGAAAATATTTCCAAATTTCCTATAATTTATCATGTCTTGAGGAATTCAAGATATTTATGTTATAGAAAAACTCTCAGAATAGAAACTTTAAGCATTTTAACATATCTAAAATATTAATAGACAAAGCGGTTTCTTGTGACCGATGTAAGTTTCACAGTTTCACCCCGATTTTCACAAAAAATTTATCATTTGGAAGGTATTTCTTTTTCGCTGTTGCCCAGATTTACAGATTTTCTCATCTGGAATATTTTTTTGGAGTTATGATTGTTTAAAGTTGCTACTAACACATACATATAATTAGACAATGCAATGTGTGTGTTTATTAAATTTGTTAATGTGTTTGTGTTAATGTGTTTAGTTTGTTTTTTTCATTTAAACTGAGTTGAATTGTGAAGCATACCTTTATTAATTGAAAAAATAAAATTTCCTAGAATTTCAACTCGAATTTCGAGTGCTGGAATCTGTAGTATCTTAATAAATACGTTTAGTGGTTGGACTTTGATATTTGTCACAGTCTGATATATTTCTTTCAGAATCACCGCAAATCTAAAAAAGCTTAAGACAAGTTTATATAACATTATTTCCCATAGACTTGACAAAAAAAATTCACTATGTCTGGCAACCCTTGCTTTTGATGAGTATGCAAGTATATTGTCTAGAATTTAAATACCTCAATATTATTATTTATCTTAAAAAAAAAAAAACAATAAATAGAAAATAATGGTTTTCGGAGCCATTATCTAGGGGCTTAGAAATTCCATGTCAAACCTATAAAAAGGCTGGACGTTCCCAGGCTAAACTTTTTATGGCCCTTTATATTTTTTCCTTGATATTTCCTTGCTTAGTTTTTCAGGTATAAACATTCAATAAAAAGCGAAGAATGGAAGTATGCAGCTTTCAAGCTGCATGAAAAACCTTCGCTTAAAATTACGTATAGTCCAGAAACGAAAGAAACGTGTGATTTACTAGGAAATATTTCTAAAATGGTTAACAAATGTGGCGTACACTTTTATTCGTTATAATTCGTAGAACTCGAGTAAATACATTATTTTTCAGAGAGAAAATGTTTTTTTTTTTTTTTAATAAAAATTACGCATTTCATTGCTACATGACCAAATTTTTTTGAATTGTCTTTAGTTTTATGTTTTCAGTCGTTTATGGCCCGAAATTTGAAGTTACTCAAGAGTTATTGGCAAAAATTGAATTTTAAAAAGAAGTTGGGGGGGGTATTAAATTTTTTGAAGATAAAATTAATCCAACTTGATCTTTTATATAATTACAATTGAAAAATAGTTATTTAAGCTTAAGCTGCAATTTTGCTGAAGAATAAAACGAGATATCATGAATGGTTCTTGAGTAATAGCTGAAAAACTAAATAAATATAAAAGATAAAAAAAAAGTTTGGCCTGAGGACAGCAGACCCTTTGGAGGTTTCACTATAATGGTTGAGTATTTTCATCCTGACTTGGAATTTCTCAACTTCACCCCCCCCCCAAATGGCTATTTCACTGAATTACAGGAAACTTATAGCCATGTCCAAAAGTGTTATATAATATTGAGTTTAAGACTCAAGATTCGTCACATCATAACTTAGTAATCTTACTTGTTTCTTACTTGTTTTCTTAAAAATTTACTTCTTTAAATAAGTACGTTTTTCAAAAAAGTACCTTCTCTTAAAAAATTACCTTTTCTTAAAAATTAGCTTTTATTAAAAAATTAGATTTTCTTAAAAAAGTACCTCATCTTAAAAAAGTACATTTTACTAAAAGAATACTTCTTTGTAAATATGACTTTTTATAAAAAAAAATAAATTACTTAAAAAGTACCTTTCCTTAAAAAGTACCTTCTCTTAAAAAGTACCTGCTCTTAAAAAGTACCATTTCTCAAGAATCACTTTTTCTGAAAATGTTCCTTTCAAGAAAAGAACTTTTTCTTAAAAATTACCTTTTCTGAAAAAAAGACTTTTCCTTAAAAGGGTAGGTAACTTTTTCTTAAAAAATACATTTTTTAAAAAGAACCCTTTCCTTAAAAGTATATAATCTTAAAAAGCATATTTTCTTATAAAAGTACAATTTACTAGAAGAGTGCTTTTTTAAATACTTTTTTAAAGAAGTAAATTTTCTTAAAAGTAACTTCTCTTAAAACATAAATTTTCTTAAAAAGTAATTTTTCTTAAAACGTACAATTTCGTAAAAAGTACATTTTCTGAAAAAGCACTTTTTCTTAAAACGTACAATTTCTTAATAAGTATATTTTCTTAAAAAGTACGGTTTCTTAAGAACGTACCTATTTTAAAAACTACTTTTCTTAAAAGATACTTTAAAAGATACTTTTTCTAAGAAAAAATACTTTTGTCAAAAAGTACATTTCCTTAAAAATTACCTTTTCTTAAAAAGCCCTTTTTCAAAAAAAATTAAATTTGCTTAAAATAAGTTAATTTTGCAAAAAAAAATCCATAAAAATTTACCTTTTCCTAAAAAACTACCTTTTCCTAAAAAGTACTTTTTATAAAAAGTACATTCTCCTATGAAAAAAAGTACCTTTCTTAAAAAGTACCGTGTCTTAATAAATACTGTTGCTTAAAAATATACCTTTTCTTAAAATTAACTTTCTTTACCATTTCTTCCAAGCGTAACTTGCGTTGAAAAAACTATATTTTGTTTAAAAAAAAACGTCATTTTGCTAAAAAAAAAAAACCCCCCTTTCTTTTGAAAATATTTCTTTCAAAAGAAACGTACATTTCTTACAAAAATACCTCTTCCGAAAACAGTACTTTTCTTAAAAAAGGATTTTTTCCTTAAAAAAACTTCTATCAAAAAAGCACCTTGTCTTAAAAAAGTACCTTTTTTAAAAACTACTTTTCTTAAAATATACTTTAGAAGATACTTTTTCTAAAAATAAATACTTTTGTCAATAAGTACATTTCATTAAAAATTACCTTTTCTTTTTAAGACAAAGGAAACAAAGGAAAATTACTTAAAAAAAGGTTATTTTGCAAAAAAAAAGCACCTTTTCTTAAAAAATTAACTTTTCTTATTAAAGTACTTTTTCTTCAATAAGTACCTTTTACTAAAAGCGTACTTTTTGAAATAATACTTTTAATAAAAATAGTAAATCTTTAAAAATTTTCTTTTCTCAATAAGTACCTTATCTAAAAATATATCTTTTTTTAAAAAGTAACTTCTCTTAAAGCATATATTTTTTTAAAAAGTATCTTTTCTTATTTTCTTAAAAAGTAATTTTTCTTAAAATGTATTAAAAAGTACATTTTCTTAATAAGTCTATTTTCTTAAAAAGTACGTTTTCTTAAGAACGTACCTTTCTTAAAAAGTACTTTTCTTAAAAGATACTTTAAAAGATACTTTTTCTAAGAAAAAATACTTATGTCAAAAAGTACATTTCCTCAAAAATTTCCTTTTCTTAAAAAGCCCTTTTTCAAAAAAAGTAAATTTGCTTAAAAAAATCCATAAAAAGTACCTTTTCTTAAAAAACTACCTTTTCATAAAAAAAGTACCTTTTCTAAAAAAGTACATTTTCTTAAATAAAGTACCCTTCTTAAAAAGTGCCGTTTCTTAAAAAAATACTGTTAAAAATATACCTTTCCTTAAAATTAACTTTCTTTACCATTTCTTCCAAAAGTACCTTCCATTGAGAAAAATAAATTTTGTTAAAAAAATGTCCTTTTGCTAAAAAAAATAAGCCTTTCTTTTGACAAATATTTTTTTTTTCTAAAGAAACGTACATTTCTTAAAAAAAAAAATCCCTCTTCCGACAACAGTACTTTTCTTAAAAAGTATTTTTTCCTTAAAAAAAACTTCTATCAAAAAAGCACCTTGTCTTAAAAATTTACCTTTAATAAAAACTACTTTTCTTAAAAGATAATTTTTCTAAAAATAAATACTTTTGTCAATAAGTACATTTCCTTATAAATTACCCTTTCTTAAAAAGCACTTTTTCAAATATATTAAATTTTCTTTAAAAAAAGTTAATTTTGAAAAAAAGAAATAAAATTTCGTTAAAACGTACATTTTCTTAAAAAGCTACCTTTTCTTATAAAAGTTACTTTTCTTAAAAAAGTACCTTTTACTAAAAGAGTACTTTTTTGAAATAATACTATTCATTAAAATAGTAAATTTTCTTTATAAAAGTACTTTTCTTAATAAGTACCTTATATAAAAATCTAACTTCTCTTAAAAAAGTACCATTTTTTAAAATACTACTTTTTCTTAAAAAAGTACCTTTTCCCAAAAAATGACAAATTTTCTTAAAGAAGTTCCTTTTCTAAAAAAAAAATAAACTTCCCTGAAAAAGTATATTTTCTTTAAAAAAAAAGTACATTTAATTGAAAGAGTACTTTTGATTAGAAAGTACATTTTCCAAAAAAAAGTACCTTATATTAAAATATAACTTTCTTAAAAAGTACATTTTCTTAAAAAAGTATGTATCCTTAATAATTTAATTTTTTTAAAAATAACCTTTTCTTATAAAAGTTCATCTATAATATTAATAAGCTAGGTGATTTCTTGTGACCGATATTTTGTTCTACCGTTTTATCCCGATTTTGACCAAACGTATATTATTTGAAAGGCATTTCTTTTTAGCCATTTGTAGATTTACAGATTTTAAATTTTTTCCTTTATTTTGAGTAAATTGCATTTAAAGTTTCTACTAACACATACATAAAATTATACAATGCTATGTGTGTATTTATTAGATTTATTAATGAATTTGTAATAAAAATGAGTTTGTTTTTTGTGTTGATTTGCGAATTGGTTATAACTGATTAGCATACCTCTAGAATTTGCACTCGAATTTCGAGGGCTGGAATCTGCTAGTTTTCTTAAATATGTACTTTTTACTAAAATAGTACATTTTGAAATAATACTTTTCATTAAAATAGTAAATTTTCTTTAAAAAAGTACTTTTCTTAATAAGTACTTTATATAAAAATCTAACTTTTCTTAAAAAGTACCATTTTTTAGAATAGTACCTTTTCTTAAAAAAGTACCTTTTCCCAAAAATCTGAAATTTTGTTTAAAAAGTTCCTTTTCTTAAAGCAATAAGTAAACTTCCTTGAAAAAGTATATTTTCTTTAAAAAAAAGTACCTTTTACTATGAGTACTTTTCATTAAAAAGTACATTTTCTAAAAAAAAAGTACATTATATTAAAATATAACTTTCTTAAAAAGTACCTTTTCTTAATAAAGTATGTGGCCTTAAGAATTGACCTATTTTAAAAATTACATTTCTTAAAAAATACATAGTTTTCTTTTCTTAAAATTTCTTATCAAGACTGTATAAATTCGAATACACTGGATTTTTCTTAAGTTCTTAATTCTAAGAATATTGACAACTAGCTAATATAAGATTGCGACCTACACAGTCATTTCATTACACTTAAGAGCATCGCAATTTATCTATACAAAATTCTTTAATGGAATGTTCCGCATACTTTATGGTCACAACAAGTTTACTAATATCCTTACATACAGATCGAGCAATAATGCAAAATACTTACAATGGCATCATATAGTGAAAACAACCATTAAACATGATAGGTACCAGTACTAAAGTACTCATACTCGTACATTAGCTAGTAGAAGTAGTACTAGTCGAAAATTTATAACAACAAAAAACAAGATTTCAACATAGAAATTTAGAAGATGTACGAGTACTATACACGGCATATGAATACATTGTAGTTGGGGGTTCTTTCATTTTTGTTATCAATGGTTTATTTTTTTTTTTTTTTCATTGGAAAATTTAAAAAGTTTTGTAATTGAGTAGTAGTTATGTGTGAGTGATTAGGAGTAAGTGTGTATGGGTGGGTGTGTGTGTGTGTGTGTGTGTGTATGTGTATGTTTGTATAAGACGACTAATAACCATATGGTTGTTTTCCAAGAAACAATAATATTCAGCAAAAAGGAACTGAAATCGAGCTCATGTTCTACTAAAACAGTGAACAGTAGGACCAAAAAAATTATGAAAATTAGAATATAATACGAAAAATAGCAAACATTACACATACATATTGAATAATCCTTTCAATGGAAAATAACTTTTGAAAAGTTAATTTTTGTTCTCATTCATAAAATGAACTAAATTTGCCGAATGTTAATTAAATGATACTTAGGGCCGTATGCAAAAAAATAAAGTGTACTTCAAGTAAACTTTATTGTATATTTTTCAAACAAAATTGTCGATAAAGTCTACTTGAAGTACACTCTAATTTTTTTGCATATGGCCCTTAGCCCTTCACTGTGGAGGTGGTGGTAAATTTTACCCTCTCGTAGTAGCTTATTTTTAAAAAACAATTAATTATGAAGAAGTGTTTTTTATTATTAACTTTTAGTAAAATTAGTAGGGGCAAAATTTACCACCACGGCACTGACTATGTCTCAAAATTTCACCTCTATAGTTAAAGGTTAAATAACGTTCGTACTTGAACAAACTTACCTTAAGGTTTCCGAGATATATAAAGCCAATAAAATATACAAGTTGTTTTAACACTTTTTCTTTAAAAAAAATCTGAAATATAAATAAAAGAAAACAATTTATTATAAATTTATTTAAGAAGTAGACGTGTTTAACTTATATATGTACGTGTGAAATCTTTCAAACCCTCAAATTACAACTCAGACGTGAAAAAAAGTTTTGAGGTGAAAAAAAAACATTTTTTTCTCAGAAGCTGCTCTAAATAGCGTTAAACAGTTTAAAAACGTATTAAATATCACGTTCACTAATTCACTTTAAGGGGGCTGGTACGTTAAAAAAAAGTAGTTTCTTAAAAAACAGCTTTTATTAAAAAAGTACTTTTCTAAAGAAGTAAACTTTTCCTAAAAAATGCATTTTTTTTATTTAAAAATTTGTTTAAAAAATACATTTGGATAAAAAAAATGCCATTTCTTAATATTACCTTACAAACAGTCACTTTTCTTAAAAACCCCATTTTCTTAGTGAAGTACCTTTTCGGAAAAAGTACCTTTTAGTGAAAGAGTACTTTTTTCATACTTTCCAGACCCGTGTACAGAGGGTATATAAGTGTGTCATTTCGTTCGTAATAATTAAAAAGAAAAAATCTGGACCCTCTAAAATAAGTACATTCGTGAACCTTGTAATAAGCAGAGTTGATATAGCGAAGTCCGTCTGTCCGTCTGTGGAAATCGCGATGAAGCCCTCAATTACTCAGATGCGTTGCTCATTTTTAGTGAAGATGATTTACTAACATACTGAGCAGGTTGATACTTAAAATTATCAAAATTGGTTCAGTAGATCCCAAAATTTCAATAAAAGTGTTAAAAAATTCGTGAAAAAAATTGTTTTTCTATTATGTTATTTTTTTTTTTTTTTGTTTTGTTATTCTAAATTTTGTATTATGTGTCATAGCTGGAATTGTTGTTGTTGCCGTTGTGTTATTATTTGCTTATTAAGCAAATGCGACAAACTTGTCATATTAGTTGAGGCTAGTATTGCCAGACACAGAGGTGAAAAAGTTTTGAAGTTAAAAAACTTAGGTGGAATGAAATTTTTAACAAAATGCCTTCAAGGCGTATATAAAAATAATGTAACCCATAAAAACAAAACTCTTAAAACTCTTTCTTTCCATATGCTTATGAGTTGTGACTCTCTCCGTGACTGTGCGCGAGTTTACGTGACTATTTTGAAATTAATCTTTGGTCCCAACAAGTCTATGGACCAAGTTTCCGATTGATTGGATGAGAGGAAATGGGGGGAAATCACTCCTCGACTAAGCATTTTTTAAAGTGCATTGAAATATGCAGAAATTAAAAATATTTTAAATTTAAAAAAAATGGGGGTGAAAATATGGAAAAAGACCATTTTTTGATATTAAAATTTTATACCGAAGTTGAAAAAAAAATTAAAACAAATTTTTTGTAAAACAAAGATAAAATTTAAGCGATATAAATTGTTTCAATAAACACAAATTTATGGAACAACAATAAAAAAATTCTCCAAAACAAAACTATTCCAGTGAAAAATTTATTTAATTAAAAAAATAAATATTTTCAAATCATATAACTTATTTAAAATCAAAATATATTTGGTTTAAAGGAACCAATATCTAGTTGAAAGAAAAAAGTGAAAAAATTAAGAAACAATCAAATTTTTCCCAAAACAAACCAATTCAGGAATGAAAATTTGGATTTATATAAAGTTAAAATCGTTTTTAATTGCAAAAAAACTGTTTCACTTGTTCACGTAACACGACAACTGTTTTGATATAAAGTATCCCAGAAAAATTATATATGAAAAATTTTTTGAGTGTAAAAAATGTTTTGAAAATTTTCAAAAAATATATTCTTGAATTGAAATAAATTCTCATTATTCATTTTTATTCGAAAGAGGGCAGTCTTGCTATAGTATCTGTGTTATATTATAAGGACAAAAGAATGATAAATATATCATTGCTCATCATAACATAAATTAAAAAAAAAAATTGAGTATCTCGTATTGAACAGATTTTTCGAATTACCGACAAAAAAAAATTATAATAAATTGATTTATCGAAAAATAATACTAACATTAAAGAAATAGCGATATAACGTTATAATATTATTCATTAAACTTAAAATTGTAAGGCTAAAGTACCAATTACTTCATCAATTTCATTCGAATAACCGGATAAAAAATTATTTTCTAAAAAATTTGCATTTTTCCAAAACTTTATAGTATAATAAAATATTTATAAATAGTTTTTTAAAACAAATATTCTTTAAAATATTCGAAATACTTTAAAATATTAACGTAACTTATTCGATTATTCGAATCTTATTTTGTTAAAATTTCAAAATACTTTGATCACATTCATAAATCGGGCAATTGCTAAATATTATTCATTGAACTTAAAATTTTAAGGTTATACGAACAATTTTATTCGAATAACCGGATAAGAACAATTTTTTTTTTTAATTAGCATTTTCCAAAACTTTATATTATAATCAAATAGTTATTAAAAAGTCCCTTAAAACAAATATACTTTAGAATATTACAACAATGGTTTAACTGAATTTATTAGATTAATCGAATCTTATATTTTAATTATTAATTATTAATATAAATTATAAATTATAAATTATAAACTATAAATTATAAATTATAAATTATAAATTATAAATTATAAATTATAAATTATAAATTATAAATTATAAATTATAAATTATAAACTATAAATTATAAATTATAAATTATAAATTATAAATTATAAATTATAAATTATAAATTATAAATTATAAATTATAAATTATAAATTATAAATTATAAATTATAAATTATAAATTATAAATTATAAATTATAAATTATAAATTATAAATTATAAATTATAAATTATAAATTATAAATTATAAATTATAAATTATAAATTATAAATTATAAATTATAAATTATAAATTATAAATTATAAATTATAAATTATAAATTATAAATTATAAATTATAAATTATAAATTATAAATTATAAATTATAAATTATAAATTATAAATTATAAATTATAAATTATAAATATAATATAAATTATAAATTATAAATTATAAATTATAAATTATAAATTATAAATTATAAATTATAAATTATAAATTATAAATTATAAATATAATATAAATTATAAATTATAAATTATAAATTATAAATTATAAATTATAAATTATAAATATAATATAAATTATAAATTATAAATTATAAATTATAAATTATAAATTATAAATTATAAATTATAAATTATAAATTATAAATTATAAATTATAAATTATAAATTATAAATTATAAATTATAAATTATAAATTATAAATTATAAATTATAAATTATAAATTATAAATTATAAATTATAAATTATAAATTATAAATTATAAATTATAAATTATAAATTATAAATTATAAATTATAAATTATAAATTATAAATTATAAATTATAAATTATAAATTATAAATTATAAATTATAAGTTATAAATTATAAATTATAAATTATAAATTATAAATTATAAATTATAAATTATAAATTATAAATTATAAATTATAAATTATAAATTATAAATTATAAATTATAAATTATAAATTATAAATTATAAATTATAAATTATAAATTATAAATTATAAATTATAAATTATAAATTATAAATTATAAATTATAAATTATAAATTATAAATTATAAATTATAAATTATAAATTATAAATTATAAATTATAAATTATAAATTATAAATTATAAATTATAAATTATAAATTATAAATTATAAATTATAAATTATAAATTATAAATTATAAATTATAAATTATAAATTATAAATTATAAATTATAAATTATAAATTATAAATTATAAATTATAAATTATAAATTATAAATTATAAATTATAAATTATAAATTATAAATTATAAATTATAAATTATAAATTATAAATTATAAATTATAAATTATAAATTATAAATTATAAATTATAAATTATAAATTATAAATTATAAATTATAAATTATAAATTATAAATTATAAATTATAAATTATAAGTTATAAATTATAAATTATAAATTATAAATTATAAATTATAAATTATAAATTATAAATTATAAATTATAAATTATAAATTATAAATTATAAATTATAAATTATAAATTATAAATTATAAATTATAAATTATAAATTATAAATTATAAATTATAAATTATAAATTATAAATTATAAATTATAAATTATAAATTATAAATTATAAATTATAAATTATAAATTATAAATTATAAATTATAAATTATAAATTATAAATTATAAATTATAAATTATAAATTATAAATTATAAATTATAAATTATAAATTATAAATTATAAATTATAAATTATAAATTATAAATTATAAATTATAAATTATAAATTATAAATTATAAATTATAAATTATAAATTATAAATTATAAATTATAAATTATAAATTATAAATTATAAATTATAAATTATAAATTATAAATTATAAATTATAAATTATAAATTATAAATTATAAATTATAAATTATAAATTATAAATTATAAATTATAAATTATAAATTATAAATTATAAATTATAAATTATAAATTATAAATTATAAATTATAAATTATAAATTATAAATTATAAATTATAAATTATAAATTATAAATTATAAATTATAAATTATAAATTATAAATTATAAATTATAAATTATAAATTATAAATTATAAATTATAAATTATAAATTATAAATTATAAATTATAAATTATAAATTATAAATTATAAATTATAAATTATAAATTATAAATTATAAATTATAAATTATAAATTATAAATTATAAATTATAAATTATAAATTATAAATTATAAATTATAAATTATAAATTATAAATTATAAATTATAAATTATAAATTATAAATTATAAATTATAAATTATAAATTATAAATTATAAATTATAAATTATAAATTATAAATTATAAATTATAAATTATAAATTATAAATTATAAATTATAAATTATAAATTATAAATTATAAATTATAAATTATAAATTATAAATTATAAATTATAAATTATAAATTATAAATTATAAATTATAAATTATAAATTATAAATTATAAATTATAAATTATAAATTATAAATTATAAATTATAAATTATAAATTATAAATTATAAATTATAAATTATAAATTATAAATTATAAATTATAAATTATAAATTATAAATTATAAATTATAAATTATAAATTATAAATTATAAATTATAAATTATAAATTATAAATTATAAATTATAAATTATAAATTATAAATTATAAATTATAAATTATAAATTATAAATTATAAATAAAATTAGTTATAGAGCCAAATTACTCTACTAACGAGTTAGAAAGGAAAATGGATTTACATAAATAATTTTTTAATCCAAATTATTTAAATAACCAGTTAAAAAGATTACATTCGTAATTTTTAAAAATTAATATATTTTCCAAGGATATTCCATGATGAAATTAAAAAAAAAATATTTTCGTGATTACAAATAATATTATTTATAATTATTATAAATTTATTTTTTTATACGAAAGAGGAGAGCTCAGCTATTTCACAAAATTATCTGTTTTATATTATAAAGACAAAAGGATGCTATATATATATTTCTCATTATGTATTTGATAAGTTCTCAAAAAAACAGGAGTATTTCGTGTTCCGTAGTATTTCAAGAATAACTTGTATAAATTTATTCGAATAACCGATAAAAGAAACAAAAAAAATTTTTTATAATAAATAGATTTGTCAAAAATTAGTATTAAAATAAAATAAATAGCCACACACTGCTATAAGATTATTCGTGAAACTAAAAATTTTATCCGGATAACCGGATAAAAAAAAATATATTAAAAATTTGCATTTTTCCAAAATTTTATATTATACTCAAATACTAGTTAAATTGTTAGTTAAAAAATATATTTTAAAGTATTCGAACCATGGTTAAAGTGAACTTATTCGATTATTCCAATAATATTTGTTAAGATAATAAAATATTCTAATAACATTCACAAATCATTGTAGTAACTGGAATTCGAAATTTCAAAATTAAATTCTTCATCAATATTATTCGATTATTCGATAAGCGGATACCAAATTTTTTTTATATTTTAATCGATCAATTTAAAATATATGTAAAATTTATTAAAAAGATTTACAACTTCATAAAATTTTATGTAAAACGATTTCGAAATAATCACACATCTAATTTTCTATCGAATTCGATTATTCGAATCGAATGTTTTTAACATATTTGGAATTTTGAACACCATCAAAATAAAATTAGCCAGCATTCAACCAATTGAAAATTAAATACTTCTAAATTATTTCTAGAGTGAAATTATTTAGTTTAAAGGGTTAAAAAGGACAATGAAATTTTAAATTTTTGAATCGCAAATATTCAAATGACCGATAAACCCATTACACTCGTAATTTATAAGATGATTACATTTTCCAAAGATATTCCATGATGAAAGTTTAAAGAAATATTTGTTTTAGTTGATATAAATTGTTATAATTTATTTCTATTCGATTCATTAAGCTTAAAATTTTAATGTTATATAAACAGTTACTTCATCAATTTTATTCGATTATCCGGACAAAAAGTAGTCTTTTTCAAAAAATATGCATTTTTAAAATTTAATTAATATTATAATCAAATATTATATAAAAATAATTTTTTTTTAATGTTCGAGCAATGGTTCGACTGAACTTATTCGATTATTCGATTTTTTTTTTTGCTAATATTATAAAACACTCTAATCACATTCTTAAAACGTATAGTAACTACAGTTCGAAATTATAAAACTAAACTCACCCTGAATATTATTTGATTACTCGAAAAGATGGATAATAGATGTTTTATATTTTAATCGATTATTAATCGAAATTCTAAAAATAAATACCTTTCAAATAATATACGTTTGGTGAAAAAGGTAGAGCAAAACATCGGTCACAAGAAATTGACTAGCCTATTAATATTATAGATATAAATTTAAAATTTGTTAAAAACTATAACAATTTTTGTGAATGCAAGACTGAAGTATTAACACATCCAACCGCCAAACTAATTCTATATTCCAGGATGAAAACTAAAACCAATGTTATCTTGAATTGAAATTATTATTTATTTTTATTCTTCTATTTAAGAAAATTATCTGTTTTATATTATAAGGACAAAAAGATGCCAAATTTTTTTTTTTTATTTTCAGCGTGGTATATCCTTGAAGATTTCCAATTAAAATATCTTGGAAAAATGTTATATGTCGTTAAACATCATTTCAAGTTATTAATTAATATAATTTATATCAAATTTATTTGGCCATGACGGTCGATATAGTCTAAAATATGCAATGGAAATTTGTATTATCATGCCTTACTATTGATTTAGTTGAACTATTTTCCTAATTTCGAATGCCAAACCTTCTAAAGATAATGAAAAACATAATTTCTTTAAGCTGACCTAGTGATTATCACAAGATTTATGCAAACACATTTTTCCTGCCCAACCCACTGTACATAGTACAATGATAATAAAATAATAGAATCAGGAACATTATTGCAGTAGCTATTATGCTATTGTTGTAGCTGTTGTTCTCATAGTCGTTTTATTTGTAATCGTACAAAAGGCATTAATTAAAAATTACTTATACGCAATAGTGTCTACATAAATGTTTACCAAAACTTTTAAGCGTTTGTTCCAACTTCAAATTTAACAGCAAAGAAAAAAAAATACACATATATTAAACACAATGTACGCTACATTAAAAAAAGACAGTCAGTTGTATTGTTAAGAAATATTTCGGATTTTTTTTTTTTGCTTTGTGAATTTGTGGTGGCAACACATTTATAAAGATTTATTTTGCAAATTATATGTGACAGCAAACGCATTTTATTGCCAACGCACGTACACGGAATATATAAAATTTATTTGTTTGAATAACAACAACAAAAACAACAATAG
Organism: Cordilura impudica; assembly: GCA_963682025.1. Lineage (NCBI taxonomy): Eukaryota > Metazoa > Arthropoda > Insecta > Diptera > Scathophagidae > Cordilura > Cordilura impudica. The sequence goes on along the minus strand of OY821519.1, from coordinate 231,165,025 downwards.
CGACTACAAGTTTATAAGGAAGAAAAATAAAAACCAAATAGAAAGCCTGAATAAAACTTTGTGCCACAAAATAAACAATATTCTTAAATGAAAAAAACAAAAAACTTTTTTTTTAGCTAACGAGAAGAAGAAACAGATTTAAATAACAACTGCTAGAACAAAAACGATTTACATAACTATTTATTTGAATAAGCTTAAATATATATGCAAAATATAGCAGAGACACAGCAGCAGTCGCAATGGGACATGTCTTTTGCTCATCCGTTCTAAATAAACATAAATACGAGTACATATGATACTTAAATGGGATCCATCGGCTTTTATAGAAATCTGACAGAAATTTGTTATATTCAAAATACAAAATAAATGTAGAAATTATTCGAAAATTTATTCGATTAAGGGGTAAGTATTCCAACAATCGGAAATTATTTGATTAATCGGACCAAAATGCTGCAAATTCATAACTGCAACTGAAATTGTGAAATTTAAGCAACAAACTTCATTACATTTACTCGATTAACCGTTAATAATATATTTGATATTTTAGATATTAATCGATTAATCGAAAAATAACTTTTACAATTAATTAAAAAATCGTATAGCTACCAAAGGCATCAAATTTTTTGAAAACAAAAATTTTATAGAAATTAAAAAATATTTCAATTAATTAATATAATCAAATTAATTTTTCATATCATAAAATTTTAAAGTTATACTAAAAATAACCTGATCATAATAATTCGATTAATCGGTTAATAAAAAAATATTTTCTTCAAATTAACTGATATATTAAAACAAAAATTTTAAAAAAACTTAAATTAAAAATTACTCGATTACTTGATTACTCGAAAAATAAAATTATTAAAGTTTTATAATCTAATACGTGGAGCATTTCAAAGATTAACAGCTGAGCACAACATTATTTTTTTATTAATTAACTATATTAACATACTTGAGCAAAATTATTCGAATAACCAGTTACTAAAAATATGTTTTTTTAATAATTAAGAGATCTCTCAATATATAATATTATTATAAAAAAAATTTAAATTGTTCATTAAAACAAAAATGTAAAAAAATCGAGTAGCTGGTACCCGGCATTTTTGACAATTTCTTTAACAACATTATTCGAAAACGCAATAAAAGAAATAATTGGACTTTTTTTTAATAATAGCGAAAATACGTTTAAAAAATCGTTGAGTACTTAAAATATGTAAATATCCCTTCAGTACTTCAAAGATTAACGGCTTAGCACAATATTACTTTTATATTAATTAACTATATTAAATTACTTGAACAAAATTATTCGAATAACCAGTTACTAAAAATATGTTTTTTTTTTAATAATTAAGAGATCTTATTATTATAAAAAATTTTAAATTGTTCATTAAAACAAAAATTTCAAAAAATCGAGTGCTGGTACCCGGCATTTTTTGACAATTTCTTTAACAACATTATTCGAAAACGCAATAAAAGAAATAATTGGACTTTTTTTTAAATAATAGCGAAAATCCGATTAAAAAATCGCTAAGTTTTTAAAATATGTAAATATCCATAAAGCTTTAATTATTCATAACACATAACACTTTAAAGTCATACGAACGATTACTTGATGAAAATTAATAAAGAAAAAAAATAAAATTAAAAGATGGCTGATTAAATTAAATTAAAAAGATATCAGTTACCATTTTATATTATTTAAATAATAGTTTAAACAAATTTATTCGAATAACCGATAAAAAATATAATTTTTAAAACAACTTGATTTATCAAAAAATAATATAATTACAAAATAATACCATTATTAAAAATTATTCATAAACCATAAAATTTTAAAGTTATAATAACGAATACTTGATCGAAATTATTCGATTATCTGGTTAATAAAAAAATATATATAATTTTTTTAATTTAACAAATATAATTAATCAAAAACTTTTTAAAAATATGATATTCAAAATTATTCGATTACTCGATTGGTCAAAAAATAGAAGTATTAAATTTTTATATTTTATATTTTAGTAGATTAAGCATAAAATATATTTAAAATTTAGTAAAATTAAAAGATGTCTCATTAAATAAAAAAAAATATCACTTGCCATTTTGTATTATTTAAATAATAGTTAAAACAAATTTATGCGAATAACCGATAAAAAAATTATTTTTAAAACGAATTGATTTATCAAAAAGTAATATCAATACAAATAAATACCATTACTAAAAATTATTCATAAATCGTAAAATTTTCTAGTTATACGAACGAATTTTTCATCAATATTATTATTCGATTAACCGGTTAATAAAAATATATATTTATTTTTTTTCTTTTTTAATTTAACAAATATATTTAAACAAACATTTTTTAGAAATTTGATATTCAAAATTATTCGATTACCCGATTACTCGACAAATTGAAATATTAAACATTTATATTTTAATAGATTGAGCATAAAATATATTTAAAATTTAGTAAAAGCATTATAAAGTTATTACAATTTTAAAATAGTTTGTTAATTTTGTATTATTTAAATAATAGTTTGCACATTATTATTCGAATAACCGATAAAAAAATAATTTTTGAAACAACTTGATTTATCAAAAAATAATATAATTTCAAATAAATACCATTATTAAAACTTATTCATAAACCATAAAATTTTAAAGTTATAATAACGAATACTTGATCAAAATTATTCGATTAACCGGTTAATAAAAAAAATATATATAATTTTTTTTAATTTAACAAATATATTTAAACAAAAATTTTTTAAAAATATGATATTCAAAATTATTCGATTACTCGATTGGTCGAAAAATAGAAGTATTAAATTTTTATATTTTATATTTTAGTAGATTAAGCATAAAATATATTTAAAATTTAGTAAAATTAAAAGATGTCTCATTAAATAAAAAAAATATCACTTGCCATTTTGTATTATTTAAATAATAGTTAAAACAAATTTATGCGAATAACCGATAAAAAAATTATTTTTAAAACGAATTGATTTATCAAACAAATAAATACCATTACTAAAAATTATTCATAAATCGTAAAATTTTCTAGTTATACGAACGAATTTTTGATCAATATTATTCGATTAACCGGTTAATAAAAAAATATATTTATTTATTTTTTTTTTTAATTTAACAAATATATTTAAAAAAACGTTTTTTAGAAATTTGATATTAAAAGTTATTCGATTACCCGATTACTCGACAAATTGAATTATTAAATTTTTCTATTTTAATAGTTTGAGCATAAAATGTATTTAAAATTTAGTAAAAGCCTTACAAAGTTAATACAATTTTAAAATAGTTTGTTAATTTTTTTATATTCACACATTTATTTGGCTGAAAGTATTCGATAAATCGGATCAACATTTTTTAAGTTTTTTCTATTTTCATATAATATAATTTAGCATTCGAATTTGTTTATATTTAATTAATTCCTTTTTTACAGTTAAGAAAGAACAACAATTAAGAGATTTCTCACAAAATGAAATTTAAGAAAAAAAAGTACCAGTTACGAATTTGTATTACTTAAATAATAGTTTGAACATTATTATTCGAATAACCGATAAAAAAATAATTTTTAAAACAACTTGATTTATCAAAAAATAATATAATTTCAAATAAATACCATTATTAAAAATTATTCATAAACCATAAAATTTTAAAGTTATAATAACGAATACTTGATCAAAATTATTCGATTAACCGGTTAATAAAAAAATATATATAATTTTTTTTAATTTAACAAATATAATTAAACAAAAACTTTTTAAAAATATGATATTCAAAATTATTCGATTACGCGATTAGTCGAAAAATAGAAGTATTAAATTTTTATATTTTATATTTTAATAGATTAAACATAAAATATATTTAAAATTTAGTAAAATTAAAAGATGTCTCATTAAATGAAAAAAAAATATCCTAGCCATTTTGTATTATTTAAATAATAGTTTGTACAAAGTTATTCGAATAACCGATAAAAAAATGTTATTTTTAAAAATAATTGACTTATCAAAAAGTAACATAATTACAAATAAATACCATTATTAAAAATTATTCATAAATCATAAAATTTTCTAGTTATACGAACGAATTTTTGATCAATATTATTCGATTAACCGGTTAATAAAAAAATATATTTATTTTTTTTTTTTTTTTTTTAATTTAACATTTGTTAGAAATTTATTATTAAAAATTATTCGATTACTTGACTACTCGAAAAATAGAATTATTAAATTTTTATATTTTAACAGAGTTAGCATAAAATATATTTAAAATTTATTAAAAGCCCTACAAAGTTATTATAAATTTTTTTTATTACATTTTCTTGTATTCGCACATGTGTTTGGCTAAAAGTATTCAATTAACCGGTCGAAAATCTTTTAGACTTTTTTCTATTTTAAACATCTTCATATATAAAATTATTTATCACTGGACTAACTAGAATCTGAACATTTTTAAAGAATTTCTTGATCGAAATTATTCGATTAACCTTTTAACCGTTAAAATTAATATATCTAAATAATTTTTAGATCGGAATTTTTAGAATATCTGCTTAAAAAAGAAAATTTTTTCTAAAATTGAAAAAAAACTATTTTAAATCGTTTAAAAAATTATTTTAAAATATTTGATCAATTATTTGTCTGCAACTGTTCAATTAGTAGGATCTAATGCCGTTTTCTCTTCTGATAAAAAATGTCGCACTTTATTTGCAGTTTTTTCGAAAAGTGTATTTTTTTATGTATTCTGAATTAAGAGCAACCTTATCTTATACATCAATCGAAAGGCCTCACAGTCAGCCCCTCGTAAATCGCAAAAAATTGCAGCCATTGACTTCTTTCAGGTCATAGTGTGAGAATATTTCCCCATTGTTCCCATTTTTTTAATGTATTCACCCTACGACTTCAAAGAGGATAATAATCATTTTTTTTTCCATTTTATGAACACAGTTCTTTAAGATCTTTCGATTGATATATAACAGGCATGGGCAAATACGGCCCCACGGAATTTTATGCGGCCCCATATAAATTTAAAAAAAATTACAAAATTTAATTTAGATTTAATTCAAAAAAAAAATAAATCAAAACATTAATACCAAAATTTCAAAGTATTGTTCAAAAATAGCATTAATACGAGTATAAATTTTCAATAGGGCCACAAAAATAATACAAATTATTTGAATGTAACGTCTGTTAGCATGCTTCATTTTTTCTATTAGAAACAATGTAGCATGTACAAAAAAAATGCATTTTAAAAATTGTATTTTGCAAAACACACCCATGATTTGAAATGCAAACGACAGAGCATAATAATTTGTAGTTCATTATTTTCAGGGTTGTCAACTTTAAAATATCAAAAAGCACTAAACCGACAAAAATCGCATAATTTAAAAAAAAAAAAAAAAAATATTTTCCATTTTTATTTTTGCTTTTTTCAGTAAAAGCCCTGTTGTCCTGAATGCTTGGGGATGAGAGCAGTTAAATGTTTCATTAAAACTAGAAATTTTTTATCTTTTGGAACAGAAACCATTAAATTTTTTATACACATTGTACCAACCACTACATACAAATTTTTTCATAAAAGCATGTTTTGAAAAATAATTCAATTGAACTTTAAAATTTTGTTTAAAAAATTTAAAAACTAAAATTGGTAAATTGGACGATTTTTTAATTATATCTCATGTTCATTTTATTGAAATTAACTGGTAATACTCAACATATATCGGTCCCGCTTTTTACTTTTACGGAATTAAAATGGCATCAACGAGCAATAAAAAAGGTAAGATAGGTGATGAAAACAGAAAATTCCAGTCCGAATGGACAAACGAATTCGGATTTGTTCAAAATAAGGACATACCTATGTGCCTCATATGCAAAATTACTGTACCACATAACAAACTTTACAATTTAAGTAGACATCATGAAAAATTTCACTCACAATTTGCCAAAGATTATCCCGTTAATATTAATCTTAGAGAGACTAAACTGAAGGCATTGCAGTCAAATATTGCAAAAGAACAGAACATTATTTCGTCTTTTAGCCATGGAAATGACAGATCACTTGAAGCAAGTTACATAATAGCTTGGGATATGGGGAAGCAGAGTTAAGAAAACACACTATGAAGAAGGTTATGAGCATTCTCGACCCTGATAACAAAAAGCTGCATAAAGCGATAGATCAGCTTTGTTTATCACGGCGCACAACTGAGAGTGGGATTGGAGATATCAGCACTTTTATTGAAACAAGTTTAAAAAACGAACTAAAAAATTCTGCAGCATTTCGTTTAGCTTTTGATGAATCCACAGATGTTAGCGACGTTCCTCAACTGACGATCTTCATTAGGTCGGTATCAGTTGAATTTAATATCACTGAAGAAATGTTAGACCTTGTTGCTCTTTCTGAAACAACGCGAGGCATTGATGTAAAAAATGCGCTTTTCGAACTAATTAACAATTTGAATTGCCACGAGATAAAAGACCTCGAATGTAAAAAATTTAAATTTTTTCCTCTTTTAAAATTGAACGTAAATAATATACAAGACGATAAGCTGGAAGAATACATAAATAATTTAAAACAATTTCATGAAAATTTTAAATGTAGATTTGAGGATCTCAAACAACTTCAAGCAACATTCTCAGTTTTTGTTAACCCGTTTTTGTGTGATGTCCTAAATGATGAATTTTTATTATCCGATATAATTCTTGGAAAACCAGATGTTGGAAAATTGGAGTTGTTAGAAATGAAGGATGATATTGTATTGAAAATGCATCAGAAACCCAATTCAATGTTTGGCACAACGAATCTCTATACTCCGCCATAAAAAATGTTAAAAACAGAAATCGTTCACGTTTAACAAATCAACATCATACGGAACTCATTCGGACAACTTTGACAAACTACACACCTGATTTTAAAGAAATAATCAAAAATTCTTCCTAATTTCTTTTTTTATTTTTTGTTACCTATATTTTTATTTTATTTTTATATAATTCCTTTTTTTTATTTTATTTAAAATGAAATTCTTTGATCTCAAAAAATTTTAAAATATAACATTATTTTTATAAATACTAATAATATTTCAGTACAAAATTTATTTGTAATGTGTATGAAATGAATTAATAAATTTTATGTTTGTTTAAAAATTGTTTTATTCTGCTTTTTTGTTTGAAAATTAATATTTGTACAGAAATAAACGAGTGCGGCCCACCGTTAGTAGGTGAAATTGCAAATTTGGCCCAACAAGCCATTTACGTGCCCACCCCTGATATATAATATACGGTTTCTCTTAATTTTGAATATATAAAAAAATACACTTTTCGAAAAAAGTGCAAATAAAATGCGACATTCTTTGTCAGAAAAGAAAACAGCATAACTTATTACATAATGAACTCACATTTAGAAAACAAATAAATTTGCATTCGTATAATTTGAATTCAAAATTATTCGAACTATTTCTTAAACAAAAATATAGGGTTAGCTTAAAAAAATAATTAATTGTAATATTTTACCCGATTAATTATAAACATATTTACTATTCATATTTAAAACAAAATTTGCTATGGTAGTCATATTATTATAATTTACTATGACTAGATTCAAAATTATTTATTAAAGTAAATACATAAAATTAAGTGATATTACATATTTTTGATATTACATATTTTTTTTATTGATTTAATTTTTAACGAACCTAGTTAAATAAGACTCATAAAAGTAATTTTTTACATATCCGCATATATAAGTGATTGAACTTATTTGGTTAATTGAACAAAAATAAATCAATAAAATAATCATAAATAAAATTATGGAATAATAATTATGGAATACCAACACCATTTATATATTTACTTCGTTAAAATAGTAATCGACTAATTGAAGAATTTTTTAATAATATTTAAATATTATAACTGTAAAATCAACCAATGGCCTGGACCTTCATAGCTCAGAATAAATTCATTTTGGTAGTACTATTGGTTTATGTCAAAAAACCAAAATTTTGAGTTTTTGCAACAAGCGGTTTATGAGGTATTGGCTTTTGAAATTTTTAAAATTGCGTAATTTTTGCATTGTTTTCAAATCTTCAAATGGCTCTATCTTAAAAACTATTTAACACAGGGAGCTAAAATTAGTTTTGTTCTCTTCAGATTTATATAAGGCTATATAAGGCTATATATTTATATATGATATATAACTTGTATTATAAAACTTGAAAAAAAATTAAAAATCTTTTTTTCAAAAAAATTCAAAAAAAATCTCTAAATCGAAATCTTTAATTTTTTTGAAAAAAATATATTAAGGGTACTCATGCAAACGCTTAAAATTAACATTTGTGCAATTGGGCAAATTTGCGAGACTTGATTCATGAAGCCCCTTTTTAAACTATTGTGCAATTTTTAATAGTTAATGTCAATTTGATAGAAATGTCAAAACAAAAAATAAATTAAATAAAAACAAACTAAAATTTTTATCTAACAATAAAAATGCCTAAACAAAGCGAGAAAACTAAATTGCTTAAGGTCTTTGAAGACATTGTTGTTGGTGATTTATTAACCTTAGAATTTTTTGGACCAAACGACGGTAATCATAATTTATTTATATTTTTTTTATTTTACCACTTTGTTGAAATTTTACAGATAAACAACGTAAGAAAGAATATGAAATTTTGGAAGATTTCACTTATGTTCTTGCAGCTGGAGAATACTTTCGATATGCAGTGCCATTTATACATCATTCTGTTCCAAAGTCACGTAATTTTCTTTCCGATGTTTTGCCATATTTGGATGAGAACAGATTCAAGCAAATTGTGCGGGTCAGTTAGCACAGTTTTCAAATAATTCTAAATTTAATTAAAAATGATGAAGTTTTCCATGGTCCACGTTCATGCCAACAGTTTCCTGTAGAATTACAATTAATAATTGTTTTATATCGGTTGGGTTCATATGGAGAAGGCGCAACGCTTTGCAAAATTTCTAGTTTATTCGGAATTGGTGATGGTGGAACTATTCAAGTAACAGTTAAAAAATAATGTGTAAGTTTTAATAACTAATTGGAAAATATTTAATTTCAGATAATCACTGATAGAATTCTTAAGGTGATACTGAAACTAAAGAAGCAATTTCTGTACTGGCCGGACAATTTAGAGCGCATAAAAATGGTTTCAAGTACTTTTCACGAATTACCCCATTGTATTGGGTACGTAGATGGTACTGAAATAAAGCTATCAGAAGAGCCACTGGATGACCCTGAATCGTATTTTTCCAGGAAGCATATTTATTCGATAAAAGTACAAGGTATTTGCGACCATAATCTTTTTGTTCGCCATTTGGTTCTGGGATATCCAGGAAGCGTGCACGATGCAAGAATTTACAACAATTGTGACTTGTCTTTAAATACGAATAAGTTCTTAGCTGGGGACAGTGCGTATAAATTAACCAGCACTATTATAACTCCTTTCAGAACAAATTCGTCGGAAGCCAATTTAAAAGAGCGCACTAATTTCAACAAAAATTTAAGCCGTTATCGTATTAGAATTGAACATTGTTTTGGTTTATTAAAAGAATGATTTAATAGCTTAAAAGAATTAAAAATTCAAATAAAAAACAAATCATCATTAAAAAGAGCTTGCAACGGGGTTTTAGTTTGCGCCATATTACACAACATTTTATTGGATCAAAAAGAGGCAGAGAATTTTGCATTACCAAGTGAAAATGATGACTTTGAAATACCAAATGATAACGATGAACAACAAAATTGCTCCACAGTAGAAGGAGAAATAAAAAGACGAGCGCTTTTAGAATTAATTAAGGAACAAAACGCATAAAATTCATTTATTAAAAAAAAATTACATATGTATGTGTGTATTTTACTTTTAGAAATAAATTAATAGAAAAAACAAAAAAATTTTTATTCAATAGCAGATTTATATTTCATTTCTATTTCGTATTTTTTAATTCTTTCTTCAATCTTCACTTGACGTTTTCGTATTTCAAAATCCTGCTCCAATTTAACCTTCTCAAGTTCACATTTCTTTACTTCTATATCCAACTTTTTTTCTTGCAGTGAAAGAAGCAAAGAAAACGGATTTACATTTTTGGTTTTTGGAGTTGATTGTTGAAACTTTTTCATAGTTTCTTTTAAAGATGTTGCATCAAGTGAAGACTGAGAATTAGGTGACGGTTCTGGGGAACTAATTGTGTCATTTTCTGAACTATCATCTACACTGTTGAAATCTAAAAAATTTGTGTTTTCGACAACATTATCAATATTTACTGATTCAACTGAAGTTTCTAGTATAAATGTGGGATTCACACCTCGCCTTTGTTCGAATATTTGTTCTAGATGATTCCATTTTGGACAAATCTTGGCAATGTACTCCTCTACACTCGTTTCATCACCGTTGGCCAAAAGACCAGCTCCGGTTTGATTTTTCCAGTTAAGAGCAGACATGTATGATGCTTTCAGATGACGCATTTTATTTTTCATCGGTACCCATTCAATATGTTTCAATACAGCAGATTTTCCAAAAATTTTTTTATAAAAAAATTGTGCGGTAGGTTTCTGCAAAAAGTTTAATTAAAATTGTTATTGTGTACATAAACAAACAACAGAAATTCTTACTTCAAAAGATTCCGGCTTATCTTTTACTTCTTCAGCTACTTCTTGTACTAAATGCAGGGTCTCTGTATCTGACCAACGATGAGTTCCATTTACTCTGCGTCTTTTACATTTTTTTCAGCCATTTTCTGTTGAAAAACGAAAATTTTATTTAAATTTATTTTGGTTTTCACAACTTGACTTACCTCCGCTATTTTATTTAGTGATGTCAACGCTGTAATTACTCGATTTGTTAAATTTTATCGTTCTTCAGTTACATATGTATATTTATATTTCAAATACTTATATACTTCCACATTAAAAAAAAAAACAAATTTAAAAACTGTTATAAGACAGGGTTGGCACGGACTAACCCTAAAATAGCTTTACAGCTATAAAATGACTAAAAATATTAATAGTTAAAACTCAAACATAAATTAAATTTTTTATTGATATAGTAACCTCTAATTTTTTGCATCACTATTTCATTATGTAAGAAAAGTAAACACAAAACAGCTGACTTATCAATTGCACAATTAAACTGTTCAAGTTTACGAGACTAAATTGAGTGACAAATTTACAAGAGTTGTGCAAGTGAATTTTCAAACAATTTTTGACAGTTCATTTGCGAGAGTGGAAAAATGCGCAGTTTGCACAGTTTACGAGGGTTTTAAGCGTTTGCATGAGTACCCTTATTGTATTCATGCAGTTCTTGAGAACATATATACCAAATGTTAAAAAAAGCAAGTAGATCTTTATAAATAGAGACATATTTTTCATTTCAATACAAATTGTTTTAAACAAAATTAACTTCAATTCAATAATAAAACTTAAAACTGTACAATTGTTTTGAAAATTTCAAGCTTATGGTAATATCTTTAGATGTATAGCACTTTTAAAATCAAATTTGGCATTACCAATGAATTTATGATGCACTGCTATAAACAAATATTTATTTCAATATGAACCTATTCTCATCCCATCTTCAAATTTGGTACATATCTTCCCAACAACTGCATGAATACAATATATTTTTTTCAAAAAACTTAAGGATTTTGATTTTGATATTTTTTTGGAAAAAAGATTTTTAATTTTTTTTTTTAAGTTCTATAATACAGCCAAGTTATATATCATATTAAAGGTTATATAAATCTGAAGAGAACAACACTAATTTAAGCTCAATATGTTAAATAGTTTTCAAGATAGAGCCATTTGAAGATTTTAACACAATGCAAAAATTGCGCAATTTTAAAAATTTCAAAAGTCAATAACTCATAAACCGCTTGTTGGATTTTTAACATAAACCAAAGGTACTACCAACATACAAAAAATCAACTAAATTGGAAATATCAACTTCCAAAATTATTTTTTTATTGGTTGATTTCACATGGATTGACCCAACTATAAAAAAAATTATAAAAGTACTCGCTAAACTAAAATAAAATTATAATCGAATATATAATTATCTAAATATACTCGATTAATCGCACTTATTACTAACACGTTCATTTACCAAACATTTGAGCATTTGAAACTCGATAATTATTTTAAAAATATTTTTATTAAAATTATTTGAATAACATTTAAAAAATATTTTAAATATTATTTAAATATTAATCGAACAATAATTAAAATATAGCTAAATAGCCTTATAATGCTTCTAAAGGTTTGAAAATGTTTTTATAACGAAAATTTTTAAAATATTCGATTAATGATATAATGCAATTATTATGAAATTAATGATATAATGCAATTATGAGATTAATGATTTAATTGCAAAAGAAAAATAAAATTTTAATATGGATATTAAATCTTTAAATTATTTTTTAAAAATAAGCCAATTACTCGGCCCAGTCACAAATTTAAAAAACATAGAAATAAATCGCATTCGGTGAACAAAACTTAAAAATTATATAAATAATTACCAAATTTATTCGAATAAATAATCGATTAATCTGACAAAATATTCGAATTTATTAAAATTTTTATCTCAAAACATAAATAGAATTTAAAAAAACTGACTTGAATTTTTTTCGAATTTATTAAAATTTTTATCTCAAAACATAAATAGAATTTAAAAAAACTGACTTGAATTTTTTTTTCTTAAAAAAATTATCCGATTCAAATACATATGAATAAATCGCATTTGGTTTTGGAGAACAAACTTTCAAAATAAAAATTTTTTTATAGAAAATAACAAGATAATATAAATAATTACAAAATTTACTTAACCGAATAATAAGACAAAATTGTCGAATTTATGAAACTTTTAATTTAAGAAAATAGAATTATCAAAAACTGAATATATTTTTTCATAACAATTATTCGACACTAATTTAAAATTCATATGAATCATTTCCACTTGTGTTTTGGTTAGCAAATATTAAAATCCATTTAAATAATTGTCAACTTTATTCAAATAATTATTCGAATAATTTATGGAATAATCGGACAACATTTTCTTATTTATCAAACTTTTTGTCGCAAAAAAATAAATAGTATTACAAAAAACTGATATTTAGTATTATTTGAAATTTTTTCCCTTTCTTAAAAATTATTCGATTAATCAGCCAAGTCACTACTAAAAAAAAGTATCATGAATAAATCGAATTTGCTTATTAAGATTTGTGTTTTGGTAAACAAAACTTAAAAATAATATAAATAATTACCAAATTTATTCGAATAAATAATCGGTTAATCGGACAAATTTTTCGTATTTAGGGAACTTTTGTACTTAAAAAAGAAATAAACCTGAATTCAATATTATTTGAAAACAAAATTATTAAAATTATTCGATTAATCGGCTAAGTCACTAATTTAAAATCCATATGAATAATCCCAATTGCTTGTTATCATTTGTATTCTGGTAAGCAAATATTAAAACCCTTTTAAATAATTGCCAAATTTATACGAATAATTAGTCGATTAATTAGGCAAATTTTTCGGATTTATTGAACTATTCATACCAACAAAATAAATATAATTACAAAAGAACCGGAATTCAATATTATTTGAATTAGTTTTATTTTTACTATTTTTTTTTTTTTTTAATATTCGATTAATCGGTCAAGACACTAATTAAAAATGCATATGAATAAATGGCATTTCCTTATTACCCTTTCGATTTTGTTGAAAAATACTTAGAAATTATATAAATAATTAGCCAACTTATTCGAATAATTTATCGATCAGTCGGATAAAAGTTTTTGAATTTATTAAACTTCCAATCTTAAAATAAAAAAAGATTTACAATGGTATTAGCATTATATTAAATTTGTTTTCTTTCTTAAAAATTATTCGAGTAATCGACCAAATTACTTATAATATTATTATGAATAAATCGCATTTGATTATTACCATTTGTATTTGGATGAGCAAATATTAAAAACAATTTTAGTAAATACCAAATTTATACGAATCATTAATCGATTAATCGGACAAAGTTTTTGAATTTATTGAACTTTTCATACCAAAAAAATAAATGGAATTACAAAAGAACCGGAATTCGATATTATTTAAATTTTTTTTATTATTTTTTTTTTTTTTCTTAAAAATTATTCGATTAATCGGCCAAGTCAGTAATTAAAAATGCATATGAATATATGGCATTTCCTTATTAACTTTTCGATTTTAGTGAAAAATACTTAAAAATTATATAAATAATTAGCAAATTTATTCGAATAATTTATCGATTAATCGGATAAAAGTTTTTGCATTTATTAAACTTCTAATCTTAAAAAAAAAGATTTACGATAACTGGTATTAGGATTATTTTAAATTTGTTTTCTTTCTTAAAAATTATTCGAGTAATCGACCAAATTACTTATAATATTATTATGAATAAATCGCATTTGCTTATTACAATTTGTATTTGGATGAGCAAATATTAAAAACCATTTAAGTAAATACCAAATTTATACGAATCAGTAATCGATTAATCGGATAAAGTTTTCGAATTTATTCAAACTTTTAATCTCAAAGAGAAAAATAAGTAGAATCACAAAAGACCAGAATTCAATATTATTTGAATATATATTTGTTTTAATTATTCGATTAATCGACCAAATCGTTACCTCAAAATTCATATAAATAAGCTGCCTTTGCATAATGATTTGGTGAAATAAACATAAAAATTTATAAAAACGTTAGCAAATTTTTTCGAATAATTAATCGATTATTCGGACAAAAATTTTATTTGTTTAAACAATTGGTAAATTATTCGAATAATCAATCTTTCAACAATCTAATGGCGCTTGCAACAAGAAATGTAATATCGTATCAAAATCAACTTTTGTCCATGGCTCTGCCCCATTGTACATTTCTAAATACCACAAACAGGGAAGGAACATCAAAAAACCAAAAAACATAACAAAACACAACACAAAAATGGTTGGTTATGTAAATTAATATGCTAAAAACGCATATTGTTAGTGGATTATATAATTCTGGCCACTTTTGAAAGAATAATAGCAGCAACAACAATAGGAACATGATCATCTCTATAACACAACAAAACAGTTACTATTCATTACTGGCTGGCCAAGTTTAAATGGATTTGCCTGGGCAAGTGATGATAAAACATAAGGAGAATAAAAGTTAAACAAAACCAAAGACACTCACATATATAAATAATAAATATACGTACTAACACATACAGCAAATAATAACAAATAAAAACAAAAAAAATAAAACAAGCAACAATTGTCTAAATTGCAACGTTTAAATACTTTATAAATAACTTAACAAATAACAATGCATACTTTACACATACACACACACATACAATCATACGTTCATACTCCTATAAATCAGCTTAAGGAAACAAATACTTATAAATAACAGTACCAAAAAACCTGATAGTTCCAGCAAAAAAAAAATCTTCAAAAACAAAATCGAATAAACTTAACTGAAACCCAAAAAAAAATATAAAACTTTTTTTGTATGGCAAAGTTTTGCCAATCCAACCATCAACAGAAGCAGCAGGATCGGTTTTAAGCATTTAGTAGATGAAAGGGAGTATAAATAGAATTTGCCAAGGAGTTTTTTTCTTTAACTTTTATAAAGCTATAAATATAGAATTATGTATTTACAGTTTATTTGTTTCACTATACAAATACAAATATAAACACAACTGCAAATTAATGCAGTTATACAGTCAAAAAAATATAATATATAAAATGTAAGTAAAAATATAAATCATCATCATGAAATGGCTGCAGAATAAGTTAAGGATGTCCCGCTTATAAAAAATATTCTGTGCCAAAATTAGCCATATATCAAAAGAAAGCTAATGGTCTCCATATTTCAAATAACTTATTGATTTTCTCATTTAAAAAAAATCAATTTTCATCGCCCAAAATCTGACAGTGGATCTTTTAATGAAATGGGAAATCATAAATGATTATTGAGTTATAGCTGAAAAACTAAGCAAACAAACATCGAGATAAGGAATAAAAAATATAAAAGGTCTGAGAATTCCAAACCCTTTGGAGATTTTACTGTACTGGACTAGTACTTTCAATATGACTCTCCCACAGAATGGCTACTGCAATGTGTAATCCTTCTGGATGCTTCAAAGAACATTGCAATACTATTGCTGTCTTCTTTTTTTAAAAATCCGCCCTACAATAGTCGAACGGTTAAGAAATCATTTTGGATATATTTAATAAAAGAGAACCCTGTTAAATAATAAAAAAATAACTCTGCTAAACATGTTAAGTTTGCTAAGCCGTTTTTTGTAGCTTAAATCCTGTAATTCATGTTTTAGATCATATATGTCAAAAATTGATTTGCGGTTGTGTTAGTGAGCATGAGAGAGAAGTGCACCCCGGAAGAAAAATTGAGCGTATTAAAAAATATGTAATTTGCTCATATATCAGAATCCACATTTTTATGCAAAATTAATGAAATTTTCTGCAACATATTTTTATATGTCTTAAAGTCTTGTATATTAATACTTTTATGGCAGTTTCGTATTAATAAAATATTTTTTAAATGTGATGTAGTCATACTGTTGCGGTGCTTTGAAAAAATTAATTTCAAATCCGAAAAAATTTGTTCGCAGAGGTAAGTGGAAGGAAAAAACGAAAGACACTTTTTCCAGAACTCTAATAAATTATTTTAGTCTGGAACATTTAATTCGCTTCGAAGTATTATTAGTTCTGATTGTATATCAAACTCGTAGTTGATTACATCGCAACTAAAAGGGTTTTCGAAAAGATCAAGCAGTGGTTATATAATTTCAAAATCTTTAAATCTATCTTGGAAGTTATAAAGAAGTGTTTCAAATATTTTCACACATTCATATGTTTTAATATTATTTTGTTTGCCATAAATGAGTGAAGATTTTGGAAAATTTGAAGAATCACCAGACTGAACTTCTTAAAGGAGTAAAAATATTTTAGTTTTAAAATCGAAAAGAATTTTTAACAAATCATATTTATTATTGTCCTTTCGTTTCAATTTTAAATTAAATTTATTTAAAAAGGTGGTTGTATCTGCCAAAAAGGCTAAATCTAAAATAAATTCATTATCTTTTAAACTCTGTATTAAACATTGTTCTATATTCTCCGTTTCTAGGAACTGTAACACTTCTTCCCTTAAGTCAAATAATCTATTTAGACAAGCACCGCGGCTTAGCCACCAAACTTCAGTATACATTTTAAGATCATTGGGGGCGGCGTTTTTTCTTTTTTAAAAAGCTAACAAAATTTTCTGTGGGTGTGTGACTGATGCCCCTTCGTTCTGCAGACTTCATAGTCAATCGCTTATAAACTTTAATGCAAGAGCTGCCTGATGAATTATACAATGAAAGGTATTAATTGCAATTCCATGTTTTTTAAATTGGCCTATGAAACCTTCATATTTGCCCGTCATTACATTTGCTCCATCTGTAATGTTTTTCGCTGACAACATCGAACAACAACTTACCTGCAACATTTGCGTAAAAGGTTTCAAAAGAAAACATTGACTCAAAAACATTGTAATCTTAATGTCATTGCTTTCATCTAAACAAAAAGTAAAACATTCGCAATTACTTAATTTCTCCCTGACCGCTAACTCCACAGAGGTCCCTAATTATAATTGTATCCTTATAATTAAGCCTTTGGAAAATTGTTTTAAACATTTCTTTATAAAAAACCCCATCAGAAAATGGTCTGCCCTGCCTGACAATATCCAAGCTTATTAAGTTGAAATCTCAATTTTGAAGTCGTGATCTGACTTCGTTTCTTTATTTTCTTCTTCTAACAACCATCCTTTAAATATTACTAACAAAATTTTTTTATTTCTATTAAACAGCTCTTCTCTTTCCTCATTAAATTTATTCATATTACTATGAAAAGAATCATATATTCCTTAAATGTTTTATAACATAAAAGGCATTGGATGTTACCAAAAGCATTTTTTATCATATAATATTTTTTGGAATGTCATCATTTATTTCTTGCGGTGTATCTGAAAAAAATCGCAATACATCCGCTAAGCATGTGCACTCGTCGCTGTCTCATTGACGACCAACTGAAAGAGCATAGGAATATGTGTAAACTATTAAAAGCTCAATTGTGCTAAGAAATGCACAGCTATGTTTTAGGCGTATGAGTATTGATTTATTAAAATAATATTAATCATACTCATCAAATTTTTGTATTCATAAACTGGTGTTATTAAGATATTTTAAATAGAGCTGTCAAACACATTTTTAAAAACCGGTTTTTGTATACTTAAAAAAAACCGGTTAGGAATAACCGGCATCAAATAACCGGTTTTAAGATATTTTTTTAATAGCAAAGTATAATGAGAAAAAATTAATCTATATATTAATACGTGAAGGTAAATTTTTAGTTCCCTTTCTAAGCAATACGCGGTTACGGAGAAGTGTGAAAATTGGCATAGTTATAGTCCATATGGAGGAGAAGCTGAGAATGATAAAATTTATGTTTAATCTGTCTTAAAAATATATTAAATTAAATAAAATAAAATATTTATAATAACTCGTTACACCCTGTTGAGGCGAATGATTTAAATTATATATCAGATGCTCTATGCTGAATTGTGCAAAAGTTGGTGCATTTGTGAAAAATTGAAAAACCGTTGTCTTGAGTTACAAAACATTTATTTTGATAGATATCCCACTCCCATCCCACTAAGCGACCAAAAAGCTCCTAAAGGAAAAATCCTTAGCTTTCTTATGAAAAAAAAAATGCCCTTTTTGAAAAAAAAGGCAAAAAATGCTTTAATTTAGCAAAAAAAAAAGTCTAAAATTTTTTTTTTTTTTTTTAAAGTATTTTTTTCCGAAATATTGAAGAAATAGCTATCTAAACTATTTGGGAGAAAATTTTCTAAGAACAATAGGTAATAAGTTACATGGATGAGAAAAAACACCTGTTTGGCCAAAATGTCAAATTTCGATCCCCTCTAACTCAGAGAGATCTGGACCGATCTTATTGAAAAATTGTGTCTAAACTACTATCTGATAGGACTAAGCTTGGTACAAATTTCATCCCGATCGGAAGACATCGGTTTCAAAAGTTGGTGCACTTGACATGAAACCCCATATATATATTTGATGCGTTTTTCAATGAACTTAAAACCCCTTTTCATTTTTTGGTGCTTTTAATGTCCTTTGAATACAACACTTCGCGTTAAACAAAATTGTACACACTTACTTGAACAACTTCCCTCCAAAATTAAATTTTTCTGGTCAAAGAGACTCACCTATTGGTTGTCTTATTTATCAGTAAGACAAAAAATAAATATAACTTAATTAACAAAGATTCTGATATACCTAAAAAATTCTGATGATAGCACCCAAAAGATGGCTTTTTTATAGAAAGAGCCATTAAACACATTTTAACGTTGGTAATGAAAAATTGTTTGAGAGGACACAAACAAACACACTAAATTTTTTGGAATTTTTTAGAGGTGTCTCTATATTTTAGGTCATATCTTGGCAAAATGATGCCCAGTTGACGCCATTTTAGGTACCAACCTGCTCGAAATAATGGCAAACCATATTATTCTAAGTTTATCCAGATAAATGATTTATTTTTTGAGTGAGTGTGCTTTCAACAGACAGACGGACAGACAGACGGACAGACAGATAGATGGACAGAAGAACAAACGGACAGACGGACATCGCTCTACTGACTCGGTAAGGATCAGAAACATATGTTTTTTTAATGAAGTCGCTAATGCTTTTTTCGATGCGATAGAAAGGGAATGTGGTGTGGGCGGCATAAAAACATTAAACAAAAGTACCCAACATAATTTTTACATCATTATTAGTTACCTCTAAAATGTTTTGAAGCTTAAAAAATGTTATTAACATTATTAAAATGTTATTAAAAAATTTTTTTTTAGTATAGAAAAATTTAATTCTTTTAAACAACCCACACCACAGTCATATCGCGTGCAACGCAGCGAAAAATTTATTTCCGACCACAGAAAGTAGATGCAATCTTCATCTTTACATAACTCTAGTCGATAAATCGATGTCCGTCTGTCGGTTGAAATCACGCTCATTAACAAAATAAACAATTTACCTTTGTAAAATTTGGATAATATTGTATGTTATTATTTCCATCAGGTCAATTTTGAATTTGAAACGTCTAGGCTAAATAGCTGAGGAATAATGTACGAAAATGTAAAGCTATTTCCATAAAATATCATATAAAAATCTATAAATAGTGTAAAATATTTATACGTAATAGAACATGTGCATTAGAGCTATAACTAAATTTTGGCCCCAGCATAACGCGATGGCGAATGCTGTGTTATTCACGAAAAAAAATGTTTGTAGTCATTTTGGAAAATAAAACTCACTAAAATAAAGTACATTCATTTTAAATATTTTATTAATAATTTTACTTTAAAGTAAAAAATGTTGATTAATTACAGTGGTCTACAAATAAAAAAAAAAATCGACTGCAGAAACGAAGTATGTTTTTTAACTAATATGAGTGCGCCGAATCTGGCATAAAAACTTGACAGAAGCCCACGTTCATTCCAAATCTTCATAATAGTAGCGTTTAAGCATGTCAAGGAGATCGTTTGTTACTGATTCAAGCCTTTTTTGCTTTGTGTGTGGTGAATATTTTGCATTATTTTGGTTTTGCTAGCAGAAACTTCGACAAACCGTGGACACCAACAATGTTTTGCAATAGTTGCAGAATTATTTTACACAAGTGGTCAAAGGAGGGAAGATCTATTTCGATTTTTCAAATTCAGTACTTTGGAGAGAGTCAAGTAACCACCAAACCGATTGTTATTTCTGTTTAAAAAAAGTTGCTGGATTCAATATGAAAAATTGAAAAAATATTACTCACGCGAATGTCCCATCGGTTTCTAAACCAGTTCAACGTCCACCAAATGATCTATTACCAGTCATTCCCAGTGCTACGAGCAGTAAGTCCGAAACATCTTTCACCAGCAGGTAGTTTGTATAAGGCTGATGATGAACGTCATTTAGTGACTCAAGCTGAGCTGAATGATATAATTCAGGATTTATATTTAACGAAGCAAGACGCAGAATTACTGGCTGCACGTATGCAGCAGTGGAAACATTTTGCAGTTGGGACAAAAGTAACAATCTATAGAGATAGAAGCCTGGAATTGGCTGCATATTTTGAAAAGAAACACTCTATTCTATACTGTACTGATGTTGATGGTTTATTTCAAAAAATTAACCAGCCAAAACTGACAAAACTGAATGGAGATTATTTATTGATGGCTCTAAGGACAGTTTAAAGACTCTTCTTTTTCATAATGGGAATGAAAAACCATCCATACCAATTGCTCATGTCATTAACACAAAGGCAAATTACGAATCACTGACTGAAATTTTGACATTACTCAAATACAACGATCATAAATGGAAGATCTGTATATGTAGTATAGACCATTGTAAATAACTGTAAATTAATCCATTTCAGATCATTGGTTTGTTGACTGGCAGGCAAGTAGGTTTCACAAATTATTGTTGTTTCCTTTGTCTATGGGATATATAAAAGATACCGCACAACTACTGAGTTTTGTTCGGTCAATTAATGAGGAGTTTGAAATTACACAGGAGCTGTTATCCATGGCTTCAAAGAAAAATAGAACTACAGGTGCAGAACTTTTTAACGAAGTTGAATAATATCTTTTGATATATAATATTACATAGGAAAATCGTGTTAATGTGACTTCCGATGGATCCCTGAACTTAACGGATTCAAACATAGGCCAGCTGAAAAGAATTCAAGACAAGGTTCACACGATTGATCCAAATTAACAGCTTGTTATGTGTAAAAATGTATTGAAAATAGAACACTTAACTAAGGTTATAATTAAAGTGGTAAACTTTCTTCGATCAAAAGGTTGAAGAAACAGACGAGCTGAAGCTGATTACTCAGATGTATTACACCACAACCATGTTCGACGGTTAAGCTTAGGTAATATTCTGCGGCGGGTATGGGATCTTGATTAAGAAATTATAACCATTTTTATATTACACGAAAAAGAAGAGTTAATTAATTTAATTAACTTTTCAGTAAAGTTTTAAAAGGCAAAAATATTTATGCTTATTCTATTTTTACATTCTTTCAAGATAAAATTAAGACTTTCTGAACAGAATTTATTGGAAAACAAGTAAGAAAATTATAGTCGGTCTAGACCGAATATACGATACCCTATCAAATTTGAGTGGGAATTTTATTAATTTTTTTGGCTGCAGATATGGAAAAGTTCATATCGGATGATATATGTATATAGGGAATAGGCCCAAAAATGGACCGATCCTGACCATGTTTGGTAAAGTCTCTTATATTTTGCAAAAATATATACAAGGAAAATTTGAGAAGAATCAGTGCAATATTTTTGTTTTTTGATAGATTTAGGTGAAGATCGGGAAGCAGCTCTATATGGGGCCTATGGCTAAGAGTTGTCCAATAGGGATCATTTTTGGACCACTGATTAATGGATGTAATAAACACATACAAACCCAATTTGACTAAGATTTATATGATAATTTGGGTCTTATGGCAATTTATGTTGATTTCATAGGGGTCATTTGTAGGGGGGCTAGGTCTGAACATGGACCGATTCTCACCAATTTCAATAGCGTTCATCCTATGGCCGATAGAAGCATATATACCAAATTTTATCGAAATATATTACACGTATATATACACGTACCAGAACACGAACTTCAAATAAAGCAACACTCAAATCTGTGTGGTTTATGTGTGATCGAGACAAAAAGTACGTGTAGAAACATGTTCGTGTAAAAAACGAGATATTAAAACGAACACAGTCATGATTGTGTTGGGCACCGTAGAAAATTTAGAAACGCACGTAATTGATATGAAAATAAAAATATGTGTGTGTTGGTTTAAGTTATGTTTGTTTACATATATGTACGAGTTTTTTATTCAGTGTGTGTTTTTTTCTGAACTCTGTTAAAAACCTTGAAAAAGGACCAGATAATGACTAAAAAAAACTGTTAATTGGGTATGAATAATATTTTTTCCAACAAAATATTACTTATACATCTAAAACCTAAATGGCTGGAAAAGAAAATAAATGTAAAAAAAAGATGGGTCTAGGTCAAATATTTTTGGTAGTTACAAACAGCAGCACAAAGTCATTATACCCAAACCACATGGTGGTTAAGGTTTAACAAGTAAGAAAATTATAGTTGGTCTAGACCAGCCATGGTTAAACTATTCATTTGACGGACCATTATATAATTCGAAAATGACTCGGGGGCCAAAAGTTTTTTTCTGAAAAGCTGAAATAAAGTTAATTTAAATTTGTAGTAATAAAATAGTCATATTTATTTAGAAAATCTTTGTTTAATGCGATAAATGTAGTTGTTTAATATTAGTGCTTAATTTTTCAATATCTGGATCAAAAGTACTTGTTGCAATTCTTAGTTTTGCATACAAATGTTCGTCACTTATCCTGGATTATTATAGAGAACGTTTGTTCTCAAAAGTATGTTGATCCAAATATAACCAAAATTTTTTTTCGAATACTAAAGTATTTTTCTTTATTTAGTATTTTTCTTTATGATGCAAATTTTGTTTGTGTCTAAAGTTATTTGTTACCAAAAAAAAAATGTTTGCAAAAGATCGTATCAACCAACAAGTGTAACTTATCATGCTAAATAGTTTTTGTGTCTTAAGTATTTTATTACCATATTTTATTAAAATAAAAACCAGTCAATAAAAACAATTGTAAATAATTTCAACGTAAATCACAAAAAAATAGCCAATAAAATTTTAAAATATTTGACAATTGTAAACAATTTGCAACGTAAGTCATAAAAAAGGGTCAATAAAATTTTAATAAATTTGGTTGAAACAATTGTCGTTTTTATCGGGGTATATCAGATCGCGAACTGATGTTTCAATTTTTCGTAGTACAACAACCAGAACACGAATTTAAAATATAACTGAACTCGAACCTATTTATTGTACATGTTCTATTTTTTTCTTATTACACGAGCCAGAACACGACTTAAAATATAACTGAACTCGAACCTGTTTATTGTACATGTTCTGTTTTTTCTTAGTACACGAGCCACAACACGACTTAAAATATAACTGAACTCGAACCTGTTTATTGTACATGTTCTGTTTTTTTTTTTTCAGTACACGTACCAGAACACGAACTTCAAATAAAGCAACACTCAAATCAGTGTGGTTTATGTGTGATCGAAACAAAAAGTACGTGTAGGAACATGTTCGTGTAAAAAACGAGATATTAAAACGAACAAAGTCATGATTGTGTTGGGCACCGTAGAAAATTTAGAAACGCACATAATTGATATGAAAATAAAGATATGTGTTGGCTGCTTTTGAACAGAACATTGTGTGTTTCATGTGTGTATTTTCTGAACCTTGGTTTTAAAGCTTTAAACAAATTTTGAAAATTTTCTGAGTGTACATAAATTTAAATATTTTTTTACAGTTAATTTTTCTTATTTCGATTTTTTTTCTTGTTTCATTTCATTTTTAACGTTATTGCATTTGATATTCGTTTCATCCATTTTTTTTCGTTTCGTTTATTCTCTGCTTGTATGTATGTTAGCATATATAAATCTTTGCAAATTGTTTTAAAGTTGTTATGCTAGTTATATACGAATACAAACACACATACACATATAACTACAAAGAGTAAAGCTTTTACTATAAAAGTCTATGAAGAAAAAGAAAAAACACAACACAACACAAACACAGACACACAGGCATAAGTACTTACTTTAACAGTAAGTAAGCATATCCAATATAACCACTTTAAATTCGTTACTATAACATATCCTTACATATGAGCACAAACACTCATACACACATATATCAGATATTATATTTACGAAAACAATTATATGAGAAAATACTTGTATAGTTTTGAAATTTACCACTTCTTGTTGCTTGTTCGACCGACCGATCATCTGTCTGTCTGTCTGTTTATTTGATTTTTTTTTATCTTGTTTTCCTTTATATTAAGGACTCGTTAAACAGATATGCTTGTATAATCCCTGCACAGCCAATGATATATACAAATATACCAACCAGCATTCTTTTATAGTCATATATAGCAATTTTCATATGGTTTTTGTTGTTGTATTTTATTTCAATTTTTTTGTTTCCTGTTTTTTTTTTTTTGGTTTTGTATTTCCTTAGTTTACATTTTTAACAATCATGATATTTTTTATAGCATAAAAAATATTTATTGTGCCATTTTCTATGAAGAGTAAAATTGCAAAACATTTTAATAAAATATTCTTCTGTGTTTTTTTTATCGATATTTTTGGTTTTGTTCTTGTTTAGTTTAGCATTGCTTTAGTTTTAATTTTGCTATATAAATTTTTATGATTTCATTTCCATATTTTTGATACTATTATTTTTTTTTTTTTTTTGTAACATTTGCCAAATTGCTTTCATGCTCATTATTATGCTTACAGTTTCAATTTAGAGCTTAAAATGCTATAGAGTATTCTATGAAAAAGTATTTTTGATTGTAATTCAAAAAGAGTGTGGCAAAATCTATTATAACGCACACACACACACACATACATATTTGCAATCATTATTTGAATATTTTATAAAATAATTTACTTATACATATTGAAGATATCTTATAATAAGATCTTGTAAGAGATTTTGTAAGATATATGCAAAACACTAATGAAAGAAAAACATAAAAAAGAGATGGTCAAGATTTTGCTTCAATTACTAAATGAAAAATGAAAAAAGTTATTTATTGAGTTTTTAGTTAATAGATTCATCAAACTAAAGCTCATATGAAATTTGGATGAAAAAAATCGGAGCGGAAATTGGACGAATTGTGAAAGAAGGATTTTAAGAGAAATGAAAAAAAAATTAAATGCTGTTAAATATTCCTCATCACGAACTTGTTGATTGTGCAACGCTGTATATTTTTAATTTGAACATACAAAAAAAAAACAATTATTTTAAATTTAAGGAAATTTTATAGTTTTTACATTAAGCAAAAACGCAAAAATGCAAAAATGTAGAAATGCAAAAATTCAAAAAGGCAAAATCGCGTCAACTAAGCAGAAGGAAAATCGAGAACACGTTAATAAAAAAAAGGAAAGTGTTTACTGCGTATAATTGGTAAAAAAAGTGAAATGCAATAACGCCAAATCGCAAAAATTGTAAAGCTGAAAAACGCAAAAATACAAAAAAAGCAAAATTGCAAAATTGCGGAAAGAGAAAAACGAATAAACCAAAAATCAGAGATATGCAAAATGGCAACAACACAAAAAGCAAAATAATTTTTGAAATGTACGGAAATTATATAATTTTCATTTAAAAAAAAAAACGCATAAATTCAAAAATACAAAAAAGCAAAAATGCAAAATCGCAAAAACGCAAAAGCAGAAAATCGCGAAAGAGCAATCTCACAAAATCGTTAGTTCGTAAAATCATAAGAGCGCGAAATACCAAAACTCTAAAATTAAAATTGCAAAAAGTCAAAGTTGCAAAAACGGAAAATCGCAAAATTGTGAAATCACAACGATGCAAAACACTTTTATTTTTCGTTTTTATTTAAGTGAAAAAGCAAAAACGCGAAAAGTAAAAAAAAAACAATATTTCAAAATTGTAAAAACGCAAAATACAAAAATGCAAAAATGCAGAAAAGCAAAACCTAACTAGCAATTATGCAAAACCGTAGAATAAGAAAAAAGTAAAATTGAAAATCCGTAAAAGCGTAAAAACGCAAAAAACAAACGAACTCAAAATCGCATAAATTCTAACACGAAAAATTCCTAAAATGCAAAATCGCAAAAAGGAAAAATTGCAAAAACAAAAAATCAGAAAAATGCAAAATGGCAACAAAGCCGGAAAACAATTTTTAAAGTCTATGAAAATTTTATAATTTTTAACACAAACAAAATCGCAAAAACGCAAAAAAGCAAAAATAACAAGTAAGAAAATTATAGTCGGTCTCGACCGACTATGATACCCTATACCATGCGTTTAGAGACTCTATTTCTCAGGCCCAACTAACTGGATATAGAAAATAAGCATAAACCAAAATTGAGTGGGATTTTTATTAATTTTTTCAGCTGCAAACATGAAAAAGTTCATAACGGATGCTATATCTATATGGGGACTAGACCCAAAAATGGACCGATCCTGACCATGTTTGGTAAAGTCTCTTGTATTTTGCAAAACTATATACAAACTAAATTTGAGAAGAATCAGTGCAATATTTTTGTTTTTTGATAGATTTAAGTGAAGATCGGGAAGCAGCTCTATATGGGGCCTATGACTAAGAGTTATCCAATAGGGATAATTTTTGGACTACTGATTAATGGATGTAATATAGACATACAAACCCAATTTGACTAAGATTTGTAAGATAATTTGGATCTTATGGCAATATATGTTGATTTCATAGGGGTCATTTGTATGGGGGCTAGGTCTGAACATGGACCGATTTTCACCAATTTCAATAGCGTTCATCCCATGGCCGATAAAAGATCAAGTACCAAATTTCATCAATATATATTCATATTTGCAACCTGCAGTTTGATTATAAGCTTTACATGGACACACAGACGGACGGACGGACGGACGGACATCGTTAAATCGAATCAGATAGTGATTCTCATTCGATCGATATAATTAAAGATGGGTGTAGGTCAAATATTTTTGGTTGTTACAAACAGCAGCACAAAGGCATTATACCCAAACCACATAGTGGTATAGGGTATAAAAACCGCTAAAGGGGAAAATCACAAAAAATTAAAATCGTTAACCGCAAAATCACAGAAAAAGCAACAAAAAATCGCATAAACGGAAAATCGCAAAAAACGAAAAATTGCAAAAATGCAAAATATTTTAAAATAGTCGAAACTTTTATAATTTTTAATTCACACAGAATCGCAAAAACGAAAAACCATAAAAATGCCAAATAGTAAAAGCTAGAATACAAAATCGCAAAAACTAAACTAAAAATCACAAAAATGTAAAATCAATTTTTTAAACGCAAGGAAATTTCATACTTTTTATTAAAGTGAAATCGAAAAACGCGAAAATTTAAAAATTATTAAATTCAGAAATGGCAAAACGCTAAAATATAAATATCCAAAAATTCACAAATGCAAAATCGCATAAACTAAGTAACAATAACGCAAAATCGCAAAATAAAAAAAAAGGAAAACCGAAGTTCGAAAAATCGTATAAAAGCTAAAATAAAAAAACGCAAAATCGCAAAAATGTAAAAATACAAAATCGCAACAACGTAAAAAAATTTCTTACAATTTACACAAAAACGTAAAATCGCATAAAAATGGAACAAAAAATCGCAAAAATAAGAAATATTTTGAAATATACAAAAATTTTATAGTTTTTAATTCACACTGAATTGCAAAATCGGAAAAACATAAAAAGGGAAAATAATAAAAGCTCAAATACAAAATCACAGAAACGGAAAGTCACTTGACTAAAAATCATAAAAATGTATAATCAATTTGCGGAAGGCAAGAAAATTTTATATTTTTTATTAATTTGAAATCGAAAAACGCGAAAATTAACACATTACTAAATGCAAAAATTGCAAAACGCAAAAATATAGATATTTAAAATTCAGAAATGCAAAATCGCATAAAAAAATAAAATAAAAAATCGTATAAAAGTTAAAATAAAAAAACGCAAAATCGCAAAAATGTAAAAACACAAAATCGCAACAACGCAATAAAATCTTTTAAAATTTAAACAAAAACGTAAAATCGCATAAAAGTGCAACAAAAAATCGCAAAAAAAAATGCAAAAATGCAACATGTATAAAAATGTACGAAACTTTTATAGTTTTTAATTCACACTGAATCGCAAAAAAGGAAAACCGGAAAGTAGTAAAAGCTCAAATACAAAATCGCAAAACCGGAATTCACTAAACTGAAAATAACAAAAATGTAAAATCAATTTTTTTAAAGGCAGGAAAATTTTATAGTTTGTATTAATTTGAAATCGAAAAACGCAAAAATTAAAACATTACTAAATGCAAAAATGGCAATACGCAAAAATATAAATATCCAAAAATTCACAAATGCAAAATCGCAAAATCGGAAAAACATAAAAAGGGAAAATAATAAAAGCTCAAATACAAAATCGCAGAAACGGAAAGTCACTTGACTAAAAATCATAAAAATGTATAATCAATTTGCGGAAGGCAAGAAAATTTTATAGTTTTTATTAATTAGAAATCGAAAAACGCGAAAATTAACACATTACTAAATGCAAAAATTTCAAAACGCAAAAATATAAATATCCAAAATTCAGAAATGCAAAATCGCATAAAAAAGTAAAATAAAAAAGTAAATTCCGAAATTCGAGAAATCGTATAAAAGTTAAAATAAAAAAACGCAAAATCGCAAAAATGTAAAAATACAAAATCGCAACAACGCAATAAAATCTTTTAAAATTTAAACAAAAACGTAAAATCGCATAAAAATGCAACAAAAAATCGCAAAAAAAAATTGCAAATATTCAAAACATATAAAAATATACGAATTTTTTATATTTTGAAATTCACACTGAAGCGCAAAAACGGAAAACTGCAAAATAGTAAAAGCTCAAATACAAAATCGCAAAACCGGAAATAAATAAACTGAAAATAACAAAAATGTAAAATCAATTTTTTTAAAGGCAGGAAAATTTTATAGTTTGTATTAAAGTGAAATCGAAAAATGCGAATATTAAAAAATTACTAAATGCAAAAATGCCAATACGCAATAATATAAATATCAGAAAATTCAAAAATGCAAAATCTCATAAACTAAGTAACAATAACGCAAACTCGCAAAATAAAAAAAAAGTAAAATCCGAAGTTCGAATAATCGTATAAAAGCTAAAATAAAAAAACATAAAATCGAAAAGAAGCAAAAATGCAAAATCGCAACAATGCAAATCAATCTCTTAAAACTTACACAAAAACGTAAAATCGCACAAAATGGAACAAAAAATAGCAAAAAAAAAAAATTGCAAAAATGCAAAATATATAAATATATACGAAACAGTTATAGTTTTTAATTCACACTGAATCGCAAAAAGGGAAAACCGCAAAATAGTAAAAGCTCAAATACAAAATCTCAAAGCCGGAAAATCACTGAACTAAAAATAACAAAAATGTAAAATGAATTTTTTAAAGGCAGGAAAATTTTATAGTTTGTATTAAAGTGAAATCGAAAGGCGCGAAAAATAAAAAATTATTGAATGCAAAAATTGCAGAATGCAAAAAATACAAATACCCAAAAATTCAGAAATCAAAATCGCATAAACTAAGTAGCAATAAGGGAAAATCGCAAAATAAAAAAAAATAAAATCCGAAATTCGATAAATCATATAATAACTAGCCAAATGAAAAATGCAAAAAAGCAAAAAATCAAAAATTTAAAATCGCAATTAATCACAAAACTGCAAATTTGCAATATAGGCAAATCTTATCAAATTTAAGGTAAATTTATAGTTTCTAATTTAAACAGAATCGCAAAATCACAAAAACTAAAAATTGCAAAAATGCAAAATCTCAGAAGCGCCAAAACGCAAAACGATCTTTTAAAATTTATGGAAATTTTAAAGGGTTTAATACGAACAGACTCGCATAGATGCCAACATGCAAAAACACTAAAATGGAAAAGAGCAAAAATGCAAAATCGCATAAACTAAGTAGCAATAACGCAAAATCGCGAAATAAAAAAAAAGTAAAATCCGAAATTCGAAAAATCGTATAACAGCTAAAATAAAAAACACGCAAAATCGAAAAGAAGCAAAAAAGCAAAATCGCAACAATGCAAATCAATCTCTTAAAATTTACCTAAAAGTGTATAATAGAATAAAGTTAATCCCAAAACTGCAAATTTGCAATAAAGGCAAATATTTCCAAATTTAAGGTAAATTTATAGTGTTTAATTTAAACAGAATCGCAAAAATGCAAAATCTCAGAAGCGCCAAAACGCAAAACGATCTTTTAAAATGTATGGAAATTTTAAAGGGTTTAATTCAAAAAGACTCGCATAGATGCAAAAAGTAAAAACACTAAAATTCAAAAGAGCAAAAATTCAAAATAGCATAAACTATATCGCAAAACTGCATATTTTTTGCAAAAACGAAAATCTTTCACATGCTTTCGCAGATGACAGCAACATTTGTCATCCATTTTCTTTCAATTGTAGGCCAAGCCTTTTTGAGGTTGGGGGCAAACGACATACAATGAATGACACTCTAAATCAAGACCGGTTAACAATCTCTGAGTGGGGTAAACTGAATAGGGTTGATTGATAGTTACACATAAGGGGTCCTGTAAATACTAGAATAAGAGAAAAAAAACTCTAAAAATAGTAATTTGTTATTTTTATAGCTGAATTTAACTATTTGACAGCAGAAAAATATTGTGAATTTTTGAAGAACAAAAAATTGCGTTTTTAAAAATTACTTATTTTTACGTATTTTTCAATATAAAAAAATAGTTGCAATTTTTAAAAAATCGCTGGAAATGAAATTTATAATACTTATGTATATGTTAACGCTATGTCCGAATAAAAAAGTTTTACGCTATGTCCGAACAAAAAGTTCCAAGAAGACTTAGAAACCGTTGAAGACGAAGAACTCTCCGGACGAGGAGAAAATATCAAATGATGAACAACACGACAAGTAAATCAAGTTTTTGGAATGAAAATTCGTCGTTGGACACTTAGATTTCCTGCTAAGGATGAGTCAATACTATTTTAAAACGCGTCAATTCTCGTATGGTTCCAAAAAAAAATTTTTTTTGAACATGCATCGCATTATTATCTCTAAAACAATACTATCTGGCCATCAGAACGAAATGAAGCACTTCATTACGGGTAATGGAACTTGGATCTATGCATACAACCCCTAAACAACCGGCACACCAATCAAGCGAATGCTGTACCAAAATTGAAGCAAGACCGAATAAAAGTCGTTCAAAAACAAGCGCCTATTTGCAGGTTTCTTCGATTATCTTGAGGTGGTGCTTCATAAATTAATTCCGCTGGGTCAAACTATTAACAAATAATGTTATTTGAGTGTTATTTGTCATTTGCATGAAGAAATCTCTTGGTGTATGCACCACGATAATGCACCGGCTCAGACTGCATATGTTGTTCAAGACCATTTCGCACAATCACCGAATTCGTTTAATCTAATAACGTGTGTCCTTCGGCTATTCAAAAACTTAAAAGACCATTTGATTGAGAATATAAAAGCCGAATTGCTGCGCGCTTTGAAGGCCATTCCAGACATCGACTTTAACAACTATTTCGGTATTTAAAAAATAAGTTGGGAAGAATGTGTTTTACGGGAGTGGAATTAATTTATCGCGATGAAATTTATGTGGAAAAATGAATAAAATATGTTCGTTTAAAAAAAAAATCACCTTTTCATTCGCACACAGTATTATATTCTATTGAATGGTAAATTTCTATAAAGCTACACAAAATCAGTTTCAAATAATATTCTAGCACCATTGTTTGTCCATAAAATAGTTTTGGGAGATCATTTGCGCTGTGATGCTAATAACATACTGCCTGATAATGCCGCTAACTAAATCGTTAATCATACTCTGTGAGGAATTTTTAAATGTTTATTATTATTACTATTCATTAAACTCTACATATTTTACTAAATTTATATTTAAATTTATTTTCGATTTCTTCTTAAAACTTAAAATCAATTCAAAACTTTTTAATACAAACACTAAACATTGCGTTGCTTTTAGTGCTAATTTATATTTAAAACGCCATTATATTGTCCAACTTTGCTAGCTTTAGTGGAAGTTCCAAAGATGTTGCGATTAGCATGGTAAAAATTCTTGCCAACCAGAAGGAAGGCCTAAAAATCGTCCACATTAATGCACAGAGCTTATTGAATAAAATTGATGAATTCAGACTTATTTTCGAAAGCTCTAATGTCGATATAGTTTGTGTCACTGAAACTTGGCTTTCTGACTCATTGCCGGATAGTCTTATATGTTTAAGCGGGTATAGAGTGTTCAGATTTAACAGAAAATCAGGAGGCGGAGGTGGAGCAGCCATTTATATTAAAAACAATATAACTTGCAAATATCGCTGTAAAGCAGAAGAAAATGATAAAGTTGAGTACATATTTGTCGAGATATCATCATTTGGTAAAAAAATGTTGGTTGGCTGTGCTTATAGGCCTAATAAACTAATTGATTTCTCTAACTTCATTACAACGCTAAAGACATTTACCATGCCATACAATGATGTTGCAATTTTAGGTGATTTTAACTCTAACATTCTTGTGGAATCATCTCTTAAGGATAACATGGCATCTCTAGGACTTAGTCCAATAAATACAACTATTCCCACACACTACACAAACACATGCAGTACACTATTCGATCATATATACGTAGGAGACATGTCAAAAGTCAATCTATACGACCAAATTTCTGCATCATGCTTCTCTAAACACGATTTAAGCTTTACAACATATGAATTTCTTCTTCAACGTGAGGATCAGTATTACTCTTTTCGAGATTTTAATAACTTGAATTACAACGTATTGTATGCGAATCTCTCACAAATCAATTGGAGTAGCATTTACTTTATGACCTCGGTTGACGAACAATTGTCTTTTCTAGAAGACAATGTACTACAATTATATGATAAAACTGTCCCTTTGAAAACAAAAATAATTACGGCGAGAAATAAACCCTGATTCACCTCCAGTATTCGACAATCAATTGAACGTAGGGACTCGATCATATATGCGTAGGAGACATGTCAAAAGTCAATCTATACTACCAAATTTCTGCATCATGCTTCTCTAAACACGATTTAATCTTTATAACATATGAATTTCTTCTTCAACGTGAGGATCAGTATTACTCTTTTCAAGATTTTAATAACTTGAATTACATCGTATTGTATGCGAATCTCTCACAAATCAATTGGAGTAGCATTTACTTTATGACCTCGGTTGACGAACAATTGTCTTTTCTAGAAGACAATGTACTACAATTATATGATGAAACTGTCCCTTTGAAAACAAAAATAATTACGGCGAGAAATAAACCCTGGTTCACCTCCAGTATTCGACAATCAACTGAACGTAGGGATTTAGATTATTCCAGGTGGAAACGTTTTAGAACATTAAAACTTAAGGCTGAGTTTCGTTCTGCTAGAAAAGACGTTAATACTCAAATAAGAAATGCAAAATCTGTTTTTTTCTCTAGACGATTTATTTCCGCTATTGATTCTAAACAAAGTTGGAAGACTATTCGAGAAATAGGTATTGGTAATGTTGAAAAGAATAATAATTGCCCTATTGATGCTAATGAACTCAATAGGATTTTTACGGATATACCAACAATACCAACAAATAACCACTTCTGCAACAACAAGACATTTGTCAACAGTAGCAACTCCTTTTCCGAAGACAATATGTTCGAGTTTTCTTGCGTCAGCCAATCTGAGGTTCTTACTAGCTTCTTGACAGTTAAGTCCAACGCTATTGGATTTGATAACATACACCCAAAATTCGTTAAAATTTTGTTACCATCTCTTTTACCATTTCTTACTCATTGTTTCAACACCATCATTACATCAAGCTGCTTTCCAATGGAATGGAAGCATGCAAAAGTTATTCCACTTCCAAAGTCTACTACAGAATATCGTCCGATTGCGATACTATGCTTCCTTTCAAAAGTTCTAGAAAAGCTTCTGCACTCACAAATAAGCGCATACGTACACAGAAATTGTCTTATTAGTGATATGCAATCTGGTTTCCGTCCCAATCATAGCTGTGTGACTGCCTTGGCTGATGTGTCAGAAAATATAAGACGTGAGTTAGACTGCGGAAAAGTAACCTTTGGTGCTTCTTGATCATTCAAAAGCCTTCGATACTGTAAACCACTCCACACTATGTATGAAGCTGAACCGTTTTTTTCAATTTTGCGCCAACATCAACACATTTAATTTCATCATACCTTACAAACCGTACTCAATCAGTGTTCGTTAACAATACATCATCGAATCCGGTGTCACTTATGAGAGGTGTACCACAAGGATCAATATTGGGACCACTTTTGTTCTCCATATATGCAAATGACTTGCCGCAACAAATATCCCATTCCAGCGTACATATGTATGCGGATGATGTACAGTTGTACCTAAGTGGCTCAGTTAATTCAATCAACGCAAGCGTGGGAAAACTCAACCAAGATCTGGACACCATATATCGTTGGGCTACTGCTAATGGCTTATGTCTGAATCCTAAAAAATCAAAATGTTTGGTGATACACAAAGTAACCATAACCCCGCATATCGAACCTGAAATCCTTATATATGGTCAGAAAATTGAAATTGTACAATCAGCGAAAAATCTTGGATTAGTCTTCAACAAAAATTTAACCTGCTCTGATCATATAAATTCACTTGTATGTCAAACTTATGTGAAATTAAGAACGCTTTGGGCAACACAGGTATTTACACCTTTAAGAGTCAGGATACTTCTGGCAAAGACCGATCTTATTCCGGGACTTACCTATGGTTGTGAACTCTTTTCTAGTTGCGACTCTATAAGCAGAAATAAGCTTGATGTTTTATACAATAACATCATTAGGTATGTTTACGGGTTAAGAAAATACGACCATGTGCCTGCTTTCGCAAAAAGCTTATATGGAGTATCTTTTGAAAACTTACTTAAGATAAGGGTACTAATACAGATACATAAAGTTATTTATACAAAAAACCCGCAATATATGTATGCCAAAATACAGTTTGCAAGATCGAATAGGGGCAAACTAATCATCATACCAAGACATCGACATTTAGTTTCGGAATGGCAGTTCTTTATCCATGCCGCTCGTCTTTGGAATACAATTCCACATGAACAACAGTTTAATAGCAATGCAATGCATTTTAAAACTTTTTTGTTTAATTTTTTCACTTAACCATTTTCCATAGATTATGTGATATATGTAATTTTTTATTTTTATTTTTTTTTTATTTTTTTTATTTTTTATTTTTATATTTTTTGTATCTATGCTATTTCTGTTCGTAAATAATTATACTTACTTTTTATATAAACTTTATTATTATTACTACTATACATATAAAATTTTTGAGATTGTTGATCCCTTATCCACATATAATAATATATAATTAAAAGACTTGGTCTTGTTGTACAGGATATCAATAAATAAATAAATAAATAAATATTATACAACTTTGACATTTTATGTGTCACATTTGAATTAGTTTTTGCAGAAATATTGTAAATATTTTATAATTTTCACAGCAAGAATTTTTAATTTTTCAAAACATGCAATTATACACAATTTCAGAAGCAATATCAAATCATTTTTCAAAATGTATTTGATCTTTGACCTGTTTTTTATTTAGAAACAGTTGGAGGTATTTAGTTGTTTGTTAACTTAAAAAGTATTCGTTAACGAATTTTCGTAATAATTCACATGAAAATTTATATAAAAAAATTAAAGAAAAAAAGTATAAATTTCTAAATTATAGATTTTCCTTATAAATAACAGTTCTAACAGAAACAAAATTAAAAGAAAAAAAACGCTTTTTGGGTAAGCAGCAAAGTACTAAATCTGGCGCCAAACGCGCTAATTTGGCATCATTGTTTATGACCAATGATTGAATGTTCGGTTAAAATTACCAATTTCTTGCTTTATTTGACAAAGCCTTTCATTGACTTTAACAGTTAGTTGATAATTGGTATGCGAATTTTGTAAATATCTAATTCATCGCACTATCCATAAATTTATTTTTATTTTTATACCCTATACACCAGTCTGTGGTCAGGGGTAATGATCTTGTGCTGATGTTAGTAACTACCGAACATATTTGACCTAGTTCCATCTGTTCTATTATAAGGCTAGATTCAGAATAACTTGCTGAGTCGATTTACGAACATCTGTCCGTCCGTCCATCTAACCGTCTGTCCACATGTCCGTCTGTCCATATGTCCTTCTGTCCATATGTCCGACTGTCCATATGTTCATATGTCCTTCTTTCCATATGTCCGTCTGTCCATATGTCCGTCTATCCATATGTCCGTCTGTCCGTCCGTCTGTGTGTCCTTTTAGTGAAAGCCGGTGCATGTACAGACCTAGTCCCCATAAGATCCAAATTATCATAAGATCAAATTTCTCGGTTGTGTTTTTTTTTACACTGACTAATCAGTAGTCTTAAAATAAATCCTGTAGAGAAATTCTAAGTTATACTTGTAGCCCTTATATAAAGTTACTGCCCAAAATTCACTTAAATCTGTCATTTTTCGATCAAGTCCCCATATAAATATGGCTTCTGATATGAACTTTTTTAGATCTGCACTCAAAATAATTAATTTTTATTAATTCAGTGTGCACAAACTATTAATAATTTTAATTATGACTTTTGTTAGGAAAAGTCAAGAAAGTCAAAAAATAATTTTTTTTTATCTTGAGAATGCAATTGGAGCTCCTTTTCAAGATCTTCATTTCATTAATATTGTTAAAAGAAATAAAACATCATCTTTAGCATTTGTCTGAAGAAATACTAGCCACACTATTTTTTGATTATAATTATTTGAGATTTTGATTACACTATGGCGCATTTGCGCCGTTAATATCTGGGGGTGAGAAATTCCAAGTCAGGGTGAAAGCACTAAGCCAGTACAGCAAAACTTCCACAGAGTTTGTTGTTCTCAAGCCAAACATTTTTCTTACGACCTTTTATATTCTTATATTTTTCTTCGGTCTAGACCGACTATATGATACCCTATACCATGCGTTTAGAGACCCTATTTGATAGGCTCAACTAACTGGCCATAGAAAATATGTATAAACCAAATTTGAGTGGGATTTTTATTAATTTATTT
Organism: Cordilura impudica; assembly: GCA_963682025.1. NCBI lineage: Eukaryota > Metazoa > Arthropoda > Insecta > Diptera > Scathophagidae > Cordilura > Cordilura impudica. The sequence continues at coordinate 231,127,034 of OY821519.1, read as the reverse complement.
GGCTGCAGATATGAAAAAGTTCATATCGGATGCTATATCTATATGGGGACTAGGCCCACAAATGGACCGATCCTAACTATGTTTGGTAAAGTCTCTTGTATTTTGCAAAAATATATACAAACAAAATTTTAGAAGAATCAGTGCAATATTTTTGTTTTTTGATAGATTTAAGTGAAGATCGGGAAGCAGCTGTATATGGGGCATATGACTAAGAGTTGTCCCATAGGGATAATTTTTGGGCTACTCATTAATGGATGTAATAAACGCATACAAACCCAATTTGAGTAAGATCTATATGACAATTTGGATCTTATGGCAATTTATAACGATTTCATAGGAGTCATTTGTATGGGGGCCAGGTCTGAACATGGACCGATTCTGACCAATTTCAATACCGTTTATCTTATGGCCGATAAATGCTTATATACCAAATTTCATCAAAATATATTCATATTTGCGTCCTGCAGTTTGATTACAAGGTTTACATATACACACAGACGGACGGGCGGACGGACGGACATCATTAAATCGAATCAGTTAGTGATTCTGATTCGATCGGTATAACAAAAGATTGGTCTAGATCAAATATTTTTGGTAGTTACAAATAGCAGCACAAAGTCATTATACCCAAACCACATAGTGGTATAGGGTATAAAAACCATTAAAACAACCACGGAGCGTATGATAATTATAACTAGAAGAGCCCAGCCCTCGAAATTTTAGTGCAAATCCTAGAGAAATTTTTGTTTTTTAATCTATTTAATTCACTAAATTTATTTCATTATAAATATGAATTGAACACACAAAAAAAGAGCATAAAGGTATTTGGATCACCTTGTATGCCACGTGAAGGTATGCTACTTTTAGGCAATTCACAGTACAACAGAGGGCCTGTGATATGCAATTATTATATGAAATTCGATTGCATTACTTTCATTATTGGTTTATGTCCAAATTTTTTTTCAATTCAATTTTCATATACAATTTTTACAAACACACAAAAAAATTTATTATACACACAGCATTGTATAATTTTATGTATGTGTTAATAGCAACTTTAAATGAATTTTACTCAAAAAATTTTTCCAAATGCTGCAAATCTGTAAATCTGGTGGACAGCTAAAAAGAAATACCATTCAAATGAGGTGTTTTTGATCAAAATCGGCGTAAAACCGACAAAGTTACATCGGTGACAAGAAATCGCCTTGCCTATTTTATAATATAGATTATGATTTATTTACCAAAAATTCATATTCATCATAAGCTTCATAGTTGTTCTGATGTTTTTGTTTTCCTATTCCTAAGGAAAAATAAAAAACTATATACAGAAGGTCAAAACGGCAAACCCTTTTGAGGTTTTGCTAGACTAGCCTTGTATTTTCATGCTAACTTAATAATTTTCAGTGGCTGTTGCAGTGTGTAATTTTCAAAAATTTCATGAATTTATTTAACAAAATTTTTAAAAATTTAACTTGCACTACTGCCACTCACTTAGTGGGCCATATTTGGCCTGGTTTTTTGGACTTAAATATTTTGAAGTAAAATATTTTTTGATAATTTAGATTTTTGTTGCCCTGATGTGCTGTTGAAGGGTGAATATAGTTCGGCTTAAGGTAATCGTTTGTTAAAACATTCTCTTTGTTATATGAACATTTTAGTTAAAAATAAAAAAAAAACACAATTTTTTTTTTAATTTTTAAACAATATTTATAACAATATTTTCTCCAATATATTTCCATAAACTTTGTTGATCATCATCAGGGATTATGTTAAAACAAATTTTTATTTTTTTTTAAATAAATTTTTTTTTAACATAAAGAATTTTTTTTAAGAATAAAAAATTATCATTTTATCAACTATTTAAAATTTATAATAAAGTTTTACGTTGACTAAATATTATATTCTATTCTCCTTCTTTATCAAATATATATTTAAAATTTCAAACTTAATTTTCTATTTACAAATGTTATTTATATGTATAATTAGTATTTGCTTAATAAATACATATAACTGAAATAGTCTTTATTCCTTTCAAAAACAACTTTAATTAAAGTTAAAAAGCAATTTAATCATTTTGTGAAATTTTTCTAATTGAACTCTTTAATAACTTTTCTTCCAACTTTTCCTTCAAATGCAAAACTACCTTAATTTTCTTTTCTAAATACCACTACAAATAAGAACCATCAGTTCAAGTCTGCTGCCTCTACCACTTCTGCATATTTTTGTCTTACTTTCTTAACTTATCAACTTATAATATCTCTAAACAAAAATAAAATAAAAGAATTTCTACATCTTTGCATCTCTTATTTTTGCTGAATTTTTTGTGCACAACTTTTTTTTCCATTTATATTTCCTAGAAAGCATCATACACCAACATACCCCCCACACACACAAAGCTCGTCTATAAAGGCTCATCTATCTTAAGTTGTTGACAGAAAAAATTTGATAATCAAAGTTTTCTCATAGTTTAAGTGTGCGTTAAGCACTGGAATCTATGTTTGTTGTTAAAGTTTTACCAAAAAAAAAAAGTCCTATTAGATGGGGCACAGTCCGGATTATGGTGTTATAGGGGTTGGGGGATGGCATGACAGATGAATTACAAGTAGTATAACGAAGGCTTAATAGGAGTGGAACAAAAATAATAGTTATAATGAAAAAAACTACTAAAATGTGTAAGACAGACATTTATTTTTTTTTTATGATATAGAAAAATCTTAAACGATTTTTTTCCTTAATTTACTAATAACAAAGGCCAAACATATTTTTTGTTAATAGAAACCATCATAAAACTGAAGGATTACAGTGAAAAAGTATTCAGACATACTGTTTTCTAAAACAACTAAATTTATGGCATTCATAAAATGATGTATATGAAGAACAAGGAAGAGATTTACACCGGTTTGTTCAAGAACTTTTAATGATAACTTTAATGAGTTTTGGCAAGAGTTTTTAGATTAGAAATAATTCATAGTGGTTTGTTAATATTAAATGTTAACAAAATATAATGAAAAAAAAAGTTATAGCATTTGAGTCTGCTAAATAAATTTTATTACTTTATTTAACATTGCTTCATTTTCCTAGTGGTTAGTTTAAAAGCCTCAAAAATCACTTTATTTTTAAAACTGAGAACAGATTTTAAGAGCATTTTCTTTAAGTAAATACTCAGATCGAACAACTTGTCCTTAGTGAAAAATAGCAAAATATAAAAGCAGATGCCGAAGAAAATATTTAGTTGAAGGAGTTTTTCCTCAGTAAATTTTTTTTTTAAAACAAAAACTTAAAAAAAAAATAATGTGAGTACGATCACAAGGGAGATGTGTAAGTTTCTAGTAATTAAAGATCTTTTTATGGCACTTTTTTAAAATCAAACAGATAGCGTCATCCATATATCACTTATAGCAATCAAATGCAAGGGCTCTGCTAATATAAAAATATTTATTTATTATTTCAACCGGTTAATTTTAAATTTTTCGTTTATTTTTAATTTTTCATTTTTCATTTGTTATTTTATTTTTTATTTTTAATTTTAATTTTTCATTTTTTATTTATATTTTTTCGTTTCTCACTTTTAATTTTTCACTTATAATTTTTCGTTTTTCATCTTTTATTTTTTCATTTTTCATTTCTTTTTTCATTTTTCATTTTTAATTTTAATTTTTAACTTGAGGACCCCTGCTGCTCCGCAGCATTATATTATATTATATTAATTTTTGTAATATAATACCAAAATTTGCCAAGAGAAGTTAACGTACAGTAATGCCAAAATATGCCAAGATAAGTTAACGTGCAGTAAAAGTAAAGTTGATTCTCCACGCATAACTTTCCTCAAACCCAACGAATTTAAGCAGCTCAAAAGAAGGAGCTTGATCCACTGAGTGTTCTTAGACCTATGTCAACAGCCTACGTTAATTAGAACTCTAGTTATAAAGGTTTGAGAGAAGAAAAATATTGAAAAAAATCTTGAATGCAAAGTTTATTCATAAATTCTTTTAATATATAAGATTTCTAAATTTTCGATATTTTTTCGTTTTTCATTTTTTATTTTTCATTTTCTATTTTTCATTTTTCATTTTTCAGTTTTAATTTTTCGTTTTTTATTTTTTATTTTTCATTTTTTATTTTTTATTTTTTATTTTTAATTTTTAATTTTTAATTTTTAATTTTTAATTTTTAATTTTTAATTTTTAATTTTTAATTTTTAATTTTTAATTTTTAATTTTTAATTTTTAATTTTTAATTTTTAATTTTTAATTTTTAATTTTTAATTTTTAATTTTTAATTTTTGATTTTTAATTTTTAATTTTTAATTTTTAATTTTTAACTCTTAATTTTTAATTTATAATTTATAATTTTTAATTTTTAATTTTTAATCTTTAATTTTTAATTTTTGATTTTTGATTTTTAATTTTTAATTTTTAATTTTTATTTTTAGTTTTTAATTTTTAATTTTTAATTTTTAATTTTTAATTTTTAATTTTTAATTTTTAATTTTTAATTTTTAATTTTTAATTTTTAATTTTTAATTTTTAATTTTTAATTTTTAATTTTTAATTTTTAATTTTTAATTTTTAATTTTTAATTTTTAATTTTTAATTTTTAATTTTTAATTTTTAATTTTTAATTTTTAATTTTTTAATTTTTAATTTTTAATTTTTAATTTTTAATTTTTAATTTTTAATTTTTAATTTTTAATTTTTAATTTTTAATTTTTAATTTTTAATTTTTAATTTTTAATTTTTAATTTTTAATTTTTAATTTTTAATTTTTAATTTTTAATTTTTAATTTTTAATTTTTAATTTTTAATTTTTAATTTTTAATTTTTAATTTTTAATTTTTAATTTTTAATTTTTAATTTTTAATTTTTAATTTTTAATTTTTAATTTGTAATTTTAAATTTTTAATTTTTTATTTTTAATTGTTAATTTTTGATTTTTGTTTTTTAATTTTTAATTTTCAATTTTTAATTTTTAATTTTTAATTTTTAATTTTTAATTTTTAATTTTTAATTTTTAATTTTTAATTTTTAATTTTTAATTTTTAATTTTTAATTTTTAATTTTTAATTTTTAATTTTTAATTTTTAATTTTTAATTTTTAATTTTTAATTTTTAATTTTTAATTTTTAATTTTTAATTTTTAATTTTTAATTTTTAATTTTTAATTTTTAATTTTTAATTTTTAATTTTTAATTTTTAACTTTTAATTTTTAATTTTTAATTTTTAATTTTTAATTTTTAACTTTTAATTTTTAATTTTTAATTTTTAATTTTTAATTTTTAATTTTTAATTTTTAATTTTTAATTTTTAATTTTTAATTTTTAATTTTTAATTTTTAATTTTTAATTTTTAATTTTTAATTTTTAATTTTTAATTTTTAATTTTTAATTTTTAATTTTTAATTTTTAATTTTTAATTTTTAATTTTTAATTTTTAAATTTTTAATTTTTAACTTTTAATTTTTAATTTTTAATTTTTAATTTTTAATTTTTAATTTTTAATTTTTAATTTTTAATTTTTAATTTTAAATTTTTAATTTTTTATTTTTAATTGTTAATTTTTGATTTTTGTTTTTTAATTTTTAATTTTAAATTTTAAATTTTTAATTTTTAATTTTTAATTTTTAATTTTTAATTTTTAATTTTTAATTTTTAATTTTTAATTTTTAATTTTTAATTTTTAATTTTTAATTTTTAATTTTTAATTTTTAATTTTTAATTTTTAATTTTTATTTTTAATTTTTAATTTTTAATTTTTAATTTTTAATTTTTAATTTTTAATTTTTAAATTTTTAATTTTTAACTTTTAATTTTTAATTTTTAATTTTTAATTTTTAATTTTTAATTTTTAATTTTTAATTTTTAATTTTTAATTTTTAATTTTTAATTTTTAATTTTTAATTTTTAATTTTTAATTTTTAATTTTTAATTTTTAATTTTTAATTTTTAATTTTTAATTTTTAATTTTTAATTTTTAATTTTTAATTTTTAATTTTTAATTTTTAATTTTTAATTTTTAATTTTTAATTTTTAATTTTTAATTTTTAATTTTTAATTTTTAATTTTTAATTTTTAATTTTTAATTTTTAATTTTTAATTTTTAATTTTTAATTTTTAATTTTTAATTTTTAATTTTTAATTTTTAATTTTTAATTTTTAATTTTTAATTTTTAATTTTTAATTTTTAATTTTTAATTTTTAATTTTTAATTTTAAATTTTTAATTTTTAATTTTTAATTTTTAATTTTTAATTTTTAAATTTTGGTTTTTAATTTTTAATTTTTAATTTTTAATTTTTAATTTTTAGTTTTTAAGTTTTAATTTTGAGTTTTTAATTTTTAATTTGCAATTTTTAATTTTTAACTTTTAATTTTTTTATTTTTCATTTTTCAATTATTTTTAATTTTTTTATTTTTAATTTTTAATTTTTTATTTTTATCTTTATTTTTATTTTTTATTTCATTTTTCATTTCTAATTTTTCATCTTTTATTTCTCATTTTTCATTTTTTATTTTTTATTTCTAATTTTTTATTTTTAATTTTTCATTTTTAATTTTTAATTTTTAATTTTTAATTTTTAATTTTTAATTTTTAATTTTTTATTTTTTAGTTTTCAATTTTCATTTTTAATTTTCCATTTTTCATCTTTTATTTTTCATTTCTTTTTTTCAATTTTCATTTTTTTTTTCATTTTTATATTTTCAGTTTTAATTTTTCGTTTTTCATTTTTATTTTTTATTTTTAATTTTTCATTTTTAATTTTTTATTTTTCATGTTTCATTTTTCATTTTTTATTTTTCATTTTTAATTTTTAATTTTTATTTTTCATTTTCAAACAGGTTATTACATATGCAAACTTTTTCATCAATACAATTATAAGTCACACCTATTTTGTCTTACGGCGCATATGTTACGCTGTTTTTGTGATTGTATTATGAAATGATGTTTATACATCAAAAAACTGTTTCTTTATCCAAAGTATTTCGATTTGTAATGATGATAAAATTGTTTAAGATAAAAATTTTATTATAAAAAAAAAAAAAATTTCAAATTAAAAAATTTACGAACAAAATTTTTTAGAGATGAAATAACGAAATTGTTGTTACAAAAATAAAATGTTGAAATCAAAAACTTATATTTACAATAAATAACACTGGTCTACATATTTAAAAAAAATTTACTCCAGTAAATACTGTAAAAAATTCATTGGTTTTTAAATAAACTAATGATTTTTTATGTAAAAAACGAATAAAAACATTTTTTTTTGTATCTCGAAAACCTGACGTGATAGAGAAAAACCAATTACAGATTCGAATTCAGCCCACCAAATTACCCTAGGAAAGATATTTGGTTGCTCCAGTCCAAAACCTTGTTGGCTAGTGTAATTAAAGTTTGGCCCGTATGAGTTATATCTCTAAAGCAAATACTGAACATACGTATGAGTTATTTTTCGTATTTCGTATTACTCATCATTTATCGAGTGGGGAAGTAATTCAAAACAAATAACAAAGAAATTTGTTAAAAAAAATAAGGTAATATATTTAATTTTGTATCTGCCAATAAAATAGGTTCTATAAGAGAAAAAATTTTTTTTTTCATTTTATCGATATTTTTCTCATTTTAATATATAAATAATTTTTTTTAGCTTTAATTTTATTGCCAAATATTCTATTCATAAAAGGTACTTTTGTAAGAAATTTACTTTTCTATAAAAACGGAACTTTTTTAAGAAAAGAAATGTTTGTTAGTTTTTTTTTTTTTTTTTTATGTATTGTCGATCTTGTGTTGTAATAATAATTAGTTATTTATAGTTCGGTTCGAGATCATGTATACATTTTCTAATACTAGAAAAGATAATACTTTATGCAATGTAAGAGAAATTTGGAAAAAATTGAAGACAGCGCTAGATGGAGTAGCTACTTTCGAACAAAGCGACTTGTTCATCGTCAGCATCCTTCTGCCTATTACTTCAACTCATGCTTAATCAACTATTTAACTCAACATTTGAAAGAAAAGAACATGAGAAATGTTTTTCTTTTTATATACGAGAGTTTGTATGAACAAGCTGAGCTTTTCCAATTTATAGCTTTCTCTACATTAACATCGCTTTGATCAATTACAAATCTCGTAATGTGAAAAAAGCTCTTTTTGTTTTGCCAAACGTCCCATAGATGGGAACTGTAATGACATGTGAAATCTTAACAGATTTATCACAATTGCATTGGACCGTATGTTTTGTATGTTAGTTTTTTTTTTTATGTATTGTCGATCTTGTGTTGTAATAATAATTAGTTATTTATAGTTCGGTTCGAGATCATGTATACATTTTCTAATACTAGAAAAGATAATACTATATGCAATGTAAGAGAAATTTGGAAAAAATTGAAGACAGCGCTAGATGGAGTAGCTACTTTCGAACAAAGCGACTTGTTCATCGTCAGCATCCTTCTGCCTATTACTTCAACTCATGCTTAATCAACTATTTAACTCAACATTTGAAAGAAAAGAACATGAGAAATGTTTTTCTTTTTATATACGAGAGTTTGTATGAACAAGCTGAGCTTTTCCAATTTATAGCTTTCTCTACATTAACATCGCTTTGATCAATTACAAATCTCGTAATGTGAAAAAAGCTCTTTTTGTTTTGCCAAACGTCCCATAGAAAAAGTACAAGTAAAAAAATACAATTTTAAAAATTGGACTTAGTTTCAAATGGTGTAGTGTGTTGGACTAATCATATTTACCATGCCTTCTGCATGGACCTAAATACTCACATTCCGTTGAATTATTTGCCCACACACACACAATTGCTGGCTAGCCTGGAATATGCTGAGCCAGCTAAGAATTAGAATTAGAATTACGTATAAATGTGTGCGTTTTTGTGTTTATATTTAGAGAAGCTTTAAGTTTTATAAAGATGTTTTTATGTTTGAATAAACATAGTCGAATAGTTTATCTCCCGCACTATGATTATTACACTATAATGGTACCGTTTAAAAATATATAATTTTTTAAAAAGGTACTTTTTATATAAATGGTCTTTTAGTAAAAGGTACTTTTAATAAAACTTACTTCCTTAAGAAAAGCTATTTTTATTAAAGGCACTTTTTTAAGAATAGGTATTTTTTAAGAGAAGCTACATTTTTTTAGAAATTTAATTATTTAAAAAGGTATTTTTAAGAAAATACATATATATATATTTTTTTTTAATGTACTTTTTAAAGAAAATGTACCTTTCTTCTTTTTTTTACTTTTTACTTTTTTAAGAAAAAGTACTTTTTAACGGTCTTTTTAAAAGCACTTTTTCTTTAGAAAAAATAGTACCATAAAAAAGTACTTTTCTTAAAAAAGTAAAAAGGTATTGTTTTTAAAAAGATACATTTTTCAAAGGTACTTTTTTTAAACGTACTTTTTTACAAAAGTTCCTTTTTTTAAAAGGTACTTTTTTAATAAAAGGTACTTTTTTCTAATAAAAGGTACTTAATTAATAAAAGGTACTTTTTTACAAAAGTTCCTTTTAATAAAAGGTACTTTTTTAATAAAAGGTACTTTTTTAATAAAAGGTACTTTTTTAATAAAAGGTACTTTTTAATAAAAGGTACTTTTTTAATAAAAGGTACTTTTTTAATAAAAGGTTATTTTTTAATAAAAGGTACTTTTTTAATAAAAGGTACTTTTTTAATTAAAGGTAATTTAAAAAAAAATCTTTTTAAGAAAAATACTTTAAGAAAATGTACTTCTTTAAGAAAATGTATTTTACTTTTTTAATAAAAGGTACTATTTTAATAAAAGGTACTTTTTGATATAAGTTAATTATTTAAGGAAAAATACCTTGCAAAGAAAAACAACTTTTTTAAGTATCTTGTTCTTAAAACCTTGTTTTTTAGTATAGATGTTTTAAGAAATAGGCGTTTTTTTTTTTTTTTTGAAAATATACCCTTATTTAAGACTAAATACTTTTCTATTAACAGCAGCGTTTTTTCGAAAAGATACTTTCTAAAGAAAGATAATAAGAGGTACTTTTTTTACTTTCTTAAGAAACGCTATTTTTTTAAAGGCACTTTTTTAAGAACAAGTATTTTTTAAGAAAAGCTAATTTTTCTAGAAAATTTACCTTTTTAAGAAAATGTATTTTGTTTTTTTTTTTTTTTGAAAATGTACTTTTTTAAGAAATAGTACCTTTATATTTTTTTTTACTTTTTACTTTTTTAAGAAAAAGTTCTTTTAGAAGAAAAATGTACATTTAAAAAAGTACTTTTTAAAAGCACCTTTAAAAGTACTTTTTCCATAAAAAAAGTACAAAAAAAAGAACTTTTCTTAAAAAGGTAATAAGGTATTATTTTTAAAAAGATACATTTTTCAAAGGTACTTTTTTTAAACGTACTTTTTTACAAAAGTTCCTTTTTTTAAAAGGTACTTTTTTAAAGAGGTACTTTTAATAAGAGGTACTTTTTCAATAAAACGTAATTAAAAAAAAAAAATTACAAGAAAAATACTTTTTTAAGAAAAGGTAGGTACTATGTAAGAAAATGTACTTCTTTAAGTAAATGTATTTTAATTTTTTAGTAAAAGGTACTATTTTAATAAAAAGTACCTTTTTGATATAAGTTAATTATTTAAGTAAAAATACCTTGTAAAGGAAAGCAACTTTTTTTGAGTACCATGATCTTAAAACCTTGTTTTTTAGGATAGATCTTTAAAGAAATAGGCGTTTTTTTTCGAAAATATACCCTTTTTTAAGACTAAATACTTTTCTATTAACAGCAACGTTTTTTCGAAAAGGTACTTTCTAAAGAAAGTTAAGAAAAGGTACCTTTTAAAGAGGTACTTTTAACAAAATGTACTTTTTTAATAACAGGTAAGTTAAAAAAGTACCTTTTTATAAAAATTTTGTTTTTTAGGCTAGATTTTTTAAGAAACGGCATTTTTTTAGAAAATGTACTATTTATAATAAAAATTTTTTTTAGGAAATTGTACTTTTAAAAATTTGCATTTTTATGGGAAAAGGTACCATTTGAAGGAAATGTACTTTATAAAAAAGTTATTTTTTTAAGAAAAGCTACTTAAAAACATACTTTTTTAAGAAAAGGCATTTTTTAATGGTAATAACAAGGAAGAGGTACTTTTTTAAGAAAAGTTAACTTTTAAGAAAATGTACTTTTTAAAACAAGGTACTTTCTTAAGAAAATGCACTTTTTTAGAAAAGTGATATATAAGAAAATTTAGTTTTTGAAGAAAATATATTTTTCAAAAAATTTCTAATTTAAGAAGGGGTACTTTTTGAAAAATTTGCTTTTTTTTAAGAATAAATACTTTTTGAAGGAAAGGGACTTTATGAAAAAAGTTACTTTTTTAAGAAAAGCTACTATAAAAAAAAAATACGTTTTTAAGAAAAGGAATTTTTTGATGGTAATAACAAGGAAGATGTACTTTTTTAAGAATAGTTAATTTTTAAGAAAATGTACTTTTTAAAATAAGGTACTTTGTTAAGAAAATGTACTTTTTTTAGAAAAGTTATATAGAAAAAAATGTACTTTTTGAAGAAAATATATTTCTCAAAAATATCTAATTTAAGAAAGGGTACTTTTTCAAAAATTAGCTTTTTTAAGAATAGGTACTTTTTGAAGGAAAGGGTCTTTATGAAAAAAACTTACTTTTTTAAGAAAAGCTACTTTAAAAAAATACTTTTTTAAGAAAAGGCTTTTTTTAATGGTAATAACAAGAAAGAGGTACTTTTCTAAGAATAGTTAACTTTTAAGAAAATTTACTTTTTATAAGAAGGTACTTTCTTAAGAAAATGTACTTTTTTTAGAAAAGTGTTATATAAGAAAATGTACTTTTTTAATTAAATATATTTTTCAAAACATTTCTAATTTAAGAAAGGTTATTTTTTCAAAAATTACCTTTTTTAAGAATAGGTACTTTTTGAAGGAAAGGGAATTTATGAAAAAAAACTTACTTTTTTAAGAAAAGCTACTTTAAAAAAATAACTTTTTAAGAAAAGGCTTTTTTTTAATGGTAATAACCAGAAAGAGGTACTTTTTTAAGAATAGTTCACATTGAAGAAAATGAACTTTTTACAACAGGGTACTTTCTTAAGAAAATGTACTTTTTTAAAAAAGTGATATATCTGTGGTTTACTAGAATAACCGCGTATGTCATAAAATCAAAATATTCAGGGGAGCCAAAAAACTTTATATTTGAAATTATGGGCTCGATATAAAGTTTTAAGAGATATGGACAGTAAATACTTTATATAAAATTTTGAGTCAAAAATCTTCAGAGGAATAGACCCTAGAGAAGGACGAAAAACAATATGCAAATAACACTTAAAGTGTGTGCAGATAAAACAACTTATATCGACAAACGTCGTTTTCTTTGAAAAAGAAAACGATCAATGCAACCACCCATGTGGATATAAGTTGTTGTTGCTTGAAAAATGGATGTTTTGTTCGTCAACAAAAAGTTAACGGGACTTAGGATGATAATATAACAACGTATCAAGAATAATAGTGACAAATAGTGACCACAAGTTTTTATAAGTGGTTATAAACTGAAAAATAATCCAAAATTATTTTGCATCCTTTTTTTTCATTGATAACAATGTATGTCGCTATGTGTCGTTTTCTGAGAAACTAATTTGTCAGCGATCAAACGTTGGCTGACATACGTCGATAGTGCTGCAAATTAATTTAATAAACATTTAAGTTACGTCTTTATTTAAAGAAAAAACTCAGAAACGGTCAATATTTTTTTGTAAATTTAACACATATAAAGAGCGTTAAAAAATAATATATTTGGCATCGTTAACTCAAAACTGACAAAAATGGACATACGCGGTTATTCCAGAAAACCACAGATATATGAAAATGTACTTTTTTAAGAAAACATATTTTTCAAAAAAATTTTTAAGAATAAGTACTTTTTAAAGGAAACCTAATTTTTAAATAAAGTATACTTTTTGAGGAGAAGATATTTTTTAAGAAAAATAACTATTTTAAGAAAAGATGTTATTTGAAGTAAAGGCACTTTATTAATAAAAGGTACCTATTTAAGAAAATTATGAGAAGAGCCTTTTGAAGAAAAGTTATTTTTTGAAGAAAAGGTACTTTTTGAAGAAAGAAAAGGTACTTCTCAATGGCATCTTCAGAATGCCTCCAAATAAATCTTATAACCCATAGAAAAGTTGTTTAAAATATTCTTTTCTCTAAATTTACCCATTAAAATAAATATCTTTTTAGTTTCAGTCGTATCAATATTATTTGCAATAATTCAAACTAAGTATTGTCATGCTTCCTAGAACTAGCAGATTACAAAAATTTATTCTAATGAAAAATACTTCACCATGTTAGCTGCGAGATATTAAGTACACAATTCTTCTGTGAACTATGCTAATTTGTTACAAAAACATGATACTTATAAATCCAGATAAATTAAATTAAAATATTCTTTAATAATCAATTGTGTTGCTTAGTTGGTAATATCCTTTCAAGAGTAATTATTCGAAATTTACTTTGTTTAATATCAATATAATTGATCTATTTAAAATATGTCAGTATTATGCTTACTCCCTTTTAAAAATATCTTCTTCAATAACAACAGCAACAACAACAACAACCACAACAAATTGCATTACAAAATATTCTACATAATCATCCTCGCAGCATCATCATTATTATTAAACTTAAAAAATATCTGTACAAAGTGCTTATTTGAAATGTTTAACCAAAAGAAGAAGAATGAAAGCTAAAGCAAAAACATTATAATAGAGAGAGTGAGAGTATAAATGTATGTGTGTGATAATATATATGTATTATGTATTGGGCTAAGTGTGTTTGTATATTAAGGCAATCAACAAATATTTAGTTTTCAATTAGTTTGGCATTTATAAATAATAAAAAAAAAGACATGAGAAAAATAGAAGAGTAGAGATAAGGATTAATTAAGCATTTGACATACATACTTAAAGAGAAAATCATTAAATACCTATTGAAAATACAATTTTCAATTAAATTTAAAAACAACAACAAAATAATGACATAAGTATTAAAAAAAAATAGGAAAAAAGAAAATAGAAAATTTCGTTCTTGTTTGAAGGAGCCTTGACATGATATGGATGACAGCCAATGGCAATGATGCATGGCAAATGATGAAGAGTCATATGCCAGCTTAAGGTTGTCAGGGAAATTTGAAAATTTATCATAAACATTTTAAATACATTTTCAAATGAAAGGCATTCTAAAGAGGTTATTATATGATATTTGTCATAAACATCTTAAATACATTTGCAAATGAAATACATTCTAAAGATGTTATTACAAATAAAAATTATTGCTTAATAAAAAAAAACATCTTCACAAATCGAGTAAATTTTTATTCCTAGCAAAGAAATCCTAACTACAGCATAACCGTTATGGTGGATTTATTTTAGCTTATAGCGATAGTTCGTAGTGGAATTTCAGCTCTCATTGAAAAGTTTTACTTTGTAATACAAGAAATTCTTATTTTAATTATTGTCAGTTGACTGAATTTGAATAATACAATTTAAAGGACTTTATGTTTATAATCAACAAATGCGATAATACAATTTTAACTTTTTCCTTAAATTAAAAGTAGATATCATGAAATTTCGGAAAACATAAATACAACTCAACTCGATTATAAAAAAAAAAACTTTCATGAAGCTAAATAAACGAAATAAATAATAAAATCTTTTAGAGTACAATCGTCGACCATTAAGAACAAGAAGATAAAAATTCAAGTTTGAATATCAATTTTTATAATAAGAAGCGGTTTCTGAATAACCAGATTTAGAACAATTTTTTAAAATTGAAAAAAAATGTTAGTAAAAAAAAAAATAACTCAAAAAAATTTTTTTAAGCTTTTATAAAAAAATATATTTCAATTTTGCTGAAGTTTCAGCCATTCATCTATTCGACTCTAAAGTTAAAAAAAAGAAAAAGTTCAATCTTTAAATGGATTCCCCAGAACTAGCCTGGAACATTATTCTAATTTACCCACAACGCTTTATATTTAAAATTAGTTTCCTTTTTTTTTGTTCGGAAGTGACAAACGAATAACCTGTTCTTATACTTCAACCCAAAAAAGATACATTTTTCAAAGGTACTTTTTTTAAACGTACTTTTTTACAAAAGTTCCTTTTTTAAAGAGGTACTTTTAATAAAAGGTAATTTTTAATAAAAGGTACTTTTTTAATAAAACGTAATTTAAAAAAAAATACTTTTCAAAAAAAATACTTTTTTAAGAAGAGGTACTATTTTAAGAAAATGTACTTCTTTAAGAAAATGTATTTTACTTTTCTAATAAAAGGTACTATTTTAATAAAAGGTACTTTTTTGATATAAGTTAATTATTTAAGGAAAAATACCTTGTAAAGAAAAACAACTTTTTTTAAGTACATTGTTCTTAAAACCTTGTTTTTTAGAATAGATGGATGTTTTAAGAAATAGGCGTTTTTCCGAAAAAATACGCTTTTTGAAGACTAAATACTTTTCTATTAACAGCAACGTTTTTTCGAAAAGGTACTTTCTAAAGAAAGTTAATAAGAGGTACTTTTTTTACTTTCTTAAGAAAAGCTATTTTTTTTAAAGGCACTTTTTTAAGAACAGGTATTTCTTAAGAAGAGCTACTTTTTTTTAGAAAATTTACCTTTTTAAGAAAATGTATTTTTTTTTTTTTTTTTTTTTTTGAAAATGTACTTTTTTAAGAAAATGTACCTTTCTACTTTTTTTACTTTCTACTTTTTTAAGAAAAAGTACTTTTTTAACGGTACTTTTTAAAAGCACTTTTTCTTTAAAAAAAAAGTACAATAAAAAAAGTACTTTTCTTAAAAAAGTAAAAAGGTAGTTTTTAAAAAGATACATTTATCAAAGGTACTTTTTTTTAACGTACTTTTTTACAAAAGTTCCTTTTTTTAAAGTACTTTTTTAAAGAGGTACTTTTTTAGTAAAAGGTACTTTTTTAATAAAAGGTACTATTTTAATAAAAAGTACTTTTTTAATATAAGTTAATTATTTATGGAAAAATACCTTGTAAAGAAAAACAACTTTTTTAAGTACCTTGAGAAATAGGCGTTTTTCCGAAAATATACCCTTTTTGAAGACTAAATACTTTTCTATTAACAGCAACGTTTTTTCGAAAATGTACTTTCTAAAGAAAGTTAATAAGAGGTACTTTATTTACTTTCTTAAGAAAAGCTATTTTTTAAAGCCCTTTTTAAGAACAGGTATATTTTCAAGAAAAGCTACTTTTTTTAGAAAATTTACCTTCTTAAGAAAATGCATTTTTTTTTCTAATGTACTTTTTTAAGAAAATGTACTTTTCTACCTTTTATTTTATTTTAAGAAACAGTACTTTTTTAAGAAAAATTTACTTTTAAAAAAGTACTTTTTAAAAGCACTTTTTAAAGTACTTTTTCCATAAAAAAAAAATTCCATAAAAAAGTACTTTTCTTAAAACAAAACAAAATATACTTTTTCAATAAAAGGTAAGTTAAAAAAAGTGCTTTCAAAAATACTATTTTAAGAAAATGTATTTTTTTTTTTAAAAAGTACCTTTTTATAAAAATTTTGATTTTTAAAGACTGCACCTATTTAGATAATATGCCAGTTAAAATAAAAATTTATTTTTTAAGAAACGGTACTTTTAAAAATTTTAATTTTTATGGGAATAGGTACCATTTGAAGGAAAGGTACTTTATGAAAAAAGTTACTTTTTTAAGAAAAGCTACTTTAAAAAAATACTTTTTTTAAGAAAAGGTTTTTTTAATGGTAATAACAAGAAAGATGTACTTTTTTTAAGAATAGTTAACTTTTAAGAAAATGTACTTTTTAAAACAAGGTACATTCTTAAGAAAATTTACTTGTTTAAAACAGTGATATATCTATGGTTTTCTAGAATAACCGCGTATGTCATAAAATCAAAATGTTCAGGGGAGCCAAATAACGTTATATTTGAAATTATGGGCTCGATATAAAGTTCTAAGAGCTTTTTGTTTAACAGTCCTGTAGATATGGACAGCAAATACTTTATATAAAATTTTGAGTCAAAAATCTTCAGCGGAATAGACCCTAGAGAAGGACGAAAATATGCTTAAGGTGTGTGCAGATAAAACGACTTATGTCGACAAACGTCGTTTTCTTTGAAAAAGAAACACACAAGTTTTTATAAGTGGTTATAAACTGAAAAATAATCCAAAATTATTTTGCATTTTTTTTTTTCATTAATAACAACGTATGTCGCTGTGTCGTTTTCTGAGAAACTAATTTGCCAGCGATCAAACGTAGGCTGACATACGTCGATAGTGCTGCAAATTAATTTAATAAACATTTAAGTTACGTCGTTATTTAAAGAAAAAACTCAGAAACGGTCAATATTTTTTTTTAAATTTAGCACATATAAAGAGCGTTAAAAAATAATATATTTGGCATCGTTAACTCAAAACTGCCAAAAAATGAACACCAAATGAATTCCAGAAAACCACAGATATATGAAAATGTACTTTTTTAAGACAACATATTTTTCAAAAAAAATTTTAAGAATAGGTACTTTTTAAAGGAAACCTAATTTTTAAATAGAGGATACTTTTTGAAGAGAAGGTATTTTTTAAGAAAAATAACAATTTTAAGAAAAGGTACTGTTTGAAGTAAAAGTACTTTATTAATAAAAGGTACGTTTTTAAGAAAATTTAGAAAAGAAGAAAATTAACTTCTTGAAAAAAAATACTTTATGAAGAAAGAAAAGGTACTATTCAATAACATCTTCAGAATGCCTCCAATTACATCTTATAACCCACAGAAAAGTTGCTTAAAATATTCCTCTCAATCTTTAAATATTCCTCTCAATCCAAATCGATTCCTATTTTTATAAGGATCTAAAATGTACTAAAAGTATTTTATTAATAAAAGGTACCTTTTTAAGAAAATTAAGAAAAGAGCCTTTTGAAGAAAATTAACTTTTTGAAAAAAAAAAATACTTTGTGAAGAAAGAAAAGGTACTATTCAATAACATCTTCAGAATGCCTCCAATTACACCTTATCACCCATAGAAAAGTTTCTTAAAATATTCCTCTCAATCTTTAAATATTCCTCTCAATTCAAATCGATTCCTATTTTTATAAGGATCTAAAATGTATATAGCTTATCGGATCTCCGCAATTTATATCGATGAGTGACAAATAGAGATATATCCTCTGTAAGTAAACATTTTTTGAAGTGAAAAATTTTTTTAGAAATTTTCTGCAACATTGTTTTTTTGTCCTACTCTACGTTGTTGAACCAGCTTGAAAATTTCTAGAATTAGTTCTGCAACTTTTTATTTCAGCAAAAAAAAAATCTTGTTTAAAAAGAAACTTTATAAATAAATTCTTTGATTCCGAAAAATTTTAATAGACTTTATTTTAACTTTTTCTTGCAGCCATCAATTTTAAAGGGGGTTTGGGAGAACCAGCTGCACAACTAGTTTTAGAACTTTTTAATGGAATTTAACAAAAAAAACTATTATAGAAATAATTTGTAGTAATAAAGTTTTTGAAGTGAGAAAAATAAATTAATTTAAAAATTAAAAAGAACAACTTTTTGTTAAATAAATTTAAAATTTTTTTTAAAGTAAATATTATTTCTTTTTGTTTCAGCTCTACTGCAATGTTCCAACAATTGCACCGAACTGATAATTATCTTCAGTAGTAGGAGTAGCTCGAGTAGTAAAAATTAGCATTTTTCATGTTTGAAAGCATGTAAAAAGTTAAATATAGGTATTTAGTATAACAAACATATACTTTTTAGAATCGTATAGATACCAGGAATATCATCGTTAATTTTCACTTAAATCGGAGAGTCCCACTGGCGTGGGCAAACTACTACTCGAAAAAGCTCGACGACTTTCCATACAAATGTATGAAAATATTAACTTCATAGATGTTTTACATCATTTAAGAAAAAATTTCCAAAAAGACATGGTATGATTTTACGTATTTTGAAGTCAGTTATGTTGGTAGATTAGTCTCCTGAAATATTGAAGCACTCTGATAAAAACTATGGAGTGGGCTAAGTACTACTCGAAAAAGATAATCCACGTTCCACCCAAATGTATGGAAATAATGTTCTTCGTATATGTTTGATGCATATTTACAAAAAAATTTTTCAAGAACAGTTGGAAAAAGCTTTCATTATTTTAATCTGAATATATGTAGAGGATATGTTTTCAAAATTTCAAAGCATTTCTACAAAAATGTTGGCGTGTGGGAACAACTACTCGAAAAAGATCGGAAATTTTGCAAAAAGTGTAAAAAAAAAATTTTTTAATTTTTTCACTGTCTGTAATTGACTATATTCAGAGATTACTCATAAAAAATTTTAAGCCATTCCGACCAAAATTGTGGCGTCGGTATAGCACTACTCGACTGATATTGGCCACTTTCTATACAAATGTGTGAAAATATGCTCTTATTTGAAGTTTGATGATATTTTCCAGAAAATTTTCCACAACGACGTAATAAAAAATTACATTCGTTAGAGCTGTATATACAAAGAGAACACTTCCTACAAGTTTCAAAGCATTCCGCCAAAAATTGGTGCTTGGAGGACTACTACTCGACGAAAAACAAAAAATAAAAAATAAATTTTTCCAAAAAAAAAAAATTTTTTTTTTCTTTTTACTACCCGTAATTGACCTTATTCACAGATGACTCATTTAAAATTGATTAAAATTGAGCTCTGGGCGAACAACTACTCGAAAAAGATCAACCACTTTCTATACAAATGTGTGCAAATTTGATCTTATTTTAAGTTTGATGTAACTTTAAAAAAAATTTCCATCAGGACTTGCTAAAATTTTTTACTGTTTGTAGTTGCAAATATATCAAGATAATCTTCCTAAAATTTCAAAGTATTCCGACAATAATTGTGCTATTGGCGAACTACTACTCGATAAAGCTCGACCACTTTCCATACAAATATATGAAAAAATTCACTTCATGCAAGTTTGACATCGATTTACATAAAATATTTAAGGCACACATGGTACAAATTTATGCTTTTTAAAGTTGAAAATACGATGACATTACGTACAATTTCAAAGTAATCTGGCCAAAATTGTGGGTCGGACGAACTACTACTCGAAAAAGATCAGACTCTTCCCATACAATAGTGTGAAAATTTGCTCTTATTTAATGTTTGATATAATTTTACAGAAAATTTTTTATAATGACATAGCCAAAAGTAATATTTTTTAGATTTAGAAATGTAAGGAGAGTATTTGTTTTAAATTTCAAACCTTTCCGACAATAATTGTGGGGTGGACAAACTACTACTCGAAAAAGCTCGACCACTTCACATAAAAATGTATGAAAACATTCACTCATGGAAGTTTGACATCGATTTACAAAAAAATTTTCAAAAGTATATGGTAAAAATGAATACAAATTGTAGTCCATTATATCAACACATTATTTTTCTAAAATATTGGAACAGTAGGGTGAAAGGTGAAAGATCAGTAATTAAAAAAAAATCATTTTTCAAAAAATATTTAAGGAACACTTGCTACAAATTTATAAATTCTAAAATAGCATATAAGAGGACATAACGTCCTTAAAATTTCAAAGAATTATGGCAACAATTGTGCTGTTGCCGAAATACTACTCGAAAAAAATCAGCCAAATTCTTCAGCGAAATCCTTATATGTTTTGAAGTTTGAGGACATTGCATCCTTCAAATTTCAAACTATTCCAAGGAAAATTATGGATTCGGCGAACTACTACTCGAAAAAAAATCAGCTACTTACATGCAGTGTGCGCAAATATACTCTTCTTTCAAGTTTGAAATAAGTTATTATATTTATTTTAGTGAATATTTCATTTTATTTAAGTACATAAAAACTAATAATGATTTAACAATGAATTTTGAAAAATAATGATAAAGTACGGTAATGATAAAAGTACGGAAAGAGAGAAAAGACTGAATAGTTTTAATTATATAAAATTTATATCATGCCATACAGAATCGAAAGCCGCTTTAACGTCCAGTAATACCATTCCAGTAAATTTTTGGTTGTTAAAATTAGAATTCACTAAATTTCTTATTCGCACTAACGGTTGAATTGTATTGTGTTGATTTCGTAAACCAAACTGATATGAAGGCATGATATTGTTCGCTTCAATAAAATGTGTCACTTTATCTTTAACTACTTTCTCAAGTATTTTGCTAATGGAAGATAAGAGGCTAATAGGTCGGTATGAAGAAGACATATCTTGTGGTTTGTTAGGCTTTTTAATTGGAATGATCTTAGACTTTTTGAACTCTTGTGGAAAATAACAAAAAATTAAACATTGTTTTATAATGGTAGTTAAATAATTTATTCCCTTTTTAGGAAGAGCTTTTAAACAGCTGTTATTAATACCATCATCTCCTGGTGACTTTCTAGGTTTCAGGTTCTGTATAATGCGAGATATATGTGACGCATTTATTGAAACATGGCATGTAGAGTTTGGGGTTGATAACTGAAACGCTCGAAGGGTGTCGCTTACCAGAGAATTTGTTGCTGAATCTCTAAGATTAGAAGCAATCGAATGGTTTAAAGCAAAAGTTTGTGCGAGGATTCTGCATTTTTCGGAGTTAGTTGCATAGCATGATGTGTTGTCTTTCAAAATTGGAATGTTATTACATTTTTTCCTTAAAATTTTCGTTAGCTTCCAAAAAGGGGAGGAGCCTTTGTCCAACGTAGAAAGAAGGTGTTCCCACGATTTTCTTTTAAATTTATCCATTTCCTCGCAAATAATTTTTTTAAGCATTTTCATGTCGTAGAAATCATTAGAGTCTCTAAAGCGTTGCCAGCTTCTTCTTAGACTGTTTCTTTGTTGTATCAAGGATTTTAAATAAAAAGGTAATAATATTCTTGAAAGCAAAGGTAATTTCCATGGTACATTAACATTAATAGCCTCATTAATAACAGTTTTTAAAATTTCTAATAAAGTATCAATATGTTCCTCAAGTGCGATATCTCTTGTGTTTGGTTAGTTTAAATGTCTATCAAGGTATCTTGAAAAGGCATTCCAATTTGCTTTACTAAAATCAAACTTCAATAATGTTAAATTACAGAGTTCAGAAAAAAACACACACTGAATAAAAAACTCGTACATATATGTAAACAAACATAACTTAGACCAACACACAAATATTTTTATTTTCATATCAATTATGTTTGTTTTTAAATTTTCTTCGGTGCCAAACACAATCATGACTTGTGTTCGTTTTAATATTTCGTTATTTACACGAGCATTTTTCTATCATGTACTTTTTCTTTCGATCACACATAAACCACACATATTCGAGTGTTGCTTTATTTGAAGTTCCTGTTCTGGTACGTGTACTGAAAAAAAAAGAACATGTCCAATAAAAGAGGTTCGAGTTCAGTTATATTTTAAGTCGTGTTCTGGCTCGTGTACTAAGAAAAAACAGAACATGTACAATAAACAGGTTCGAGTTCAGTTATATTTTAAGTCGTGTTCTGGCTCGTGTACTAAGAAAAAACAGAACATGTACAATAAACAGGTTCGAGTTCAGTTATATTTTAAGTCGTGTTCTGGCTCGTGTACTAAGAAAAAATAGAACATGTACAATAAACAGGTTCGAGTTCAGTTATATTTTCAATTCGTGTTCTGGTTGTTGTACTACGAAAAATTTAAACATCAGTTCGCGATTTGATACACCCCGATAAAAACGACAATTGTTTCAACCAAATTTATTAAAATTTTATTGACCGTTTTTTATCACTTACGTTGCAAATTGTTTACAATTGTCAAATATTTTAAAATTTTATTGGCTATTTTTTTGTGATTTACGTTGAAATTATTTACAATTGTTTTTATTGACTGGTTTTTATTTTAATAAAATATGGTAATAAAATACTTAAGACACAAAAACTATTTAGCATCATAAAAGTTACACTTGTTGGTTGTTAGGTTTTTTTGCATTACCCACCCCTATTTTCGCAACCAATCAGTGTCATCAAAGACACACTTGTTGGTTGTAAGGATCTTTTGCAAACATTTTTTTTTTTTGGTAACAAATAACTTTAGACACAAACAAATTTTGCATCATAAAAAACACAATCACCCACCCTTATTTTGTGAACCAATTAGTGTCAATGCACAATCCTTTTCTCAATGATTTTTTGGGATTTTTTGCGTAAAAACACAATGAGTGTCAATAAAAAAAATCAAAAAAATATTTTCATATTTTATTATCCCTTTTTTATGACTTACGTTATAATTGCTTGCAAGTGTTACAATTTCACGCAATTAATTTTGCAATAAATAGCGAGTGCGTGCGTCATTTATTCATTAAAAGTGGTTCAGTTTTCATTAGATCGTGATCTATAAATATACTGTGTTATTGTGTAAATTGCAAATATTTTGTGAAAATTAAAAAAATTGAAAAGCAATAACAGAAATAAGTTTTGCTATAAAAAATACGCAACTTTTAATAGCGAAACGAAAAAATTTACATGTCTGATTGAAACCTGCAAGAAAGATTTAAGTGCAGTGTGCAGTTTTTGTGTCTTAAGTATTTTATTACCATCATTTATTAAAATAAAAACCAGTCAATAACAACAATTGTAAATAATTGCAACGTAAATCACAAAAAAATGGAAAATAAAATTTTAAAATATTTGACATTTGTAAACAATTTGCAACTTAAATCATAAAAAAGGGTCAATAAAATTTTAATAAATTTGGTTGAAACAATTGTCGTCGTTTTTATCGGGGTGTATCAGATCGCGAATTGATGTTTCAATTTTTCGTAGTACAACAACCAGAATACGAATTTAAAATATAACTGAACTCGAACCTGTTTATTGTACATGTTCTATTTTTTCTTAGTACACGAGCCAGAACACGACTTAAAATATAACTGAACTCGAACCTGTTTATTGTACATGTTCTGTTTTTTTTTTTTTCAGTACACATACCAGAACACGAACTTCAAATAAAGCAACACTCGAATATGTGTGGTTTATGTGTGATCGAAACAAAAAGTACGTGATAGAAAAATGTTCATGTAAATAACGAAATATTAAAACGAACACAGTCATGATTGTGTTGGGCACCGTAGAAAATTTAGAAACGCACATAATTGATATGAAAATAAAGATATGTGTTGGCTGCTTTTGAACAGAACATTGTGTGTTTCATGTGTGTATTTTCTGAGCCTTGTTAAGTTATTAATACTACGAGTTGGCTTTATTTTGACTGGTAAATGATCAGAACTTAGGTCATTTATTACGACTGCTGGAGTCATAAGTCAAGCGTAGAACCTTTTCTATTGATACTAGCAGAAACGTAAGTGTGATCACTATATCATATCAATGACATATGACTCTAATTTCTCATAGAATATATTTCCCCAACAATTTGCCCTTATGCATCCCCAATTCTGATGCCTGCTATTAAAGCCCGCTCCAAGTACGTATTTTTGGCATTTAGTAATTGTTTTCATTTAAAAAAGGCACAAAAAAAATCTAAAATATTTGTTAATTATTTTATTAATTTTACACATTCTTGTAAAAACTCTAGCCATTATAATGTAAAATCTTAACTTTTTTGTCTCTTGGTGTTGACAATCTTGGTTATAATATTGTGTACGACACAACCGAATTTAATACTTGTCTTGTTTAAAATGAATTCGTTTTTGCATATATACTCTATGGAATATAGAATTTCCAATTTTATATAAGAAATTATATAAGTAAAAAAAAGTTACTCAACATTTATTGATTTGAAAATATTCTGTAAAGATAAATATTGTTCCATCTGTTTCATATTTAAATTTTTTTTAAATTTCAATTAATAATTTTAACTTTCAATTAATAAAGTGTGGATTTCTGATATACATGTCGTTAGTAAATACAGCTAATGATACAAAATATTTGAATCCAAGTATGTTTCCCATTTCATATAGCTTTTCATCTTTCATTAAAGTTGAATAAGTTAATTTGAAAAATTTCGTTGGCTCCTATTGGTACTAAAATTCAATAACCATTTACAGAATGTTAAAAGTTAGTAAAGTTTTAAAAGCATTAGACAATTTAAACAAAACTTAATGTAGAAGATGATTTCCAAATTTATATGAGGGATAGTAAAAATATTTACAAATATTATAGTTAAGGGCAACAATTTCAAATTCGCAAAAAGAATGTATAACTCCAATTTTAAAACTTTAAAATAAGTTTAAAAAACAGATAATAAAAATCACTTTAACACTACAACAATCTGCGATACTAATAACAAATGAAAACTATTTATTTTTTTAATTGAAATAACAAACAAGCAAAATTTGTTTAATATTTATGCAAATTTCCATAATAAATATTAATCATACGCCATATGGATGAAAACAAATAGTAAATCTTTAATTAGTTTCCTCGAAATTACTTAATTGAATGCAAATTAAGAAATATTGGAATGTATATAAAGTATTATGTATGTTGGTTTAATCAAAGGTGTCATATCTGTTTAGACGAATTTTATTTTAAGCAAATATCGCCTTAAATTATACAACTTTTTTTTAAATTAAATTCATTTCATCATAAAATTTCTTTTCTGGCTTTTAAATTTTTTTTATTACGCTTCTTAAATTTAATAACTATTTTCAAGGCATTAAAGGATTTAACACAGCATTATCTTGGTAGGAAACTCTTGAATGCCTATTTATTATTTACTATGGTAACATATTTAAAAAAAATTTTTTAAGCCACTCTATATAATTTATAATTTTCTATGATTGAACTGTTTACTTTAGTTTTATAATTATTTTTGTTTTTAGTTTTTTTTTTTTCATTAATGCTAACTATATACAAAAGTTTCCTGGTGACATCTAGATATATTAATGTTGTCCCGGAGTAAGAACAAAAAAGCGACAGCTACAATAACAATAATAACAAAACAAAACAAAAGCAACACACAAGATTGACAGCATTATGCTTTCCGTGCGACATTTAGTCTCATTGTCTGTCTATCTCTCTGAGTGTAAACGAATGACTTTGGCAAACAGCATGAAAATAATAACAAATATTTCAGGAGTGTTTCATTTCGAACTCATAAAATTCAAAGTAGACTATGAGCCAAACTGCTGCTAGAAATTTGAATAAAATTTTTAAAGCTAAATATATAGTGACCTCGTAAAATTAAGTTTAGTTTCCATTTTAAATGTTGCTAGCGATTTTTATTTTGAGCAAAGATGAATGAATTCGAACAAAGAAAATTGCAATAACAGTTGATTGTCGAAAACTTTCAAATGGCCAAAAATACTTTAGATTATATTGAAGAACGCCATTTTGAAACCGTATCTGTTTCGATGAAGCAAGTAAGCAACACGAAGTAAAAATTTAGAAAACAAAATTATTCAAGTTATTACCAAACAGAGGGTATTGCAAAAAAAAAATAAAAACGAACGTCAGCATGATTCAATAAAGCCGGAGACGGAAAGGCTTAAAACCCAGGAAAGAAAACATAGTCGCCAAAATCCTCA
Source organism: Cordilura impudica (assembly GCA_963682025.1). NCBI lineage: Eukaryota > Metazoa > Arthropoda > Insecta > Diptera > Scathophagidae > Cordilura > Cordilura impudica. The sequence goes on along the minus strand of OY821519.1, from coordinate 231,100,495 downwards.
GAAAAGCACAGGAAAGTTGTATGAACTGTTGGTACAGAAAAATCGGTGCGTTGTTATGGATGATGAACTGTGTTATAACGAGTTATTTTTTATGGTCGAAGTATTTCAGTTAAGTCTAGGATTTACTCAAGGAACCTGTAACTTCAACTAATAGTCAACTTAGGTCAACCAAAATTGCTGAAGGGCAGTTAACCAAAATTGTTGTAGAACAATGAACCGAAGTTTCTATATCGATTGAGTTGTCAGGAGGATCAGAAAGAAATATACTTTATGGGGTCGCAAATTCATTTTTCGATGCGCTACAAATGGAATGACAGACTGAGAGATTAATTCCACATCTCTGCACTTCGATGGGGAAGGTATAGAAAAGTTTGCTGCCTTTTTTTCAAGGAGTCAATATCTAGGTTTTGTGAAATAATATATTTTATTTACATAATATCATTTTTTTTTTTATTTTTATATATTCATATTTTCTATTTTTTTATACTTTTATATTTATATATTTTCTGATTTTTATATTTTCATAATTTTATATTTTTGTATTTTAATATTTCAATATTTTTATATTTTTATAATTTTATAATTTTATTTTTTTAATATTTTTATAATTTTATATTTTTATATTTCTATATTTTTATATTTTTATATTTTTATATTTTTATAATGTTATAATTTTATAATGTTATATATCTACATTTTTATATTTTCATATTTTTTTTTTTTTTTTTTTTTACCTTATTTTTATATTTTTCTATTTTTTCATATTTTTTTTTATTTTTATGTATTTATATTTTTATATTTTTACATTTTCATATTTTGTATTTTTATATTTTTATATATGTTTTATTTTTTATATTGTTAAATTTTTATATTTTTATAATTTTATATTTTTATATTTTTTACATTTTTATATTTTTATAATTTTATAATTTTATATTTTTATACTTTTATATTTTTATATTTTTTATATTTTTATATGTTTATATTTTTATATTTTTATATTTTTATATTTTTATATTTTTATTTTTTATATTTTTATATTTTTATATTTTTATATTTTATATTTTTATATTTTTATATTTTTATATTTTTATATTTTTATATTTTATATTTTTATATTTTTATATTTTTATATTTTTATATTTTTATATTTTTATATTTTTATATTTTTATATTTTTATATTTTTACATTTTTATATTTTTATATTTTTATATTTTTATATTTTTATATTTTTATATTTTTATATTTTTATATTTTTATATTTTTATATTTTTATATTTTTATATTTTTATATTTTTATATTTTTATATTTTTATATTTTTATATTTTTATATTTTTATATTTTTATATTTTTATATTTTATATTTTTATATTTTTATATTTTTATATTTTTATATTTTTATATTTTTATATTTTTATATTTTTATATTTTTATATTTTTATATTTTTATATTTTTATATTTTTATTTTTTATATTTTTATATTTTTATATTTTATATTTTTATATTTTTATATTTTTATATTTTTATATTTTTATATTTTATATTTTTATATTTTTATATTTTTATATTTTTATATTTTTATATTTTTATATTTTTATATTTTTATATTTTTATATTTTTATATTTTTATATTTTTATATTTTTATATTTTTATATTTTTATATTTTTATATTTTTATATTTTTATATTTTTATATTTTTATATTTTTATATTTTTAAATTTTTATATTTTTATATTTTTATATTTTTATATTTTTATATTTTTATAATTTTATATTTTTATATTTTTATATTTTTATATTTTTATATTTTTATATTTTTATATTTTTATATTTTTATATTTTTATATTTTTATATTTTTATATTTTTATATTTTTATATTTTTATATTTTTATATTTTTATATTTTTATATTTTTATATTTTTATATTTTTATATTTTTATATTTTTATATTTTTATATTTTTATATTTTTATATTTTTATATTTTTATATTTTTATATTTTTATATTTTTATATTTTTATATTTTTATATTTTTATATTTTTATATTTTTATATTTTTATATTTTTATATTTTTATATTTTTATATTTTTATATTTTTATATTTTTATATTTTTATATTTTTATATTTTTATATTTTTATATTTTTATATTTTTATATTTTTATATTTTTATATTTTTATATTTTTATATTTTTATATTTTTATATTTTTATATTTTTATATTTTTATATTTTTATATTTTTATATTTTTATATTTTTATATTTTTATATTTTTATATTTTTATGTTTTTATATTTTTATATTTTTATATTTTTATATTGTTATAGTTTTATATTTTTATATTTATATATTTTTATATCTTTATATTTTTTTAATTTTTTATATTTCTATATTTATATAGTTTTATATTTTTATATTTTTATAGTTTTATATTTTTATATTTTTTTATATTTATAATTTTATATTTTTATAATTTTATACCATTATATTTTTATATTTTTATATATTTATAATTTTATATTTTTATAATTTTATATTTTTTCATTTTTATATATTTATATTTTTTATATTATTATATTTTTATATTTATATATATTTACATTTTTAGATTTTTATATTTTTATATTTTTTATTTTTATATTTTTATATTTTTATATTTTTATGTTTTTATATTTTTATATTTTTATATCTTTATATTTTTATATTTTTATATTTTCATATTTTTGTATTTTTATTATTTAATTATTTTTATATTTTTATATTTTTATATTTTTATATTTTTATATTTTTATATTTTTATATTTTTATATTTTTATATTTTTATATTTTCATATTTTTATATTTTTATCTCTTTATACTTTTATATTTTTATATTTTCATATTTTTATACTTTATGTTTTTATATTTTTATCTTTGTATATTTTTATATTTTTTATATTTTATATTTTTACAGATTTATATTTTTTATATTTTTATAATTTTACATTTTTGTATTTTTATATTTTTAAATTTTTATACTTTTATATTTTTATATATTTTTTTTTTCATATTTTTATATTTTTTATATTTTTATATTTTTACATTTTTATATTTTTATATTTTTATATTTTTATATTTTTATATTTTTATATTTTTATATTTTTATATTTATATATTTTTATATTTTTATAGTTTTATATTTTTTATATTTTTATAATTTTATATTTTTATATTTTTATATTTTTATATTTTTATATTTTTATATTTTTATATTTTTATATTTTATATTTTCATATTTTTATATTTTTAACTTTTTATATTTTTATATTTCTATATTTTTACCTTTTTATATTTTTATATTTTATATTTGTATATTTTTATATTTTTATATTTTGATATTTTTATCTTTGTGTTTTTTTATACTTTATATATTTTTTTTATTTTTACAGTTTTATATTTTTTATATTTTTATAATTTTACATTTTTGTATTTTTATATTTTTAAATTTTTATACTTTTATACTTTTACATTTTTATATTTTTATATTTTTTTATTTTCATATTTTTATATTTTTTAAATTTTTATATTTTTACATTTTTATATTTTTATGTTTTTATATTTTTATATTTTCATATTTTTATATTTTTATGTTTTTATATTTTACATTTCTATATTTTTATATTTTTATATTTTTAAATTTTTATATTTTTATAATTTTATATTTATATATTTTTAAATTTTTATACTTTTATATTTTTAAATTTTTATACTTTTATATTTTTATATTTTTTTTATTTTCATATTTTTATATTTTTTATATTTTTATATATGTATATTTTTATATTTTTATTTTTTATATTTTCATATTTTTATATTTGCATATTTTTATATCTTTATCTTTTTATCTTTTTATATTTTTATATTTCTATATTTTTATATTTTTATATTTTTATATTTTTTTATTTTTATAGTTTAATATTTTTTATATTTTTTTATTTTTATATTTTTACATTCTTTTTATTTTTATATTTTTTTATTTTTATATTTTTATGTTCTTATATATTTATATTTTTATATTTTTATGTTCTTATATATTTATATTTTTTTTATATTTAATATTTTTATATTTTCGTATTTTTATATTTTTATAGTTTTATATTCCTGTTTTTCTATATTTTTATATTTTCATATTTTTATATTTCTATATTTTTATATTTTTATGTTTCTATATTTTTATATTTTTTTTATTTTTATATTTTTATACTTTTTTGTTTTGATATTTTTATATGTTTATATTTTTATATTCTTATATATTTATTTTTTTATATGTTTTTATATTTTTATATTTTTATATTTTTGTATTTTTATGTTTTTATATTTTTATATTTTTGTATTTTTATATTTTTATATTTCTATATTTTTATATTTTTATAATTTTATATTTTTATATTTTTATAATTTTATAATTTTATATTTTTATATTTTTATATTTTTATATTTTTATATTTTTATATTTTTATATTTTTATATTTTTATATTTTTATATTTTTATATTTTTATATTTTTATATTTTTATATTTTTATATTTTTATATTTTTATATTTTTATATTTTTATATTTTTATGTTTTTATATTTTTATATTTTTCTATTTTTATATTTTTATATTTTTATATTTTTATATTTTTATATTTTTATATTTTTATATTTTTATATTTTTATATTTTTATATCTTTATATTTTTTTATTTTTATATTTTTATATTTGTATATTTTTATATTTTTATATTTTTATATTTTTATATTTTTATATTTTTATATTTTTATATTTTTATATTTTTATATTTTTATATTTTTATATTTTTATATTTTTATATTTTTATATCTTTATATTTTTTTATTTTTATATTTTTATATTTGTATATTTTTATATTTTTATATTTTTATATTTTTATATTTTTATATTTTTATATTTTTATATTTTTATATTTTTATATTTTTATATATTTATATTTTTATATTTTTATATTTTTGTATTTTTATATTTTTATATTTCTATATTTTTATATTTTTATAATTTTATATTTTAATATTTTTATAATTTTATATTTTTATATTTTTATATTTTTATATTTTTATATTTTTATATTTTTATATTTTTATATTTTTATATTTTTATATTTATATATTTTTATATTTTTATAGTTTTATATTTTTTATATTTTTATAATTTTATATTTTTATATTTTTATATTTTTATATTTTTATATTTTTATATTTTTATATTTTTATATTTTTATATTTTATATTTTCATATTTTTATATTTTTAACTTTTTATATTTTTATATTTCTATATTTTTACCTTTTTATATTTTTATATTTTATATTTGTATATTTTTATATTTTTATATTTTGATATTTTTATCTTTGTGTTTTTTTATACTTTATATATTTTTTTTATTTTTACAGTTTTATATTTTTTATATTTTTATAATTTTACATTTTTGTATTTTTATATTTTTAAATTTTTATACTTTTATACTTTTACATTTTTATATTTTTATATTTTTTTATTTTCATATTTTTATATTTTTTAAATTTTTATATTTTTACATTTTTATATTTTTATGTTTTTATATTTTTATATTTTCATATTTTTATATTTTTATGTTTTTATATTTTACATTTCTATATTTTTATATTTTTATATTTTTAAATTTTTATACTTTTATATTTTTATATATTTTTTTTTTCATATTTTTATATTTTTTATATTTTTATATTTTTACATTTTTATATTTTTATATTTTTATATTTTTATATTTTTATATTTTTATATTTTTATATTTATATATTTTTATATTTTTATAGTTTTATATTTTTTATATTTTTATAATTTTATATTTTTATATTTTTATATTTTTATATTTTTATATTTTTATATTTTTATATTTTTATATTTTTATATTTTTATATTTTATATTTTCATATTTTTATATTTTTAACTTTTTATATTTTTATATTTCTATATTTTTACCTTTTTATATTTTTATATTTTATATTTGTATATTTTTATATTTTTATATTTTGATATTTTTATCTTTGTGTTTTTTTATACTTTATATATTTTTTTTATTTTTACAGTTTTATATTTTTTATATTTTTATAATTTTACATTTTTGTATTTTTATATTTTTAAATTTTTATACTTTTATACTTTTACATTTTTATATTTTTATATTTTTTTATTTTCATATTTTTATATTTTTTAAATTTTTATATTTTTACATTTTTATATTTTTATGTTTTTATATTTTTATATTTTCATATTTTTATATTTTTATGTTTTTATATTTTACATTTCTATATTTTTATATTTTTATATTTTTAAATTTTTATATTTTTATAATTTTATATTTATATATTTTTAAATTTTTATACTTTTATATTTTTAAATTTTTATACTTTTATATTTTTATATTTTTTTTATTTTCATATTTTTATATTTTTTATATTTTTATATATGTATATTTTTATATTTTTATTTTTTATATTTTCATATTTTTATATTTGCATATTTTTATATCTTTATCTTTTTATCTTTTTATATTTTTATATTTCTATATTTTTATATTTTTATATTTTTATATTTTTTTATTTTTATAGTTTAATATTTTTTATATTTTTTTATTTTTATATTTTTACATTCTTTTTATTTTTATATTTTTTTATTTTTATATTTTTATGTTCTTATATATTTATATTTTTATATTTTTATGTTCTTATATATTTATATTTTTTTTTATATTTAATATTTTTATATTTTCGTATTTTTATATTTTTATAGTTTTATATTCCTGTTTTTCTATATTTTTATATTTTCATATTTTTATATTTCTATATTTTTATATTTTTATATTTCTATATATTTATATTTTTATATTTTCATATTTTTATATTTCTATATTTTTATATTTTTATGTTTCTATATTTTTATATTTTTTTTATTTTTATATTTTTATACTTTTTTGTTTTGATATTTTTATATGTTTATATTTTTATATTCTTATATATTTATTTTTTTATATGTTTTTATATTTTTATATTTTTATATTTTTGTATTTTTATGTTTTTATATTTTTATATTTTTGTATTTTTATATTTTTATATTTCTATATTTTTATATTTTTATAATTTTATATTTTTATATTTTTATAATTTTATAATTTTATATTTTTATATTTTTATATTTTTATATTTTTATATTTTTATATTTTTATATTTTTATATTTTTATATTTTTATATTTTTATATTTTTATATTTTTATATTTTTATATTTTTATATTTTTATATTTTTATATTTTTATATTTTTATATTTTTATATTTTTCTATTTTTCTATTTTTATATTTTTATATTTTTATATTTTTATATTTTTATATTTTTATATTTTTATATTTTTATATTTTTATATTTTTATATTTTTATATCTTTATATTTTTTTATTTTTATATTTTTATATTTGTATATTTTTATATTTTTATATTTTTATAATTTTATATTTTTATATTTTTATAATTTTATAATTTTATATTTTTATATTTTTATATTTTTATATTTTTATATTTTTATATTTTTATATTTTTATATTTTTATATTTTTATATTTTTATATTTGTATATTTTTATATTTTTATATTTTTATATTTTTATATTTTTATATTTTTATATTTTTATATTTTTATATTTTTATATTTTTATATTTTCATATTTTTATATTTTTATCTCTTTATACTTTTATATTTTTATATTTTCATATTTTTATACTTTATGTTTTTATATTTTTATCTTTGTATATTTTTATATTTTTTATATTTTATATTTTTACAGATTTATATTTTTTATATTTTTATAATTTTACATTTTTGTATTTTTATATTTTTAAATTTTTATACTTTTATATTTTTATATATTTTTTTTTTCATATTTTTATATTTTTTATATTTTTATATTTTTACATTTTTATATTTTTATATTTTTATATTTTTATATTTTTATATTTTTATATTTTTATATTTATATATTTTTATATTTTTATAGTTTTATATTTTTTATATTTTTATAATTTTATATTTTTATATTTTTATATTTTTATATTTTTATATTTTTATATTTTTATATTTTTATATTTTTATATTTTTATATTTTATATTTTCATATTTTTATATTTTTAACTTTTTATATTTTTATATTTCTATATTTTTACCTTTTTATATTTTTATATTTTATATTTGTATATTTTTATATTTTTATATTTTGATATTTTTATCTTTGTGTTTTTTTATACTTTATATATTTTTTTTATTTTTACAGTTTTATATTTTTTATATTTTTATAATTTTACATTTTTGTATTTTTATATTTTTAAATTTTTATACTTTTATACTTTTACATTTTTATATTTTTATATTTTTTTATTTTCATATTTTTATATTTTTTAAATTTTTATATTTTTACATTTTTATATTTTTATGTTTTTATATTTTTATATTTTCATATTTTTATATTTTTATGTTTTTATATTTTACATTTCTATATTTTTATATTTTTATATTTTTAAATTTTTATATTTTTATAATTTTATATTTATATATTTTTAAATTTTTATACTTTTATATTTTTAAATTTTTATACTTTTATATTTTTATATTTTTTTTATTTTCATATTTTTATATTTTTTATATTTTTATATATGTATATTTTTATATTTTTATTTTTTATATTTTCATATTTTTATATTTGCATATTTTTATATCTTTATCTTTTTATCTTTTTATATTTTTATATTTCTATATTTTTATATTTTTATATTTTTATATTTTTTTATTTTTATAGTTTAATATTTTTTATATTTTTTTATTTTTATATTTTTACATTCTTTTTATTTTTATATTTTTTTATTTTTATATTTTTATGTTCTTATATATTTATATTTTTATATTTTTATGTTCTTATATATTTATATTTTTTTTATATTTAATATTTTTATATTTTCGTATTTTTATATTTTTATAGTTTTATATTCCTGTTTTTCTATATTTTTATATTTTCATATTTTTATATTTCTATATTTTTATATTTTTATATTTCTATATATTTATATTTTTATATTTTCATATTTTTATATTTCTATATTTTTATATTTTTATGTTTCTATATTTTTATATTTTTTTTATTTTTATATTTTTATACTTTTTTGTTTTGATATTTTTATATGTTTATATTTTTATATTCTTATATATTTATTTTTTTATATGTTTTTATATTTTTATATTTTTGTATTTTTATGTTTTTATATTTTTATATTTTTGTATTTTTATATTTTTATATTTCTATATTTTTATATTTTTATAATTTTATATTTTTATATTTTTATAATTTTATAATTTTATATTTTTATATTTTTATATTTTTATATTTTTATATTTTTATATTTTTATATTTTTATATTTTTATATTTTTATATTTTTATATTTTTATATTTTTATATTTTTATATTTTTATATTTTTATATTTTTATATTTTTATATTTTTATATTTTTATATTTTTATATTTTTATATTTTTATATTTTTCTATTTTTATATTTTTATATTTTTATATTTTTATATTTTTATATTTTTATATTTTTATATTTTTATATTTTTATATTTTTATATTTTTATATTTTTATATCTTTATATTTTTTTATTTTTATATTTTTATATTTGTATATTTTTATATTTTTATATTTTTATATTTTTATATTTTTATATTTTTATATTTTTATATTTTTATATTTTTATATATTTATATTTTTATATTTTTATATTTTTGTATTTTTATATTTTTATATTTCTATATTTTTATATTTTTATAATTTTATATTTTAATATTTTTATAATTTTATATTTTTATATTTTTATATTTTTATATTTTTATATTTTTATATTTTTATATTTTTATATTTTTATATTTTTATATTTTTATATTTTTATATTTTTATATTTTTATATTTTTATATTTTTATATTTTTATATTTTTATATTTTTATATTTTTATATTTTTATATTTTTATATTTTTATATTTTTATATTTTTATATTTTTATATTTTTATATTTTTATATTTTTATATTTTTATATTTTTATATTTTTATATTTTTATATTTTTATATTTTTATATTTTTATATTTTTATATTTTTATATTTTTATATTTTTATATTTTTATATTTTTATATATTTATATTTTTATATTTTTATATTTTTATATTTTTATATTTTTATATTTTTATCTTTTTATTTTTTATATTTTTATATTTTTATATTTTTATATTTTCATATTTTTATATTTTTATATTTTTATATTTTTATATTTTTATATTTTTATATTTTTATATTTTTATATTTTTATATTTTTATATTTTTATATTTTTATATTTTTATATTTTTATCTTTTTATTTTTTATATTTTTATATTTTTATATTTTTATATTTTTATATTTTTATATTTTTATATTTTTATATTTTTATATTTTTATATTTTTATATTTTTATCTTTTTATTTTTTATATTTTTATATTTTTATATTTTTATATTTTTATATTTTTATATTTTTATATTTTTATATTTTTATATTTTTATATTTTTATATTTTTATATTTTTATATTTTTATATTTTTATATTTTTATATTTTTATATTTTTATATTTTTATATTTTTATATTTTTATATTTTTAAATTTTTATCTTTTTATTTTTTATATTTTTATATTTTTATATTTTTATATTTTTATATTTTTATATTTTTATATTTTTATATTTTTATATTTTTATATTTTTATATTTTTATATTTTTATAATTTTATATTTTTATATTTTTATAATTTTATAATTTTATAATTTTATATTTTTATATTTTTATATTTTTATATTTTTATATTTTTATGTTTTTATATTTTTATATTTTTATATTTTTATATTTTTATATTTTTATATTTTTATATATTTATATTTTTATATTTTTATATTTTTATATTTTTATATTTTTATATTTTTATATTTTTATATTTTTATATTTTTATATTTTTATATTTTTATATTTTTATATTTTTATCTTTTTATTTTTTATATTTTTATATTTTTATATTTTTATATTTTTATATTTTTATATTTTTATATTTTTATATTTTTATATTTTTATATTTTTATATTTTTATATTTTTATATTTTTATATTTTTATATTTTTATATTTTTATATTTTTATATTTTTATATTTTTATATTTTTATATTTTTATCTTTTTATTTTTTATATTTTTATATTTTTATATTTTTATATTTTTATATTTTTATATTTTTATATTTTTATATTTTTATATTTTTATATTTTTATATTTTTATATTTTTATATTTTTATATTTTTATATTTTTATATTTTTATATTTTTATATTTTTATATTTTTATATTTTTATATTTTTATATTTTTATATTTTTCTATTTTTATATTTTTATATTTTTATATTTTTATATTTTTATATTTTTATATTTTTATATTTTTATATTTTTATCTTTTTATTTTTTATATTTTTATATTTTTATATTTTTATATTTTTATATTTTTATATTTTTATATTTTTATATTTTTATATTTTAATCTTTTTATATTTTCATATTTTTATATTTTTATAGTTTTATATTTTTATATTTTTACATTTTTATATTTTTACATTTTTATATTTTCATATTTTTGTATTTTTATATATTTATTTTTTTATACTTTTATATTTTTTATTTTTTTATTTTTATATTTCTATATTTTTATATTTTTATATTTCTATATTTTTAAATTTTTATAATTTTATATATTTATATTTTTTAATTTTATATTTTTATATTTTTAAAATATTTATATTTTTTAATTTTTATATTTTTAAAATTTTTGTATTTTTTTAAATTTTTATATTTTTATATATGTGTAAGATTCAATCTTATGAATAAAGCAAAAGTTTTTGAGGTTGGTGCATGCCGCATGTAGTGTACTAAAGACGTTAGGAATACTATCCGAATAATACTAAATTAGAAAGGCCGAATTTCTAGCCCTTTTTCCCCTACATGTGAAAATTACGGGTCTAATAGTTTTGTCTCATCTATCACATGTCCAAATTCTAGGGCCTTCTGAGAAAACCGCCTAAGAAACATTCTTTGGCATTTAATTTTTGTCTAATTTCGGGATAAAACATCTGCCATTTTCATGGATCAGTTTAGTGCAGTTTAGAAAAACAGAAAAATTTAACTTAATTGGCATTTTGAGGGAATAAAAACACAATCCAAATTATTTCACCCCACACCGTCATACAGCATTATTTACATATCTAAAAAATTTTAATTGAAGGGTGCATAAAAACAATTCATAGACTGTTTCTAAATGTTTGGTTGGTATTTCAGTTCTGTTTCGAAACTTTATACAAATCTAAATATAATTTAAAAATGATTAATTTTGATGACATATTTCTTTTCTCTAATCTCTGAATAATAGAAAATAGCACAACTTTGTGAAAACTTTTGTATCGCAAATCGCTTACCAGAAAATTACACAAATTTAATATAATTTTTTTGCAAAATTTCAATTTATGGGAATTCACATGGCCTCTTTGCATTCCCTTGACGAATGGTAAGCACTCTTACATAAATCTCTCTCTTATTCAACATTTATATAAATTTATACAAATTGTGATTGTGTTTCTTTCCTTGCCATTATATGATTGTTAGAAGTCTGTGTGTATGTATATGTGTATGTGTGTGTAGAAAATATTGTGTAAATTTATATGCATTACTCAAATTTCTCTTGGGATTTGTTAGCAAATTTTCAAAACCATTAACATTATATTTAACTCTTTCAAAAAGAAAAATAGAGTTGTACCAGAAAAAAAAGCAACAAAATAAATCAATCATTTTAGAAGCTTAACAAGACTTACTGCATAAATATAAAAAATATTTATATTACTAAAAAAAAAATACCTTATCTTGTGTTTTTCTTAGAAACATTGAAGAGATATAATGATGATATTCGGTATTGTTTTTGGAACAGCGGGGGGGTGTGGGTAAAGAAAAAAATACATATTTGATTGTATTAAATGAAAATCACTCATACGTTAGGGTGTTTTAAGGATTTGTATTTAAAATTCTAAATATTAAAATGTTGTTTCACAAAGAAATTTAATGTGTTAATGATGGTATGGCAAGATTGTGACACAATTTGGTAGAAATGTAGTATTGAGCCTGCTTAAAATTGGTATCTTATCGAATAATATTCATATGATAAATCAAGAAATTTTGTGGAAAAATTACTCAAGTAAATAAAAATATTGAATTCCGCTTAAGAAGTAATTCGAATAAATTTATATATATTAATCGATTAAAACAATAAAACAGAGTTTTGTTTTGATCTTTTTATATAAATCTATAATATTAATAGGCTAGGCGATTTCTTGTGACCAATGTTTTTTTCTACTGTTTTATATCTGCCTCCTTTCTCACAGCTATAAAGATATGGCATCTAAACTTAAATGCATCGAAACAGAGGCCATAAAAGCTTGTCTAAAAGTAAACGTAAACAAGAGCAAGGTAATGCGCTGCAATACAGTAAACACCAATTAGTTTCCCATAGAGAACATTGAACTAGAAGAAGTCTCTTCATTTTCCTACCTAGGCAGCATCTTAACAAATACAGGTGGCTCCAGCAAGATGTAGCATACCGAATCTCAAAGGCCAACTAAGCATTCGGTACCCTTCGGTCAGTGTGGAAATCTTCTGTTATATCCAAGAACACTAAGATCGCTTTTTTAACTCTTGTATCAAGTCTGTGCTCCTTTATGCATGCGAGATGTGGAATACGACAGAACACGACGTAAACTACCTATTTGTTAATCGATGTGTTAATCGAAGAACATTAAAAGTTTTCTGACCTAACACCCATATGTAATACGGAGCTCTGGAGACAAACAAATCAGCGGTCAATCCATATTGATATCTTGAACTACAAATGGCACTGGATTGGCCACACGCTGCGCAGGTCTTCAGATGACACAGCTAAAATTGCCATTTACTGGAACCCACAGGGTAGGACATGAAGGATAGGCAGACCGTTACACACCTGACATCGGCTACTGAACATCGAAGTCAGCCGTAGTGACCTAAGCTGGAGAGAAGTCAAACAAATATCATCAAACCGAAACGAATGGAATAGATTCGTTGTGGCCCTTTGTTCCAAATAGGAACCACAGGACATAATATATATATATATATATATCTATAATATTAATAGGCTAGGCGATTTCGTGTGACCGATGTTTTGTTCTACCGTTTTATCCCGATTTTGACCAAACGTATATTATTTGAAAGGTATTTCTTTTTAGCCGTTTTGCATATGTACAGATTTTTAAATTTTTTCCTTTATTTTGAGTAAATTGCATTTAAAGTTGCAACTAACACATACATAAAATTATACAATGCTATGTGTGTGTTTATTAAATTTGTTAATATGTTTGTTAATGAGGTTCTTTTCTTCAGTCACAATAATAATAAACAATAAATGTGTTGGTTTGTGAATTGGCTAAGTTGAAAAATAGAGCTGCCTAGAATTTGCACTCGAATTTCGAGGGCTGGAATATGCTAGTATATATTATTCGACTAATTGTAAAACTTTAATCGCTTAATCTTACAATTTTAAATCCCTTAATCGAATCATTTCATTTTCATCGAAAAAAAACCCTAAAAATTGGGAAATCAAAATCTGTATTTACTTTTATTATATCTACACGAAGATTCTTTGTATCTATTGCCAACCGAATTCCGATGAGGCTCGTAACCGAATTTATGATTGATATTAATACACTGTTGCCTAAATAGTAAATATTTCATTACAATAAAAATGGTAAGTTTTTATTAAAATTCTTTTTATAGAACGTAAAAAAAATTTTGTTGAACTTTATAAATAATACCTAAAATGTCTTTTGATTATGTCCATCTGTCTGTATGTCTATTCCTACAAAACTTCGAATCAAATAACTAGCTCGCAAGTAGACCAAAAGATGCCCTTTCGTCAAAAGTTTTGCCAAAATATATAATGTGAAATGCAAACCGAATATTAGGATATTGCCAAAAAACCATATCATTAAGGTAAAATTTTAATTACTTTAAAGTCGAAGGACTGGTGTAACACTAAGTCACTAAATTAAAGAATTTGTAATTAAAAATACAAAGTGTACGGATTAATAAAAGATATTATCAGCACAAACTCATTATATTCTGACCACTTAGTGGTATAGGGTATGCAAAAAAGTACCTCTTCATGCAAAAACTACTAAACATGATGTTCCATTTTTGTTAAGTATCTTAACTTTGTTTAAGTCAGTGCTTTTTTTCGTTATTATTTTATTATTTTATAAATGCCAGTATTAGTTTCCATCAAAAAAAATGTTATTTTTCTTTACAAAAAAAAAATAAAATAATAGCCGCGAGTCAGAAAATGGAAACCAACCTTATTCATCATCATTACACGATAATCATCATTATCGTGGTCCACTCTAGTCTACATTAAACAAACGAGTCTTATATTTAATATTAAAATACGGAGACAACAACTGAAACATCAGGAAAAATTCCACAAAAAAAAACAAGAAAATGTTGGCATAAAAAAATGTTCTAACACAGATGAGGGAATGACGGAAAACAATGAATTGCAATTCTACATTAGGTTTTTTATGGTTATTTTTTTTTCGTTTTTGTTTTTTTTTTATTTCTTCTCTAATATTAAAAAGAACATATTAAAATATCACCAGGACAACAAATATCTTATATACTTAGAACATACTCATACAAACATAACAAAAAAAAAAGTAAGGAAACAAACGAGTCACATACAATGCTGCATTCTTTGATGTTAGAGATGCAATTCATACATGTGGACTTAGACAATCATAATACCCAGCAAAATAATTTTTCAGTAATAAAAAATAATAATCAAAGTCTCATTTTGGCAGAGAGATCGGCTAAGTTGGCATTTATAAAGGCCTGACAAACATTAATATAATCTAAACATTGTAATCCCACCCCAAAGAGAATGAAAGTATGATTCTATATTTTTACTGGTACACTTAAAATTATTTGAAAACCCATATGATTTAATAAAAAAAAATTTGCTGGGTTACTATCTACATTTATGTATAAACGTATAAAAGGCTGTTAGTGTATGAGTAGTAATGCAAATGAATATTCTAGTAGCAATATAATGCAGCTGTACAAATACAAACATAGCAGTTTTAGCTTAGAAAATAAATGACACAAAAACAAAGAACAAACTGACATTTTCAGCGATAAAGGCCGACCTAATGATACTTTAAACGCATTTTTTTCGTATTTTATTTTAGAATCGATTCTTGCTTCAAAAAAAAATTTAAATTTCTTGGAATTATTTAATGGCCATCAATTTTTTTGTCGCATATTGGACTATTGCTTAGACAGAAAATTATTATTAAGAAATTAAGCTTAAACTGCAAAGAGCTAAAACGAAAAGAAACAGGGAAATGGAATTTGCTAAGAAAGCAGGCAAATATTTTTTCTTTATAATCAAAACCTATTTTATGATCTTTTAGTACTCATTTGCGGAATTAATTCTGCATTAGAATTCTTCTTTAAAATAAATACAATTTTAGTTTTTGTACAATTTAAACTAAACCGCATTCGATATCGAGTAAAATCAATCGAAATTCCATATTTTGGTTTAATATTTGAAGAAGACGGACAAACGCTCGACCACGACGCGCTTTTCTTCTTAACCAGAGGCCATAATTCTTCAACTGTGAGAAAGAAAAATTATTCTTAACATCTTATTTTGGGAAATAAAAAAATGATTTCGATCGAAAAATTTCGATAACGAATGCGGTGATTTGGCCCCTGTATTATGAATTTTTAGTAAGTATTTGAGGAATTAAGTGTTATATTCTTAAAATAAATAAAATTTTAATAGAATTTCTTAAAATAAGTTTATGTACCCTTTACATCGGAGTTTGTTGGAGTATCCTTTTTTAAATAAGCTTATTTAGAATACCAATTTGGCATTATTGTGTTTTTATTACAAATATATAGAATACAGTAATACAGCCTTGAAAAAGTTTTTTATTTATATTTTTAGGAAAGCTCATTTTTTAGTGCTCATTTTTCCATATTTTCATTTATTAAATCTTCACTTAATTCTATGTGATATTATAATCTATAATATTAATAGGCAAGGCGATTCCTTGTGACCGATGTAAGTTTCACGGTTTTACATCGATTTTGACAAAATATTTATCATTTGAAAGGTATTTCTTTTTAACTATTACCCAGATTTACAGATTTTTATCGTCTGGAATATTTTTTTGGAGTTATGATCGTTTAAAGTTGCTACTAACACATGCATAAAATTATACAATGCCCTGTGTATGTTTTTTAAATTTGCTTATGTGTTTGCGTTATTGTGTTGAGTTTGTTTTCTTAATTTAAAATGAGTTGAATTGTGAAGCATACCTTTAGGGTCTTTATTAGATGAAAAAATAAAATTTCGTAGAATTTGCACTCGAATTTCGAGTGCTGGAATCTGCTAGTAATTATTAAAATCTTAAAACTAATGCTTAGTACAAAGTCAGCCTTTTAGTACTTATTTAGCACATATGAATTACATATATTTTAAGAGCGATGTGGATAAAAAAATTTAGAACTGAATTTAAAAAAATCAATATAAGTTGAATTTTCAACAAAATTTTATAAATTTTTTTAATCAAAAATTTTTAGTAGAAACTTCCTTTTAGTATTCTGTTTCATTATTTTTTTACAGAAGTTTTTAGTACATTATTTTAATTTAAAAAACTTCCTGCATAGTCTGAGAAAAATTTTAATTTCAACACACTTTTAAAAATAGTTTGATCTTCACTAAAAAGTCTTTAGTACTTTACATGTAATATTAAGAAAATATTTGTTTGAAAAAACATTTTAGTACACATTATTTTAGGACGGCATTGAAAAAATCCATATTAGATGAATTTCCAATCATAATTTTCTATTTTAAAAATTTTTTTTTAAATCGAAACTTTTTAGTACAAACTATTTTTTAGTACACTTAAAAAAATAGATATTAGATACATTTTTAATCAAATCTTAGTACACATTATTTTAAGACTGCATTGAAAAAATCCATATAAGATGAATTTCCAATCATAATTTTCTATTTTACTAATTTCTTTTTAAATCGAAACTTTTTAGTACAAATTATTTTTAGTACACTTCAAAAAAAATCAATATTAGATAAATTTTTAATCAAAATATTCTGTCTTATTATTGTTCTTATAGAAAACGTTATTTTTTAGTACATTACTTTCTAACCCACTTTGAAGAAATTTTAATTTAAAATTACTGCTTAAGTCTGGAATAAAAATATAATTTTTAGTACACTTTTGAAAACAGTTTGATTTTCTTTAAAAAAATCTTTAGTGCTTTATATGTAAGTTTTAGTACAACAAAATAAAAAATTAGGAGCCACTTAAATAACATTGGAAAAATAAATTTTTAGTACCTATTGTGTTAGAACTTAATTGAAAAAACAATATTAGTTAAATTTTCAATCAAAATTTTTTTTTTTATTAAATTTTTTCTTTTGAATAAAAATTTTTTAGGTCCAACTTTTGTTTTAGTACACTTTAAATAAGTTAAGTATGTGCATTTAAAAAAAAATATTTTGTTTTATTAAAATTTTAGTGCATTTTTTAGTACATTATTTTTTAGCACACTTCCAAAAAAAATACAATTTTCAAAGATTTTCGCGGATTATGGGAAAAAGTATTTTTTTAGTACAAATTATTTTAGAACTGCATTGAAAAGGTCAATATTAGTTGAATTTTCAATGAAAATTTTTTAGTAAAAACTTTTGTTAGTACACTTTAAAGAAAATAAATATGAGGTGCACTTTTAATCTAAATATTCTGTATTCGTTGTTTAACAGAATTCTTTAGTATATTATCTTTAAGCACACTTCGAAAAAAATTTTATTGAAAATTACTGCTTAGTCTGGAAAAAAATTTAATTTTTAGTACACTTTTGAAAACAGTTTGATTTTCATTTTAAAAAAATCTTTAGTGCTTTATATGTAAGTTTTAGTACAATTAAATCAAAAATTAAATTAATTTTGGAAAAATAAATTTTTAGTACCTATTGTGTTAGAACTTGATTGAAAAAATCTATATTAGTTGAATTTTCAATCAAAATTGTTTTTAAAAACTTTTTTTAGTACACTTGAATAAAAATAATTATGAGGTGCACTTTTAATCTAAATATTCTGTATTCGTTGTTTAACAGAATTCTTTAGTACATTATCTTTTAACACGCTTAGCAGAATCAAAATTTCAATCAAATTTTTTTATTTTAGTACACTTTTTTTTGAATAAAATTTTTAGTTCAAACTTTTTTTAGTACACTTCAAAGAAGTTAAATATTTGGTGCAGTTAAAGGAATATTCAGTTTTTAGTACATAATATTTTAGAACTGCATTGAAAAGGACAATATTAGTTGAATTTTCAATGAAAATTTTTTAGTAAAAACTTTTTTTTGTACACTTGAATAAAAATAACTATGAGGTGCACTTTTAATCTAAATATTCTGTATTCGTTGTTTAACAGAATTCTTTAGTACATTCTCTTTTAACACGCTTAGGAATCTAAATTTCGATCAGTTTTTTTTTATTTTATTACACTTTTTTTAAATAAAATTTTTTTAGTTCAAACTTTAAAGGAATATTCAGTTTTATTAAATTTTTAACGAATTTTTAGTACATTATTTTTTTAACACACTTCAAAAAAAAATAATACAATTTTCAAAGAGTTTCGTAGATAATGGGATTAAATATTTTTTAGTACATATTATTTTAGAACTGCATTGAAAAAGTCACTATAAATTGAATTTTCAATGAAAATTGTTTAGTAAAAACTTTTTTAGTACATTTGAAAGAAAATAAATATGAGGTTCAATTTTAATCGAAATATTCTGAATATTTATTACATTATCTTTAAGCACACCTCGAAAAAATTTTATTGAAAATTACTGCTTAGTCGAGGAAAAAATTTTAGTTCTTAGTACACTTTTGGAAAGTGTTTGATTTCCATAAAAAAATCTTTAGTGCTTTATATGTAAGAGTTAGTGCAATAAAAAAATTAGGGGCCACTTAAATGACTGGGAAAAATAAATTTCTAGTACCTATTATGTTAGAACCTCATTGAAAAAATCAATATTAGTTGAATTTTCAATAAAATTTTTATAATTAAACCTTTTAAATCAAAATTTTTTAGTACACTTCATACAAATTAAACATTATGTGCATTTTTAAAAGCATATTATATTTTATTAATTTTTATCTAAATTTTTTAGTACATTATTTTTTAGCACACTTCCAAAAAAAATCCCAGATTTTCCCTGATTATGGGAAAAATTTTAATTTTTAGTACACTTTTTAAAACAGTTTGAAATTTATATAAAAAAATTTTAGTACTTTACATGTTAGTTTTAGTACAATTTAAAAATGGCTCTATGAATTATTATCAAAATAATATTTCAGTTATATTGGAAAACAAAATTATTTTTAGTACATTTTAATTTAGAAATGAAATATTACTTGAATTTTCAATCAAAATTGATTGTGTTATTAATTTTTTTTTTTAATCAAAAATTTTTTGTACAAACTTCTTTTAGTACACTTCAAAGAACATAAATAAGAGATACATTTTTAATGTAAATATTCTGTATTCTTTTGTTAACAGAATTTTTTAGTACATTATCTTTAAGCATGTTTCGCAGAAAAATTAGTTAGAAATTTTAGCTTAGTCTGGGAAACATTTTAGTTTTTAGTACACTTTTATAAACAGTTCGATTTTCATTAAAAAAAAATTTAAATGCTTTAAATGTGAGTTTTACTACAATTTAAAAAAAAATTTTAATTAAAATGGGGAAGTTTAAAAAACTTTGAAAAAAAATATTTTTTTAGTACTTATTTATTTTATTTTTTTTTTTTTGTACACTTTAAAAAATTTATTTTAACATTCTTCCTCAGTTTAAAAAAAATATATATTTTTTTAATATACTTTCCAAGAGAAAAACTCTTATGTATATAGTTTTAGTACAGTTTCGAATGAAATTTACTGTTTTTAGTACTTTTGTTTCCTTAAGTAAATTTTTTTGAAGCACATATTTTTTAAACAAACTTTTGTTAAAAACTTCTTTTTGTTAGTTGAATATGCCATGTGCCTTTTCTAAAAGTAGGTTTCTAAACAAATAATTTTAGTACAGTTGCCAAAAAAAACACGTTTAGAGGTATTTGCAAGAAAAAAGCTTTTGTATCTGTAAAATTTAAAAGTTTGGAAAATTTAAAATATTGATTTCTTTACTTACAAAACCAATTTTCATTTTTCAGTTCAATTTATTATATAGTACACTTAAAGGAAAAATGTTTTAAATTATATTGCAAAGTATAAGAATACTAAAAATTTTTATAACACCTTTCGAAAAAGTCTCATGGATTGAAATATATTTCAAAAGGAAATTAAGCGTTTTTAGTAATTTTGATGCATTTTTATTACATAAAGTAAAGTTTTGGAAAGTAAAAATAATTTTTTAAGTGTAAGTAAAATAACGACTTTGGTAGTGTTGTTCGCTAAGTAAAATTTTGAAAGAAAAAATATTATTAAACACTTTTCATGAAAAGATAATGTTTCAGTCAATGATAATATTAAAAACACTTTCGAAAAAGCGATAAAAAAAAGCTTTTGCATTTACTTTACTTAATTTACTTTTCGTAGAAAATCATTGCACAGTTGTTTTTCAGTCTTAGAGTTATAAAAAAAATGGTACACGTTCCAAAAAGTGTGTCTTATAAATTTTGTCTGAAACTAATTTTAGTACAATTACGAAAAGCAATTATCAAGGGCATATTCAATTAAGTGATGGTGTGTTAAGTTTATAAACTTTAGAAAAAAAACTTCCATTAAAAAAAAGAACTCTTTCGAAAAAGCAATTAAGAAAAAAATAAAAAAATTATATTACAGTATAAAGGACAGTTTTGCATTGAAAAAAAAAATTGTTTTAGTACTGTTAGTACACTTTGTATAAAAGTAAGGTAAAATGGTCAATATTTATAATTATAGAACAGTATTTAAAAAAGTGTGTTATTTTAGCAAGTTTAGTAAATACCTGTGTTCAAAAAAGTATAGGTAATAATTGTAAAATAGCAGATTCCAGCCCTCGAAATTCGAGTGCAATTTCTAGCAGCTTTATTTTTCAACTTAGCCAATTCACAACCCAATAGTTTATGGTTTATTATTGTGAATGAAGATAACAAACTCATTAACAAACACATTAACAAATTTAATAAAACACGCATAGCGTATGTACATTTTAAGCATGTGTTAGTAGCAATTTTAAATGCAATTTACTCAAAATAAAGGAACAAATTTATAAATCTGGAAATCTGGAAAACACCTAAGAAGAAATACCTTTTAAATAATATACGTTGGTCAAAATCGGGATAAAACGGTAGAACAAAACATCGGTCACAAGAAATCGCCTAGCCTATTATTATTAAAGATCTGTCAAATCACCAATG
Source organism: Cordilura impudica (assembly GCA_963682025.1). Taxonomy (NCBI): domain Eukaryota; kingdom Metazoa; phylum Arthropoda; class Insecta; order Diptera; family Scathophagidae; genus Cordilura; species Cordilura impudica. The sequence goes on along the minus strand of OY821519.1, from coordinate 231,077,798 downwards.
AATTTCACAGGTGATGTCATAGGAACTAAACACTCTCTTTATAAAGTTCTCCACTTTCATGAAGCAATAGCATAAAATCTCTATTTGAGATCAAAATAAAATTTATAACACTTTTGAATATGGTTACTTAGTATTTTATCAAAATATCAATTAATTTAGAAGTAGTTCTAATTGGTTGATGCTAAAAGACAAATACTACAAATCAAAAAAAAACCTGCTGAATCTATAAAAGCCAGACATGTCAGATGTAGCGATTTCTCGCCAAACGTGACGATTTTCAAACTTGTTTTTGGCTAGCTTAGTTTAGAGATGACGTGTTTAGTTAATAATTTTTTGCTATTTAAAAAAAATTATAATCATTTTTAATTTTGTGTTTCATGTTATTGTAGTATTATTATCATATTAAAGTTATATGTCAAAACTAGTTGTTGACCTATTGTTAAAGCGAAAAAACTAGTACTAAACTTTTGTATAAAATTCTATAAAAATATTATAAAATTTCGAGGGCATCTTTATCAAAAATTGAGCAACTGGATTGTCTTCATTGTAAAATAATGGTAAAATCTAAACTAGGCTAAAGGTAAATAATATTTCAGAAGCTCCACAAATAATCCATCAAACAGAACATATTGTTTTTCATGTAGAGTTTATTTATGACCACACAAAATTTATATCCAAAAATACAGTAGAAATATAGTAAACTTTAGCGTGTACCGAATTACTTATTTTTTTTAGCTTGCCTCCCAAATGCTGGGGATTTAGGACCCTTTTACGGGAAAAAATAGGAAAAAATTTTTGAACAAAAAACCAGATGGCTACCGGATGCTAAAGATTGCAATCCTAGTGCATTTTGAAAAAAAAAATATTTTTGATTTTCAAAAAATTGACGCCAATAGTAGCGTAATCCTAAATATTGCAATCCTAGTGCATTTTGAAAAAAAAAATATTTTTGATTTTCAAAAAATTAACTGCAAAAGTTGCGCAATACAGAGTACATTCCGGGAAAAATATTAAGAAAATTTCCGTAGACCAATTTTAGTGCAGCGTTGCATCTTAAACATGGAAAGTGAGTATATATTATTTGTTTTCCTTTCTTTTAAGCTAAATTAGTCTCAAAAGCTGCGCAAACTAGAGGATATTAGCTAAAACTATTTCAAAAAATGTGATAGAGCTTTCCTGGTCCAGCGCACATTTTTTGAGATTAATTTAGCTTGAAAGAAAGAAAGAAAAAAATATATACTCACTTTCCATGTTTAAGATGCAACGCTGTACTAAAATTGCTATACGGAAATTTTTTTAATATTTTTCTGTATTGCGCAACTTTTGCAGTTATTTTTTTGAAAATCAAAAATATTTTTTTTTAAATCCACTAGGATTGCAATCTTTAAGATCCGGTAGCCATCTGGTTTTTTGTGCAAAAATTTTTTTGCTATTTTTCATGTAAAAGGCTCCTAAATCCCCATCTTTTGGGAGCAAGCATTTTCAAATTCGAAAAAAAAACTAAATCGGGACGCGCTAGTAAACATGCAATTATTATTTTTTTAACTAAAAATTTTAAAAAATATTTTTTTCCGATTTTTTTATTTTTGGTGGTATTTATAAAAATTTACAAAAAGTAAAAATAAAGTACCTTTTCCGTCATCAAAAAAAAAACAATAAAAACCAAATTAACAAAGGGGTCTTAGGTCCAACTAATTGTATGTAGGAAATAGGTATAAACCAAATTTGTATGGCATTGTTATTAATTTTTTTCATGCAGATATGAACAAGTTCATATCGGATGCTATATTTATATGGGGACTTTGACGAAAAATTGACCTATCCTGATCATATTTGGTAAAGTGATTTCTTTCTTGCAAAAACATACACACACCAAATTTAAGAAAAATCTGTGCAATATTTTTGTTTTTTGATAGATTTAAGTAAAGATCGGGAAGCAGCTTTATATGGAGATCTTGATTTACAACAATCTTCCAGAGTATATTTTTAGAGCACTAACTAATGGGTATAATAGGCGTATACAAACCAAATTTGACTGAGATCTATGATAATTTATATCTCATAGCAATGTAAGTCGAGCCCATAGGGAGCTTTGGTATGGGAACTTGGTCTGCACATGCACCGATTTTCACCAATTTCAATAGTATTTGTCATATGGGTGCTAAAAGCTTATATACGAAATTTCAACAAAACATGTTCATATTTGCGATCTGTAATTTTACATGGCCACACAGACGGACAGACGAACGGGCGGATGTCGCTAAATCGACTCAAAAAGTTATTCTGTGTCGATTGGTGTAATGGGTCCAGCTTAAATATTTTTGGCAGTTACAAACATAAGCACCAACTCATTATACCCTGATCACATAGTGGTATAGGCTATAATTATTTAGGCGTTTTTTTTTTGGCGATTTTTGGCTTCAATTTGTTGATGTAGACCAAAAAAAATCTGACAACGCTGGCTGAGAAATAAAAAGATACAGCAAAGCAAAGAAAAACTTATAGAATTTCTAAGCATCAGGGTTGTCAGATATGGCTATAAGCTTTCCAATGTGGCCATTTTAAAACTGGTGTGGCGTTTAAAAATTGATTTGCCGACGTGGCTATTTTTAGACGATTTTGTTAGCTATTTTTGAAAAGCTTTACTTTTGTAATAATTTTTTTTTTCATTCATAACTTGGTTTTTTTTTAACAAAAGTTTACGAAAAAAATATTAAATTAATTATAACAATTTATAAACAAAAAAAAATTACAAATTGTTTTTATACAGTAAAGAAAAAAAACATATAGAATCTATTATAACTAGAGTAGTCAGATAAGGCGATAGCTTTTCAAGCCATTTTAAATTTTTTTTTTTTAAGTTTTAAAGTATATTTGCCGAAGTAACGATTTTTAAGCGATTTGGTTGACTATTTTTGAAGCAATTTACTTTTTCAAATAATTAATAACTAAATTATTTAGGCGATTTTTTTTTAATTAGCGATTTTTTAAACTATTTATAAAAACTAGCAGATTCCAGCGCTCGAAATTCGAGTGCAATTTCTAGGGTGCAGTTGTTGCCATAATTTTAAATTGTAAAGATGCTAAATTACAAAAAAAAAAGATGCTAAAACGTACGGGAGTCAAAAAAAAGATGCTACTTTTTTTTCAAATTTAATTACCTTTATATTGAAAACTTAAATACTTATTCCTTGGTTTTTAAATCGAAAAATTAATATAAAACATAAGTTTCGATTTATAGCTTTTGAATTAAAATTATTTTGGATTTCATCTGTAATTTTTTTTAACATCAAATTGAGTTTTTTTAATTTTAAATTAAATATTTTTAGTTCTAGAGGTATTTTTTTTTTTAATTTCAAATATAACAGAATTTACATTATCAAAAGATACGATTATATTACAATAATTGGTTTATTTAATCTAATATTTCTGTGATGTGTTCATCTTCATGTTCTTCTTGGCTCTGATATTTTTCTGACCATCGACTTTCATCAACGACATCGCTCGGTATATTGTAAGTGTAACAGCACCCATTTTTCAATTTCAAACCTTCATTTATACGTATTACAGAACATAACAACTCGGATTTAATTCTGTTCAAAGTTTGCTTTTAACTAAAGCCATTAAACTAAACAAACGTTCAACTTCGGCTTTTGAGAAAGACAAAACTAAGAAAGATAATACAAATATTATAGAATTTTTGTTAACTTCAATCCATAAAGAGGTTGTATTCAGTGTTGTATTCCAATATTGTTCTGTGATATAACTCCATTGGATTTGAATTTTTTCTGTTTCAGATGATCTAAATTTAAACTCTTCTAATATATTGGTTATCGGTTCTTTTACGCGGTTTAATGTGTTTTGTATTGAAAATTTTGGCATCTTTTTAATACAATAATATTTTTTGGAAATCGACATTTTAATTCATTAAAAACTGTTGTTGGAGTTTACATTCTTCTATTTCAAAATGTTTTGTTATATTTGTTGAAAGAAACGAGCAGAGTGGTAAAAAGACAATACACAAAATTCTCGAATTACACTTTGAGAAATTAAAAATTATCAATACCATTAAAATTAAAATTGTATATTCAAAAATAATGAAAAAAATCAAAAAAAAAAAGATGCCAAAAGCAACTTTTTAAGTTAAGTTAGCATCTAGCATCTTTTCATAAATTTTGGATGCTAAACGACAAAAAAAGTTGCTAAATCTAGCAACTAAAATGCTAAAATGGCAACACTGCTAGGGTGCTTTATTTTTCAACTTAGCCAATTCACAAACCAACACTTTTTTGGTTTATTATTATTGTGAATGAAGATAACAAACTCATAACAAACGCATTAACAAGTTTAATAAAACACACATAGCATATGTATAATTTTATGTATGTGTTAGTAGCAACTTTATATAAAATTTACTTAAAATAAATGAAAAAATTTTAAAATCTGTAAATTTGAAAAACGGCTATAAAGAAGTACCTTTCAAATAATATACGTTTGGTCAAAATCGGAATAAAACGTTAGAACAAAACGTCGCACAGTGGACCATATTTTGAGAAGGCGGCCAAAAATCATTTTTTTTTTTTGTTACCGATTTTAAAGTTATGTTATTGATTTGAAAGTAAATACTAGTAAACCTCGGGAGCCAAAAAATTGCGACTCTATCTCAACTATATCACAGCGAACAAGGTCTTCGAAAATGGGCTTTCTCAGTATTTTGCTAAAATTAAAAATTTCTTTGTAAATTTTTATTTTTGAATGACTGTAAGTTTTTTGATTTAAAAGATTTTGAAGTGAAATAAATTTTGTATAATTTAGTGGCTTCCATACTATTAATGTTAAAAATGTAAAATCACTGGGTCATTCCGAAATTTAAAAAAAAAATGTCCAAATTTTTCGAAAATCTCCTATTTAATAGAGCATAACTCCTGCCAGTCAAAAGCAGTCAGAAAAATCTTGCACTCTTCTATAGTACGAACCCTCCCCTATACACCATTATATACCCGCCACTATGTGGTTAGGATATATTAAGTTTGAGGTGATGTTTGTAACTTCCAAAAATACTGGACCTTTATCCATCTTTTATTATACGGATCGACTCAAAAACACTTTCTGAGTCGATTAAACGATGTCCGTCCGTCCGTGAGTGTTATGAATACAAAAGGAGGTCGTACCGCTGCACCGCGGTGTATTTTTTTGCGTGTCGGTAGAGTTGTCAGAAGTTGTTATACACTTATACAAAAGGGTTGAGATATAACGCAAGGCAAAGATTTACAAACGTTACCAAGACTGGTTAATAAAGGAACTTATTTTTGAGAGTGCATCTACAACTGCCAACGAAAGTGGAAAAAAGGGTCGACCAGCAAAACCAATTGACGGATGTAGTGAAAGATCTCGAAGGCGCAAGGTGGAGAATATCAATGAAGAAATTTCTCAAAGAATTATTAAGGATTCATTTTTGCACCAAATTCAACCAACCCAAAATAAAAAAAAATAAAATTGAAATAATTGAAAAAATAGTAGAAGAGAGCCCAAGGCGCACAAAGAGGATTTTGAAAAGCATTCCTACACCAATATAAGGAATTGCGGAAGCGAACCAATGAAAATAATTGTGGGATTTTTACAGAGTATCGAGATTTAGTTTCTGCCAAAAAAGAATGCTTAACTTCACAATCTGCTATTAGTGTCACTTCAACATCAGCAGAAATAAAATTGCAAGATCTCCTTGAACATACTGCAGAACGATTGCTAAATACGCTTTATACTGATCATTTAAAAAAATTGGTAATGGCAGCATACTTTAATTTCTAAATGGGGATGTGATGGATCCTCTGGTCAGAAAAAATACAAGCAATTTAATGCCGAAAATTCATCAGATGCTAATTTATTTATGGTATCTTTCGTTCCATTGCGCTGAACAAAAAGGTATAGCGTCTTAGAGCCGTCAACTAGTAGAGCAACAGAAATTGATATATGGAAAAATGAAATTCCTTCTTCAACAAAGTATTGCAGACCAATAAAACTGGCATTCAAAAAGGAAACCAAATATGTCATAACTGAAGAAGTTCAAAAAATAAAAGATCAAATTAAGGAACTTCAACCAGTAATATTTAAATTGATGACCAAGACATTGAAGTACATTTTAAAATGTGTCTCACAATGATTGATGGAAAAGTTGCACAAGCTTTAAATGAACAAAGTCAACGTCAAGCTGCATTACATGCCAAAAGACATCAAGTCAATTAAGCCAACCCCCACCAGAAGACGATAGTTTTAAGGAAGCCTACGAATATGGAATGTCCCCTCTTCATGCTAGAATACGTTTCATGGAGCATATTCTTAAATTGGGTTATGATTTGGAATTTGGTCCGTTAGGCGAAAGAGTGAGAAAAAGCAAAGAAAATGAAGAAAAAAGAAAGCAAAAAAAAATAAACAAATTCAACAAAAATATCTACAGCTAGGCCTCGTAATCGACCAACCAAAACAAGGGGAAGGAAACACAAATGAAGGAAATACTGCAAGGAAATTTTTATCCGATCCGGAAACTGCAGCATCTATCACAGGTGTAGATCATGAATTAATAAGACGATTCAAAATCATATTACAAGTTCTAGCATGCAGCAGAAAGATAAATGCAAAAAAATTTGGAGAGTACGCCAATAAAACGGTTATACTTTTTAATGAAAAATACTCTTGGAGATATATGCCATCCACAGTTCATAAAATTTTTTACCATGGGGAACAAATAATTCAAAACAATAGGAGATCTATCTGAAGAAGCGCAAGAACAAAGGAACAACGACTACAGATTCTTTCGCGAGCGCAACACAAGGAAAATGTCCAGGTGTTGTACTAATGAAGACCTTATCACTATTTTGTTGTGCACTTCAGATCCAAATATGTCCAACATTCGTCAAATTGGAAAACTACCTCTATTGAATTAGACGAAGAAGCTAAACAACTTCTAGAAGATGAAAATCAAGGCTATTTAGAAGAAATTTTTACTAAAATTGGTTGATTTAAAGTACTGTTTCACTACACTAACAATAAGTTACACTTTTTTTTATATAGTTAAAAAATTTTCTTGATTTAAAAATTTATATATTTTGTAAATTTACAATAAAAATTGTTATATTTCATAAATTTACCATAAAAATTGATATAGAAATATTTAAAAAGACAATAAAAAAAAATTTAACTAAAGCAAAAACATACGAGTTTTTCATTGAAACTTCTCTATCTTGAACCAATATAAGGTAACTTTTACGTTCGCTGCTTAACAAATTATATTTTCACTCGGGATCTTTCAAAAAAAAATAACCTTTGGCCCTTGTGCACATTAGAACTAAAAAGTTTACGGGGGCCAAAGTTTGGCATTTTCTTAACAAATTAACTTAAAAAATTGTTAAAAAGTATTAGTTGTAAAATTAACTGAAAAAATAAGACATTATATTAAAAAAAAACCTTTTTTTTACCATTTAACACTTCACTTTCGTACTAAAATTCAACTACAAATGAAAATGTATTTTAAACCCTCCGTAACTTTTTTTATTTTCGGTCGAGAATTACGTTTTATAGCAAAACTTAAAGGCTAAAGTCTCACCTACCAAACAAAAAAAAACCGCATATCAAAATTCCAATCCAATCAAAAGTTATAGATTTTTGACCGCCTTCTCGTCAAATGGCCCACTGTGCGTCGGTCACAAGAAATCGCCTAGCCTATTAATATTATAGATTTCTAAAAAAAAACAAAATTCATTCGTTTTACTCCCTTTATTTTAACTGCTAGTGTTTGCTTGTCTGCCGAAAAAACTTTTGATCGATTTTTAACTCTTTTTCCCATGATCCAGGCAGACTCGTGGCGATAATAAAAATGATGGGTTTTTTGAAATTTTAACGTTTTTTTATTTTCAGTTAATCAATTATTTAATTACATGATGGTAAACTTATTTTACAAAGAAAGGGACTATAATAAGAACTTGGTTTTATGGGTTATTTTTTTTTTATTTATAAAGTGATAAAAAAAAATGTAAACAGAACAAAGGATTTTGATGTCCAGAAAAGTATTAAAAATATAGTAAATATGTTTTCATGAATTATTATTTTTCAATATTTTCATATTTTGGCGATTTATTTTTTTTTTTTCTATTTTGGTGATTGTTCAAAAAATATTTATAAATACATATTTTAAAAAAACAGAGTACATTTCTCCTTAATAAAAAAAAAATCAATGTGAGTCCGATCACAGGGGAGATGTGTAAACATCTACACCTTTTCCAATTGTATTTCAGAAAGTATGAAATGTATTTCAGAAAACATCAAATGTATTTCAAAAAGTATCAAATATATTTCGGAAAACATCAAGTTTATTTCAGAAATTATTAAATATATTTCAGAAAATATCAATTGAATTTCAGAAAATATCTATTGAAATTCAGAAAATATCTATTGAAATTCAGAATTAAAAAGTAGTTTATCCTACAATACCGAAAAGTTATTATTGTTTCTATTAGTGATTTGGAGTCGCAGAAAATGTTTAGCAATATTTGGAATTATTTGTTATGCACTGGAGAATAAGCTATCAAGGGCGGCCTTTTAATCGAAAGAAGATGAGGACTTTATTTGTTATCAACTACAATATAAACTCCAGGATAGAATTTTGACCGATTTTGAAGTCATAATTTTGAAAAAATCACGTTTATATCGTCACCGAAAATACAATAGGCCGTAAGTAACAAAAAGTTCAAAATTGACTTTTTGTATTGTAGTTACGGCCTTTTACTTAAAAACTACTATCTTATCATAAATATGTTTTTATATAGCATTATGACTACTTTTCTGGGACTCAAATGATGTTTTCTGAATTACATTTAAAATTTTCTGGAATACATTTGATGGTTTCTGAAACACATTAGATAATTTCTGAAATACATTTCATCTTTTCTGAAATACAGTTGATATTTTCTCAAATACATTTGATAATTGCTGAAATACATTTGATAATTTCGGAAATACATTTGATATTTTCTGAAATACATTTGATAATTTCTAAAACTCAATTGATATTTTCTGAAATTCAATTGATATTTCCTGAAATACAAATGACTCTTTATCAAAAAACAATTGATGCTTTCTGAAATACAATTAATTATTACTGAAAATCAATTGATATTTTCTGAAATTCAATTGATACTTTCTGAAAGTCAGTTGGTTTTATCAGAAATACAATTGATACTTTCTGAAACACAATTGGTATTTTCTGAAAATCAATTGATACTTTCTATATAATACAATTGAATATTACTGAAAATCAATTAATGTTTTCTGAAACACATTGATACTTTCTGAAATTTAAATGTTGTTTTCTGAAATACAATTGGAGAAGGTGTAGTAATTAAAAAAACACCTAAGTTTATTTTTGACTTCTTCAAAGTTTTCCTAGTACATATACAATTGAATATATAAAATTAACGAAAAAGATTTGTGATTTTGCAAACAGCGAACTCGGCGGTTCTGCTTACTAAAAAGTTCTGTCAATATCAAATATACACTTGAATATTTAAAAAAAAAAACAACTCTGTAAGTTTGTGAACATGTTAAACTCACAGCACACCTAGCGGTCAATAGCTTGAATATTTAAAATTATCGAAAAAGATTTGTGATTTTGCTAAATAGACAGCGAACTCGGCAGTTCTGTTTACTAAATACACCAATACACTTACATATACCACACACCGATTTTCCCTTACGCTGTTTTTGTGATTGTATTATGAAAACAAAAAACAAAACACGTTCTTTTTATTTATGAACTGATAAAAAACAAACAGAAAAAAAGTAATAGATTTAGTAAAAATATATTTATTTTTTTTTTAATTCAGAATATATTGCAAAAATGAGTTCTTTTTTGAATTTTGGCGATTTTTCAAAAAAATATTTTTAAAAATATATATAAAAAAAGACAGAGTACATATCTCTTAAGTAAATAAAAAAATATAAAACACAAAAAATATTGGGGCGGTTTTTGGCAAAAAAAAATCTGTAAGCTATGGCTGGGAAACAATATCTTATATGAGGGGTTTCATGTCAAGTGCACCAACTTTTGAAACCGATGTCCTCCGATCGGGATGAAATTTACACCAAGGTTAGTCCTATTGTATATTAGTTTAGACACAATTTTTCAATAAGATCGGTCCAGATCTCTCTGAGTTAGAGGGGATCAAAATTTGACATTTTGGCCAAACAGGTGTTTTTTCTCATCCATGTAACTTATTACCTATTGTTCTTAGAAAATTTTCTCCTAAATAGTTTAGATAGCTATTTCTTCAATATTTCGGAAAAAAATACTTAAAAAAAAAAAAATTGTACACTTTTTTTTTGCTAAATTAAAGCATTTTTTGCCTTTTTTTTCAAAAAGGGCATTTTTTTTCATAAGAAAGCTTAGGATTTTTCCCTTAAGAGCTTTTTGGTCGCTTAGTGGGATGGGAGTGGGATATCTATCAAAATAAATGTTTTATAACTCAAGACAACGGTTTTTCAATTTTTCACAAATGCACTATTTTGAATTTTTTCCTATTTGTGTGTAAAACCTTACAAATAAAACTTATACTGAGAAACTAGATAAACTAAACTTTCCGAAGGTATGTAACATACCTCCATAACATAACAGAAGAGAATGGTTATCTGTAACCTGATAGAGTTATTTGCACATTTCAATCTGAACACGAGGATGTTAGAATTGGCTTCACGAAATTAACCCAAATGAGGCCAAAACATTGCGTTTTGGCAGAAAGCAGCGGAACTCATACAGTATGCGTTTGCATTTACCATGAAAATCTTAAACTGATGTTGAACGAAATCTACTTAGATGATTCGGCAGAAGATTCACACGATTACCGCGATTGCCTTAAATTGACTATGTGTCCTAATGAAACAACTTCTTGCCACTTAGGTGAATGTACCAATTGCCCGAAAACCACATTCATCAAAGAAAATTTAATCAACTCTTTAGATCGAGAATATATAGAGGAGGTCAAATTTGATTCTTGGATTCAGACTGACAGATGCACATTGAAAACAACCATTTTAAATGTGGATGATTTTGTGGAAGAAATGTGTACAGGATTGCTAAACTTGAGAAACCATGACTTTTTAGTCAAAGAGCAATGGTCATTCTTCAAGGATTTGAAGATACATTTGAAGTCTGGTGAATTCTATAAATATGAAAACTATAAATATGTTTTTCAGGATGCCATACAAGCATTCCACTTCAATAACAACCAAGCAACTCTACTCACAGTAGTTATTTACTACATGAAAGATGAAAAACTGGAACACAAAAGTATGGCAACCATATCCGACGATTTAAAACATGATACCGTTGCAGTTTATGAGTACCAGAAGAGAATACTAAAATTTCTAAAATCTAAATTTACAGTAAGGAAGGTATACTACGTTTCGGACGGAGCTCGTCAACATTTTAAAAACAAAAGTAGCTTGGCAAATCTTATGGCCCATGAAAAAGATTTTGGAATGCCAGCTGAGTAGCATTTTCATCCTACTGCTCATGGTAAAGGAGCATGTGATGGAATTGGAGCAAACCTTAAAAAGAAATGCAGCAAAGTATAGCCTACAGTGCTCTCATCAAGATCGCATCTCAGATGCGACTGCTTTATTCCATTGGGCAAAGAGTTATTATAAAGAAACTAAAATAGTTTTTAGTAGCAAAGAGGATCACCAGGAAACATTGAAAACACTGAAGAGCAGATTCGATGCTGCGGTAACAATCGATGGCACCGCTCAATACCATGCTTTTATACCGCTTGACCATGGAAGACTCAAGTTGAAAAAGTTTTCTGCCTCTATTCAATGCGATCTCTTTCCAAAGACAACAAATAAACCAGCAGCGAAATCAACAGCTGAACCTAGTAACACCAAGAAAGGATTGACAAAAAAACGCAGTAAATAAAGGCGACAAAAAAGCTGGATGAAGGACTGGGTATTTAAAAATTTACAAGACTTAAATACTTCATCAGCTACAATAAATTAAGTATAAAAATAGTTATGATATAAATGGATCCAATGCAATTAAGATTAAATTTTAATAAATTATTTATCTTTTTATTTTTAATATTATTATTATTATACATTAATTTAATTATTATTAAAAATAAATAAAAAATAATAATTTTTCAACATTTCTGTAGAAAAAAAGCGATTTTTTTTCCTGAGGTTAACATATTCTGGGTATTACAGTATCGAGGGTATAAAATTTTAATTAGGTATGTTATATACCTTCGGAAAGTTTAGTTTGTCTAGTTTCTCAGTATAAGTTTTATTTGTAAGGTTTTAGACACAAATAGGAAAAACTTCAAAATAGTGCATTTGTGAAAAATTGAAAAACCGTTGTCTTGAGTTACAAAACATTTATTTTGATAGATATCCCACTCCCATCCCACTAAGCGACCAAAAAGCTCTTAAAGGAAAAATCCTAAGATTTCTTATGAAAAAAAAATGCCCTTTTTGAAAAAAAAATGCAAAAAATGCTTTAATTTAGCAAAAAAAAAGTCTACAGAAAAAAATTTTTTTTTTTAAGTATTTTTTTCCGAAATATTGAATAAATAGCTATCTAAACTCTATAGGAGAAAATTTTTTAAGAACAATAGGTAATAAGTTACATGGATGAGAAGAAACACCTGTTTGGCCAAAATGTCAAATTTTGATCCCCTCTAACTCAGAGAGATCTGGACCGATCTTGTTGAAAAATTGTGTCTAAACTACTATCCAATAGGACTAACCTTGGTGCGAATTTCATCCCGATCGGAAGACATCGGTTTCAAAAGTTGGTGCACTTGACATGAAATCCCCCATATATTAAAATCTTATATATTAAAAGAATTTATGAATAAACTTTGCATTCAAGATTTTTTTCAATATTTTTCTTCTCTCAAACCTCTATAACTAGAGTTCTAATGAACGTAGGCTGTTGACATAGGTCTAAGAACACTCAGTGGATCAAGCTCCTTCTTTTGAGCTATTAACTGGATCAAGCTCCTTCTTTTGAGCTATTAACTGCTTAAATTCGTTGGGTTTGAGGAAAGTTATGCGTGGAGAATCAACTTTACTTTTACTGTACGTTAACTTATCTTGGCATATTTTAGCATTACTGTACGTTAACTTCTCTTGGCAAATTCGTTGGGTTTGAGGAAAGTTATGCGTGGACAATCAACTTTACTTTTACTGTACGTTAACTTCTCTTGGCTTATTTTGGCATTACTGTACGTTAACTTCTCTTGGAAAATTTTGGTATTATATTATAAAAATTAATATAATATAATATAATATAATATAATATAATGCTGGGGAGCAGTAGGGGTCCTCTAGTGATGTATTAAGGTTAAAAAACGTAAAGGATCATTTTGAAACTAGTTTGGTGTCCTAGGATTTTAATAATTTTTTTATAACGAAAATTTTAAAGAACTAACCCATAAAAACCAAGTTTTTAGTATACTACCGTTCTTTGTAAATTAAGTTTACCATCATTTAATTAAACAATTGCTTGACTGAAGATGAAACATGTCTGGAAAAATATATATGTCAAAAATCTCAAATTCGTTAAAATTTCCAAAAATTCAAAATTATACTATCAATTTTTTAAATTAGATCGCTTCGAGTCTGCCTGCAAAGCTTTAGCACGATTGGATGACGGGAAATGGGTTAAAAATCGAACCAAAGTTTTTTCGGTGCCACGCCCATAGGTCTTATCCCGCCCACTTTTTGAGCGACTACTCACATTAATAGCTTATGAGCTCAGACAAAGCCACAAGGCTGTCATTATAACGGGTGATTTTTTTGAGGTTAGGATTTTCATGCATTAGTATTTGACAGATCACGTGGGATTTCAGACATGGTGTCAAAGAGAAAGATGCTCAGTATGCTTTGACATTTCATCATGAATAGACTTACTAACGAGCAACGCTTGCAAATCATTGAATTTTATTACCAAAATCAGTGTTCGGTTCGAAATGTGTTTCGCGCTTTACGTCCGATTTATGGTCTACATAATCGACCAAGTGAGCAAACAATTAATGCGATTGTGACCAAGTTTCGCACTCAGTTTACTTTATTGGACATTAAACCAACCACACGAATGCGTACAGTGCGTACAGAAGAGAATATTGCGTCTGTTTCTGAGAGTGTTACTGAAGACCGTGAAATGTCGATTCGTCGCCGTTCGCAGCAATTGGGTTTGTGTTATTCGACCACATGGAAGATTTTACGCAAAGATCTTGGTGTAAAACCACGCCCACTGGTCCGATCCCGCCCATTTTTGTCTGACAACATACATTACGAACCTCGCATTTAAAGCCCCAAGGCTGTCACTATTATAGAACTCCAGTTATATGATATTAAATTATTATTTTGTATGGGGGGCTCCACTCCCACTGATTTTATACCGCCCCCGAGTCTGCCTGGAAAGTTTCAGCTCGATTGGATTACGGTAAAAGGATTAAAAATCGATACAAAAATTTATCGACACACAAGCAGAAGCTACAAGTTAAAATAAAAAGAGTAAAAAGATAATATATCTTTAGGCGTTTTTAATTAGCGATTTTTTTAAAAGAATTTACTTTTTGAAGAAATTTACTTTTTAATTTTTTCCTCAAAAACAAAAAAAAAAAATTAAGCGATTTTTTTAATTGGCGGTTTTTTTTTAGTAAAAATTTTGGCGATTTTTTCAAATTATTTATAAGAATTAAAAAAAAATACTTTTTTTTATTTATAAACTGGAAAAAAATAAAAGAAACCAAAAAAGGAATTTTGGCGATTTTTGTCATTGATTTTGGAGATAAGCTTTATTTTCAAAGAGCTAAATTTAATATTGGTCTCTTGTAAGTTCAAACTGTGTAGGGTACTTAGATTTTCCTCTGAGTAAACAAAAAAAAAAATTGTTTAAAAACTCAGTCATCCTTGCAAAAGACCATGAATTATAAACGCAATGGGAACGCATACAACAACGCCTTTTATAATATGCTAAGTATGCAAAAAAAAAAAAAGAATAGATTTCAAAATACAAGCTATATTTATAAGAAAATATGAGCCTATATTTTCTTGGAAAAAGAAATCAGCTCATAGCGTCTCTTTAAAATGAAACATTGAATAATATTTTTTTAAAAAATAAGGAGGTTCTTCGAAGACTTACCCATGCAAGCATATATGTTCATATGAATGTATGTATGTGTATACATAATGTGTGAATGTCAGAGTATATCTTAAAATTCCAAATACTTACTAACTTAAATGTGTCTTAAAATGTTCATATTTATGTGTGTATGTTCGTCTGTATGAGTGTTGGTAAGGAGACATTTTGTAGTGTTTTGCTTGTGATATGGTTCGTTGTTTTTTTTTTTTCTTTCCCCAAAGTCTTTTAAAATGCATATTCTGGCGCATATCTTGTGCACAAATTTATGCATTCATATATGAATACCAAAAAGACGGTCTACTACAATTATTATTTCCGTTGTTTCTAGATCAACAACAAAAATACTCTTTATATTATTATTTTTTTTAAATCATTAAAAAAAAATTCTACAGCAGAAAATTGTGAAAATAAAAACATTTGAGGACTAAGAAATTTATGCTTTAACGTTTATTTTTTTTTTTTCTTTCTCGTACCATCAACTTCAACATAATTGTCTACAAATATCCAGTGGAAAACGAGTTAAAAGTTTTCACAATGAAATACAAACAGTATTAAACAATGTATTCTAACAAATGCATAGTGGTAAGGGATCAACTATTATGAAGGCAAAATGAAAAAAAATGGGAAAATTCTTAGTAAATTTCTTAGGGAAAAGGAAAAAATATTTTTTGAAATCCTTTGGAAAAAAAAGCCAGCAAATATTAATAACACCTTCGATGAAACGGAAACAACCCAACGAGTGTATTAACAAACTTTAGGGCTCTTAAACGTATGCACTCTGCTGAAAATTCATCCAATTCATAGGAAATATGGTAAACGTTATGTAAAAGATATTGATATTAAAATTTTGTTTTTTTTTTGCCTAGTAATAGTCATTAAGAAATATAAAGATGAAAGATGAAAAGAAAGAAGGGCAAAATATATTATCATCGATTAGCAGAACCTAGAATTTTGGAGTTTTTAAAGACAAAGTACAAATGTTGAGCAAGAAAATTTAAAAAAAAAAACTTTGCCTCACAATTTGTTAAAGATTTTTTGTAGAAAAACATCGCAAAGCCTTAAAGGTATAAAAGTCAATTTAGAATTAGCAAAAGGTTTCATAAACCAAAGAGTGTTAAGGCATCTGATATTAAAATGAAATGGGACATTTCTCAATACTTTGGAACCAGAGTGTAGTTAAGTTTAGAAAATTAAATATAGGAAGATTAGAACGGGTTTTGAAAACCTAGGGCTAAAATGATGGAAGTGACAAACCAGGAAGCTGGTAATGGATTTTTGAATTATTCACGTGAGCCTCTGAAGGTCCGGTAGTGGTTGAAAATTCTTGTGGTTTGTTAAAATATTTTAGTATCAAAAAGGTTCCCAAAATGAGGATTTCAGTTTTAAAAGTTTCAAAAGAAAACTTGATTTCTTTAATCTGAAGTTGATTTGGACGTAGCCACTTTTAACTGGACCCTTAGCTATCCGCTCTAAAGCAAATTTACATCAAGCATTATAGTGATATTAGTGAAAATTCGTTTGTATGTGTAACAACGACAAATCTAATTTTTTTGATTTTCCATCAAGCACTCCTTTCTGACCATCGCTATATCGAATTCTTACTTAGAGAAAAGGACCCAACGGAGAGTGTCCCCAGGAATCTGAAGAGGACAGATTGGGTTAAGTATAGGAAAACCTTTGCTGGGTTATTGGAAACAATACCCTTAACCGAACCGCGCAATTCTGCGGACATTGATTGTCTTGTGGATCATATTACGACGGTTTTTAACAAGTCTTTAGATTCATCTTGCCCAGTGGCAAGGCCTAAGGGCAAGAAGAAACCACCATAGTGGTCTAGCGAGCTGCAGCAGGGTAGAGACTCCTACAGAAAACTCTTTAACAAGGCAAAGTCTTCAAGACCGGACAAGGATTGGTCGGCGTACAAGCTGCAGCTTAGGACCTATAAGAAGATTAGAACGGCAAAATGCGATTCCTGGAAAAAATTTTGTGAAAACATCGAGGACCTTTCCGAGGCAGCCAGGCTGCGAAAGGTTCTGGCTTCTACCCCCCACACATTAGGCTATTTGAAGGATCCAGTGGGGGTGTGGACCACCTCCAGTGGAGAATCACTTAGCTTGCTACTGGACACCCATTTTCCGGGCAATTCTCATACGTCACTACAGGCATTGGAATACTTTGACGCTAGCACGGCGGACATTGCTTCGGAGATAGTTAATGTACCAACATTGACCTGGGCGATTAAAAGCTTCAAACCTTACAAATCTCCGGGACCTGACGGTATCATTCCAGCTGAATTGCAGCATGTGTCGGACTACATTTCCCCTTGGCTATGCAGTCTTTTCACTTGCTGCATAAACACAGCGTATATTCCTTTGAAATGGAGGGAGACAAGAGTGGTGTTCATTCCAAAAGCTGGAAAGAGCTCACACACTGTCCCAAAGGATTTCAGACCAATAAGCCTATCATCGTTCCTATTGAAGACAATGGAGCGTATGATAGACTCTTCCTTACGTAGAATTATTGACCCTAAACTGCTATCAACGAGGCAACATGCCTACAGCAAGGGAAGGTCAACTGAAACAGCTCTACACGAGCTTGTATGTACCATCGAGAAATCGCTCTCGGCAGGAGAATACACCATGACAGCCTTTTTGGATATAGAAGGGGCTTTTAACAACATCACACCGGACTCGATAATAGTGGCACTATCTAATCTAGGCTAGGAATTATGTGATCATCTCATTGATTGGAAATCTGCTTGTCAACAGGCGGATAACGTCTAAACTGGGAACGTCGGAAATATCCCGATTTGTGAACAGGGGAACGCCACAAGGTGGCGCTCTATCACCACTTCTCTGGAACTTGGCGCTAAACCCAGTGCTAGTATCGTTGGAGGGGCAAGGCTGCAGCGTAGTCGCATATGCTGACGACGTGGCCATGGCCGTAAATGGCAAGTTTCTATCTACAATTAGAGATATCCTGCAACGGGCTCTCACAGAGCTATCTATCTGGG
Organism: Cordilura impudica; assembly: GCA_963682025.1. Lineage (NCBI taxonomy): Eukaryota > Metazoa > Arthropoda > Insecta > Diptera > Scathophagidae > Cordilura > Cordilura impudica. The sequence continues at coordinate 231,059,589 of OY821519.1, read as the reverse complement.
CAAGGGGTTGCGGTCTGGGGGTTAATCCGACCAAAACGGAACTTGTTCTTTTCACTAGGAAGTATAAGATCCCTACCTTCGATCCCATTTCTCTCAACGGCACTGAAATCGTCTTCTCTGATGGAGCCAAGTACCTTGGCGTATTCCTGGACAGGAAGCTGAACTTCAGACGGAATTTGGAGGAGCGGGTGAAGAAGGCGACTATAGCTTTATACTCCTGTAAGAAGGCCATTGGTAAGCGATGGGGCTTTAGTCCGAAAATTGCTCACTGGATCTATACAGCGGTGGTCCGTCCAATACTCCTGTACGGAATCATCGTCTGGTGGCCTGCTTTGGAGAAGGCCACCAATAACAACCTTCTCGCAAGGGTACAGAGAATGGCTTCCATGTGCATCACTGGAGCCCTTCGTACTACACCTTCGGATGCCTTGAACATCCTATTACACCTAATACCACTGGACATATTAGGGAAGCAGTCTGCGGCCTCATCAGCCATTCGATTAAGAAGCACACTACAATGGCGGGGCTACAATTGTGGCCACGGAGTGATCCTGAATGACAGGTACTTGCCATTGAACGTGGATTACACTACTCCAAGGAGCGTATTTGAGCGTCACTACTGTACACTAATACCGACCAGGGAATCTTGGTCTGGGAGGACACCAGGCAGTAGGCGTTCCGTAAATTTCTATACTGACGGATCGAAATTGTGCGGTCAGGTTGGTTTTGGAGTCCATTCAGGGGAGCTTGGACTAAATCTGGCTCGAAGGTTGCCAGACCACTGCAGTGTATATCAGGCAGAGGTACTGGCAATAAAGGAGGTTGCTGACTGGTTGGGTCGGAATAATCTGTCTACGACCGCAGTCAATATCTATTCTGATAGCCAAGCCGCGGTAAAATCCATGCAATCAATGTTCCTGAAAACGAGAACCGCCCTTAGCTGCCGCACGTCCTTAAATGAGATGGCTAAGCAGTTCGACATCAGGCTCATATGGGTTCCAGGGCACAGAAACATACCGGGAAACTGGAAAGCGGATGAGCTGGCAAGACAGGGTACTACCTTACAGGTTCCAGCGGATTTGGAATGTGTTGGTACACCCCTGGAATCGTGCAAGCTTGAACTTCGGCTTCGCACCGCTGGCATAACGAATAACAGATGGGCTAATGGATTAACGTGTAGGATCACAAGACAAATCTGGCCTGCTCTGAATCGAAAGCGTACAAATGCGCTATTATCACTCCCCCGTGGGGAGATCTCAACGGTAGTTGCTGTTGTTACTGGGCACTGCCTTATAGGGAGACACGCTGAGCGCCTTAAAGTCTCGTCAAATGATTTCTGTCGTAGCTGCTTGGATGTGGAGGAGGTAGAGAGCGTAGAACACTCTGCCACTGCCCGGCGCTATCCAGAACAAGACTACGGACATTGGGATCGCCGTTTCTTCACGATCTCTCTGACCTCTCAAACGTGGAAATTTCACAATTTAGGGGCTTCATCAGAAGCTCGAACTGGTTCTTCGGTGGGGACTGAGGGGAACACCCATTCGTCCCGTGGTATCACAACGGACCCCAGAGTCTAAGTGTGCTGGTCCTTGGATCAGCAGCCACTTCGAACCTAACCTAACCTAACCTAACCTATCGTCGGTGTCACACATACAAATAAATTTTCACTACACCACCATAATTCTTGATGGTGAATTTGACAGTGTATATTGTCCTTTGGCTTCATTTTTCATAGTGGACACACACCCTTTTTCGCTACTTCATATAACAACTTCTAAAGTTGAGTTATTGTTATGATTAGTTAACCGTAAATAATAGTCGTATTTTTTAAACTCTTGGATTTACATACAAAAAGAGTTTTTATTAAAACCAAAAAATTTTGGATATATTTATCAAGTAGACACAATTTTTTAAAATTTTAATTTTATATACATGACAATATGGCAATACATAGGAAACTTTTACAAAATTCTAAATTTGCCAATATCTATTATATTAATAGGCTAGGCGATTTCTTTTGACCGATGTTTTGTTCTACCGTTTTACCCCGATTTTGACCAAACGTATATCATTTGAAAGGTATTTCTTTTTAGCCGTTTTGCAGATTTGCAGATTTTTAAATTTTTTCCTTTATTTTGAGTAAATTGCATTTAAAGTTGCTAGTAACACATACACAAAATTATACATATGCTATGTGTGTGTTTATTAAATTTGTTAATGTGTTTGTAATAAAAATTACTTTGTTTTTTGTGTTGATTTGTGAATTGGCTATAATTGATTAGCATACTTGACCTTTTAAAACACCATGAAGGGTCATAGCTAGGTCAAAAATTTGTAGGAGAAAAATATTTGCCTATATATTTGCAATACAAATGCTTTAGGTGAATTTCCGAAAGTCGTCTGGCTTACGAGTTATAGCTCATCAAAGCTTGGAACTAGTTTTACTCCATTTTTAGGGATAAAAGTCGTGACGGACTGGCCGGTTTGCATCCGATTGAAAAAAATTTTGCACGGATATTATTTTTTATGCCCAATATACTAGAAAATGAGCGGGGAGCGGAAAAAATAACAGTTTTCCATTTTTCTATGTATTTCATGGGCGTCTAATAAATGGGGACTAGGCCGAAAAATGGACCGATCCTGACCATATTAGGTAAGGTCACATATTTTTTTTGCAAAAACATATACAAACCAAATTTGAGAAAAATCTGTTCAATATTTTAGTTTTTTTTTAAATCGGGATTCAGCTTCATATGGGGGCTAGGACTCACTTCCCAGGATGTAGTTTTGTAATGGAGGAATCAATGGGAGATATTGAGACTAGAAATGAGAACAACATGATCAATTCTCTAGTTAAACGAATCATAACATATGAAAGTGTAAAATGGAGTGTAAACTTATTTAGACCATACAACTCACCTGGACCAGATGGGATTTTCCCAGCCCTACTAATAAATGGTCCAGATTCGCTTAAAAGAAAACTGGTTTATATCTTCAGGGCCAGTCTTGCACTTAGTTATATTCCAACTAAGTGGACAAAGGTGAAGGTTGTATTCCTTCCCAAGGGAGGAAATAAACCTGTTGATAATCCGAAATCATATAGACCAATCAGTCTCTAATCCTTCATGCTAAAGACTATGGAGAAGATGATTGATCTATATATTCGCAATGAACTTCTGAAAATTGGACCGCTACATAATCTTCAATTTGCCTACCAAAAAGTTAAATCAACGATCACTGCTGTCCACAAATTAACTTCAATGATTGAAAAAACACTGGAGTTGAAGGGAGTAGCCTTATATTCCTTTATGGACATAGAAGGCGCTTTTGACTATGCCAGCTTTCAGTCTATGGAAGGAGTGCTGATCAGATTGGACTCGGACCCAATTGTGACAGGGTGGATAAAAAAGTTGCTCTCTAGGAGACAAATAGTGGCTAATCTTGGAGATGAAGAGAGAAGGATTAGCATTATAAAAGGATGCCCTCCGGGAGGCGTACTTTCCCCATTACTGTGGTCAATCTTAATGGATGACCTCATTGTAAAACTAAACAATAATGGTTTTACCACTGTGGGTTATGCGGATGACATCACAGTGGTTTTAGGTGGAACACATGACCAGACAATTGGGGAACAAATGCAAGAATCACTAAGGCTTACATGGGAATGGTGCGAAGACGAGGGACTTTCCATAAATCCCAATAAAGCCACAATTATCCCGTTCACTAGAAGAAGGAATCTTTATATTCCATCACTTCATATAAGGAACACGGAGGTCCAACTCAAGGAGGAGGTAAAATATCTGGGTATATTACTTGATAGAACACTCACCTGGAATCCTCATCTAGAGTCGATAACGAATAAGGCTATAAAGTCAATATGGGCCAGCAAACAACTTCTAGGTAGATCGTGGGGTCTAAACCCTAAAATGTCATTGTGGATATATAAACAAATGATCCTTCCGGGTATTTTATATGGCTCAGTTATATGGTGGCAGAAGACAAACCAGACTGAAGCACGTTTAAAATTATCCAAAATTCAGAGATTAGCATGTTTGAACATCACGGGAGCAATGAGAACAACTCCTACCGCAGCTAAATTTCACTCCGCTGCACTTATCGATCCAAGGAGAAGCTTTTAAACAAGCTATTGACCTTCACAAACTATACAAATTTAAGGAAGGCGATCATATAGTACGCCGGAAGATCCTTGATAAAGCCAAAAGCATCAAAGATATGACTTTATGTAGTGATCAGATAGATCCGGTTTTCGAACTTAAAAATAACTACACTGTTCATACCCCGAGCAGATTCGAGTGGGAATCTAACCCTACATGGCTGCATGAAGATGCCCAGAAGTGGTATACTGACGGATCCAAAACAACAGAGGGAGTAGGAGCGGGGGTTTACGGACCAAGGTGGAAACTACATATCCCGCTATGTAATGAATCCACAATATTTACAGCGGAATTATGTGCACTAAATGCTGCTACTTCTAAACTATTGGAAAGAAACCTGACAAGGACGAAGATAAATCTAATGTCAGATAGCCAGGCTGTTCTAAAAGCACTGGACAAATCGGTATACCACCATAAATCCGTACTCGAAAGCCATAGAGCCCTAAATAAACTAGCTGAACTTAATAAAGCGACGCTTATATGGGTACCAGGTCACAAAGGGTATGAAGGAAATGAGAAGGCCAAAGAACAGGCAAGACGAGAAACGGAAAGACCATTTATTGGTCCAAACCCTCAATTCGGATTCACCAGAAAAGAATAACCGAGAAAATCGACAGATGGATTAAAGACGAATCAGTGGAGTATTCGAATGGACAATTACTACTTCAACACTCAAAAAATTCTGCCATCGAAGCGAAAAAAGGAGCAGAGATGTCCTAATATTGAACATATCCAATCTAAGACTCCTATGTGGGGCACTCAGTAGACATTATGCATGGAACTACATCCTATACAAAATGCATTTGGCTGAAAATGAAACATACAGACACTGCCTGGAGTATGATGAAACCATGGAGCATATACTGGCAAGGTGTCCAGCGTTTGCATATCTAAGGCACAAACTTTCTGGCGAATCTAAAATCAGGGAGGAGGCATACAAAACATTGGCGGTGAAGGATATCATCAAGTTCCTAAACGCTGTAATGAACTAATAAAACAGGAGAGAACAAGAATCTGAAAGAGGGTGCACAATAGATCTACTTGGTCGCAGTGCAGGAGGGAATAACACTCAACCCGATAACATCGTAAATCGTAAATGACGAAGAATTGTCCTATAAGGTTTACTTTTGGACTACTGATAAATGGATGTGATAAACATGCACAAACCCAATTTGACCGAGATCTATATTATAATTTGGATATTATGGCAATATAAATCGATCTCATGGGGGTCACTTGTATGGGAACTAGGTCTGAACATGAACCGATTTTCACAAACTTTAACAGAATTCATCCTTCGGCTGCTAGAAGCTTACATAAAATATATTCTTGTTTGCGCCCTGTAGTTTGATTACAAGGTTTACATGGACACACAGACGGACGGACGGATGGACAGGCGGACATCGCTAATAGAAGATGGGTCTAGATCAAATATTTTTAGCAGTTACAAACATCAGCATAACCTCATTATACCCTGACCACATACTGTATTAATATGTGATCTAACTGTTTCCCGACGTGCAATTGATTGTTATCATCCTTGGTTGTTATACTCCTTTGTTGTTATCATCCTTGGTTGTTATCATCCTTGGTTGTTATCATCCCTGGTCTGAAAGTTCAATGAAGTGACAATGAACCAAAACAAACCTCCAATTACCAAATCTCAATCCCATAGAAAATCTATGGGAAATGTAGATCGAAAAATACGGATTCGACATTACACAAACAAGACAGATCTCATAGTGGCAATTAATTCAGAGTGTCAAAAAATTTCAATCGATATCATCAACAATTTAATTGACACCCATGCCTCGTCATTGAGAAGCAGTACAAAAATAATAGATACTTAACAAAATATTGAAACCAAAAATAGAGGGAAAGTATTCCATTATTGTATAGTAGAGGTTTCCATTTGTAAACTCTTTCTTTTAACTCATACTCTCTGTCTGTCTGTCTGCCATGGGGCAACCATATTCCCCCTCATCCAATTGATCTGAAACTTGGTGTATAGTCTTGGTGTGAAAAAAATTAACTTTGACTTAGTCACGCACAGTCACGCATGGTCACGCACAGTCTCGGATAAATTTTAAACGGATTTCCCCTCCTCCAATTAAACGAAACTTGGTCGATATACTTGCTGTAAAGAAAGATTAACTTCGACATAGTCACGCACAGTCACGGAGTGATTTAAAAGCTATTTCCCCTTATCCGATCGATCTGATACTTGGTCGATAGACTTGCTGTGAAAAATGATTGACTTTGACGTTGTCATGCACAGTCACGCATAGTCACGCACAGTCACGGAGAGATTAAAACCTCACTTCCCCTTTCCGACCGATCTGAAACTTTGTTCATAGACTTGCTGTGGCCAAAGATTAATTTTTAGATAGTCACACACAGTCACGGAGTGATTTAAATCCCATTGCCCCTTATCCAATCAATCTTAAACTTGGTTAACAGACTTCTTGTCACTAAATATTAACTCAAAGATAGTCACGCATAGTCACGCACAGTCACGGAGTGATTTAAACCCCATTTCCCCTTACCCAATCAATCTGAAACTTGGTCCATAGACTTGTTGTGACCAAAGATTAATTTTAAAATAGTCACGCACAGTCACGGAGAGATTCAAAACTCATGCATAAGGAGAGAAAGACTTTTAATATAAACTTTGTTTGTTAATATTTTTTTTCTTTTTTAAATAAATAAAATAAGAGTCGTAGAGGAAAATGGTTGAAATTTTGCCGCGACTTCCCATGAGATTTAGACACTAACTATTTTTAGAGTTTTCAGATCAAAAACCGTGAAACTTTCGTGGGGACAATACAATCGCTTGTATCTCCAAAACTAAGCGAGAGAGAAAAATGGTTGAAAAAGCTTTTTTAAATTTATAAACATAGTTTTTTTTTAAACAATTTTCTTAATAAAAAGGATTTAAAAAGGCGCCTTACAACTAACTAGTATAAATATCATTTTGAACTGAACTGAAAGTATAACTAAAGACTTCTTTTATAATTTGATTGATAAAATAATACTTTTATTACAAGAGATTAACATGATTTTTTGAAAATTAATTTTTTCAAAAGAATTTAGCACCTTGACAGCACTGGATAAAGGAGGCTAAACTATCAGAACCACGATTTTCTTATCGGATCAATCTAAAATTAAAAATTTTGTTTACAAAATATACCGTTTTCTATATACTAGCAGATTCCAGCGCTCGAAATTCGAGTGCAATTTCTAGGCAGCTTTATTTTTCATCTTAGCCAATTCACAAACCAACACTTTTATGGTTTATTATTATTGTGAATGAAGACAACAAATTCATTAACAAACACATTAACAAATTTAATAAAACACACACAGCATATGTATAATTTTATGTATGTGTTAGTAGCAATTTTAAATGCAATTTACTCAAAATAAAGGGAAAATTTTATAAATCTGTAAATCTGCAAAACGGCTAAAAAGAAATACCTTTCAAATAATGTACGTTTGGTCAAAATCGAGATAAAACGGTGGAACAAAATATCGGTCACAAGAAATCGCCTAGCCTATTAATATTATAGATGCCTTCACAATACCTTTCAACTAATACCTGCTGTGTCTGTTCTTGGTAAGAAATATAAAAACATGCCTAAAAATTGAAATAATAAATCTAACGCCTGCTTATTTTTTAGGTTAGGCTTATTTCTTTCACATATCACAATTCCATATCAAAGTTTCAGCGAAATCGCTGTCCATTAGTAATACGCCATTGCCGACTTTGGCTAAAAAGTATAATTCCATCGTTGAAAAGTTAAAAATTCTCAAATTTGACTTTAAAACCTCTTTCCTACGTTATTCTACTGAAAATATTTGTTTTAAATCTAAAAATATGCACATTTTTAGTTTGAAGTAATCTTCTTAAAAAGGTCATTTACACCACTGTATGCGTGCGTGCGTGTGTGTGTGTTTGTGTGTGTGTGTCCAACAGGAAAATACAGACAGTTATGTATACGAGTATCAAGCACCACTCTGCTTTGGCTGAGAAAAGATAGACAGGAAGGAAATGCATACAAACAATATACTTAACACATACTCAAACAAAAACACACATACATATACTTATATATCCAAAATTACACACATCTAAAAACTCACTTCATACGCCATCAAAAAGAAGAAGGAAACGAAATTTGAACTTTTTTTATAACTAAATATTTACATAAGTATGTGTAACAATTGTATTAAAAAAATTTTATAAAATATCATGAAAAAAACTTGAACAAACACTAGAGTTTCCTTTTGTAGGGCGCGCGCGAAAACTGAAACTCCAGCAAAATACAATTCATATCATCTATTTTTTTTTTACAGCAAACAAAAAAAATTGTTTCATTTTAACAAAAAAAAAAAACATCCTTCAAATGTACAAAAATGTGGCCTCAGATTTTTATATTTTTATTTTTCACATTTTTGTTTGGTTTATAGAAAAAATGCCTTTATAAAAGGATTCGAGCTGCAATAAAAAAAAAACTTATTTTAAAAGCCGGCTAAAAGAATGTTTTTGTTGTTATTTTAATATTTAAAAAAAAAACTATAATCATTTGTTTAACACTTAGAAAATGTGGTGCATGAATGCCAGCCATGGCTGCCATTCCAGCTATGAAGCAAGCAGCAGCTCATCGTTTCAAACGTTGCTTCTTTTCATCTGATTATCGTTGGCTTGTTATTCGGCTTTCTGTTGTCTCTTGAGGCTGCCGCGGTGTATAGTAAAAAAAATAATAAGTATAAAAACAACAAACCCAACAAGATCTCTAAAATGATGCCTTTTAGTTCATACTTTTAATTTTTTTTTCTTTTTGTTTTTTTTTTTTTTTTTTTTAAGATTAAAATAGGAAACAACAACTATTTTCATAACTAACTTTTAACATTTTGTGGGCAACTCTTTAACAGTTGTTGGGGTTTTTCAAGTTTCTTTGTTATTTTTTTTTTTATTCTATTCTATATAAAACCAATTGTGTACACTTTAAGAAATTGTTGTTTAAATTAACAAAAAGTAATTTAATTGGCAAATAGTTACCAATTTTCATTCCCTACGTAATTTATGTTGTTGGAAAGAAGAAGTTGCAGGAATTGTAGAGAAAGTGGAATATTAATCTTAGATTTTTAAAGTCTGTCGTATGTTTTACTTAAAGTTTTTGAAAAAAAACTAGTTACAGGTTTCTATATTTTGATAGCACCCCAATTGAAATTAGAATTTTCACAAAAAAAACCCAGCAGTTAGCCATTTTGACAAATAATAAGGCGCTGGAAAAGTCAGAATTGCCAATGCTAATAAAGCTTTTTCAATATTTGTTTAGGTATAAGTTCCGAGAACACCAAAGTGCGACAATTTTTGTTTATGTATTGTGGCCTGATAAACGCAATAATCGAAATAAAAACAAGTAAGAAAATTTTAGTCGGTCTAGAGACTCTTTCTCTTACTAATTGCATAGAGAAAATAAGCATAAACTAAATTTGAGTAGCATCTATAATCTTAATAGGCTAGGCGATTTCTTGTCACCGATGTTTTGTTCTATCATTTTATCCCGATTTTTACCAAACGTATATTATTTGAAAGGTATTTCTTATTAGCTATTTTCCAGATATACAGATTTTTAAATTTTTTCCTTATATACCAAATTTCATAAAAACATATTCATATTTCAGACCGTCTGCGGAAAATTTCCCGAAAACAATTTCCCAAATACAATTGCCCGAAAACAATTGCCCGAAAAAACAATTCCCCGAAAAAACAATTTCCCGAAATTACAATTTCCCGAAAATAATTTCCCGAAAACAATTTCCCAAAATTACAATTTCTCGAAATTACAATTTCCCGAAATTACGATTTCCCGAAATTACGATTTCCCGAAAAAAATTTCCCGAAATTACAAATTCCCTATTTTTAGTTTACAACTTCCCATATATTCTTGATTTCCCCCATAAAAAAAACTTGCTACATACGATTTCTTGAAAAAACAATTTCCCGAGTATACGACTTCTCGAAAAAACAATTCCCCCACCCCGCACCGCGCCCTTCCTCTTCCACCCTCCCTCGTCATCCGGACATATTTATTGGAGTGTCATACGCTTATTTTTTCATTGTGACTTTGAACACTTCGGTATTCAGACTTCCCGGCGGATAACGCTCACTCCATCACATCATGCCCATGCAGTAGCTGCTACGGAATCGTTACCATTTTGCATAGCGAAGTTTTTTAGTTATTTGGGTTGTAATACTCAGTTACTGTGCCACTCGAATTCCTGGATAGCGAAAAAGTTAAACCGAGGTTGCTTTTGAATGGTTTCTTGTATCATGACGACGGTCAGTCCGTTGATAGCGTTTATTGGTGTTGTGTCCTTTATCGAGGAAAACATTGTACCGGTAGGGTCATAACAATCACAGTGCCGAAGCGGCTTTCGTTGCTAAAGAAAAAATCGTTAATGAGCTGAAAGATCTTGCCCGGACCACTACATCAAGTGGTCATGAACTGATTGCTCGCGCTTCGGCCGGAATTTCTGATAATATTGTTTCGGAAATGCCATCAACAAGCTCTTTGAAGAAATAGTAATTTCGGGAAATTGTAGTTTCGGGAAATTGTGTTCGGGAAATTGTATTTCGGGAAATTGTAATTTAGGGAAATTGTAATTTCGGGAAATTGTGTTCGGGAAATTGAAATTTCGAGAAATTGTCATTTCGGGAAATTGTAATTTCGGGAAATTTTTTCGTGAAATTCTTTTCGGGAAATTGTTTTCGGGAAATTTTCCGCACATCATTTCAGACCTGTAGTTTAATTACAAGGTTTACATTGACACACAGACGGACGGACGGACGGACATCACTAAATCGACTCAGAAAGTGTTTCTGAGTCGATCGGTATAATAAAAGATGGGTCTAGGTCAAATATTTTTTCAGTTTCAAACATCAGCAGAAACTCATTAATTATACCCTGAACACATAGGGGTAGAGGGTATACAATTTTTACGGACAAGTTTTTATACCCTGACCACATAGTGAACACATGACTTTGTGTTGATGTTTGTAAGTACCAAAATTATTTGACTTAAACCCATCTTTTATTATACCGATCGACTCAGAATCGTTTTAGCGATGTCAGTGTGCCAGTGTGTCCGTCCGTCCGTCCGTCTGTGTGTCCATGTAAACATTGTAATCAAACTTAAGGTCGCAAATATGAATATATTTTAATGAAATTTGGTATATAAGCTTTTATCGGCCATAGGAAGAACGCTATTGAAATCGGTGAAATTCGGTCCATGTTCAAACCTAGTCCCCATACAAATAATTCCTATGAAATCGACTTAAGCTGCCATAAGATCCAAATTATCATATAGATCTCGTTCTAATTGGGTTTGTGTGTGTTTATTACATCCATTTATCAGTTGTCCAAAAATAAAACCCATATGGCAATTCATAGCCCCCATATAAAGCTGCTTCCCGATTTTCACTTAAATCTATTAAAAAACAAAAATATTGCACAGATTTTTCTTAAATTTGGTTTGTATTAATTTTTTCAATATATAAATGATTTTACCAAATATGATCAGGATGGGTCCATTTTTCGACCTAGTCCCCATATAAATATAGCATCTAATATCAACTTTTTCATATATGCAGTCAAAAAAATTAATACCCCAGTGCCACTCAAATTTGGTTTATGCATATTTTCTATATCCAATTAATTGGACCGAAGAGATAGGGTCTCTAAACCATGGTATAGGGTATCGTATAGTCGGTCTAGACCGACTATAATTTTCTCACTTGTTTTTATTACCTTGATACTGTAGTAGATTGGTGGTTCCTAAATCAAGATAAAGCCCATAAAAATATATATAAAAAATTTTAAATTAAAAATAGTCCATAAAATTCTTTTGTTGCAATTTTCCAATTTTAGAAGGTCTCAAATTAAGTTATTTGTAAGCTAGTATAATTACGCTAGGTAACGCCATTTTGTAACTAACATATGATATATCAGTTATTTCATATTTTAGTGTGTATAATCTGAATCTACCCTTGAAAATGCTCTACAATGTTATGATTTTAAGATATTTCAACAATTTTTTTTTCGGCATTTTCAGATTATAATAGCCTTGAATGGCAATGATTTTTGTTAAATTGGCTAACATGTGCGAATCCCTCATTGTTTTTTCCATGAAGGCTCATGTATATCTTACTTTATATCAACAAATTTCATGAAATATTTCTCATAATTGAAATGTTTTGATAGAAATGATAAATATTTTACCATTGCATAAGAAATCATTTACTACGAGTATACATTTCCACAGAGAATAACATAAGGAACCCTAATCTTCTTGAAGTTCTTTTAGATATTAATATCAATTAAATGTAAAATTTTCTAGCAGTGTAGACACACACACACACAGACACACACACAGACACTGTTACATCAATGTTTTGGTTCCTTTTTCATACACTTTGTTATTTCATACACATATACATGGATATGCATACATGTGCATGTTTAAATATTCATACCACCGCATAATTGCAATTTACGTAATTATACCTCTTGGGAGGCGTACGCTTTATTTCATTTCCTAACCACTTTCCCCATCAACTACTTCCCATCCCTCCGCGCCTTAGCACTTGTACTGTAAGCCCGAGTTGAAACTTTGTTCGAAAGTAAAAGAAATATACATATAATATTCATATTACACCACTCAAGTTTGCTGCTGATGCTTTTCATTGTGTTACTCCTTAATATTACAATATAAGTAGTGCACAACTCCGTTTTGTGTGTTATGTTATTTTCAGTTATTGTCTGTTCTGTTACAAGTTTATAAACAAATGAAAAATTACAAAAAATTACTGTGGCACATTGCACAAAAAAAAAAAATTTTTTTTATTATATGTATGTATGCAAATGTATTTTGCTTGCCAGTTTGTACTTGGAAGTGGAAATATTATAAAAAAAAAATTACGTTTGAAAAAAATTAAAAACATTATTATTTAAACCACTAAGATAATGTAAATCTATGTAGATGTTTAATGTTGTTTATGTTTTCCTCTTCTTTGGTGTTCCTTTATATGTACATATTTTTTTTTTTTTTTAATTTTTGTTTGGCTTAACCATAAAAATAATCACTGATATTTTAGTTAAAGAGATAATAATGTTACAAAATGTTAAACAAAAAAAAAATAGTAGAAACTAACAAAGAATAACAAGCAATTAATCATTTTATAAATAAAATATTCATTTTTTATTACTTATGTACATTCCTCAAGATTTATGAAAGGATTTCAATGGAAGAGAGATAAATATGAGAGAAGATAATATAAATAACGGATCAAATGTCAAACTATAAATCAACTAGTGTTGCCATTTGGGATACTTATTGCTGGAGATGAGAATGGCTTTAGTTGGCAAAGCGATTTTTAATGATATGGCAAACAAAATCATAAAACATATGTTTTCGATAAGTAAGCAAATAATATTTCAGTAAATTATTAAAACATTTTAGCAAAAATTACTAATTACACAATGGCAAGGTGTTACACATTGGGCCTTAAGTCTGGAAATGGGATTAGAAGGGGGAAAAATACTTATAAGTATTCTCAAAAATTTTCATATTAACAATTGTGTTTCAATTAAAGTGTTTAATAAAACGTAATTGCTTATTTATAATAACTAGCAGAGACCAGCCCTCGAAATTCGAGTGCAAGTTCTAGGAAAATTTATTTTTTTTATTCAATTATAAATATTTGTTGAACACACAGAAGATATAATTTTATAAGAACCTAAAGGTATGCTAATCAATTTTAGCCAATCCACAATTTAACACAAACACATAAACACACACACAGCATTATATAGTTTTTTATTTGAAGCTAAAATTTGTATTTTATGTAAGTGTTGGTAGCAACTTTAAATGCATTTTACCCCAAAAATATGTTCCAGACGGTGCAAATCTGTAAATATGATGGACAGCTAAAAAGAAATACCTTTAAAATGGGGTGTTTTTGGTCAAAATCGGTTGGTAATTAAAATTTTTATATCGGTCACAACAAATCGCCTTTCCTATTAATATTATAGATACAAAAAAAACTAAAATCGGTTGAAATTCAGCCAAGTTAGCACAAATTTGCCTGGCAACTAATGCTCCGCAACCACTTGATTAAAATGTTTTTCCCATTTCGCACTTTTTTCACTTATTGTGTTCTTTTCTAAAAAAGTGTCAACCTTTCGAAAGGGTAGCGTGTTTTTTTCTAAAAATGTCGCATTATATATATGTGAAAATGTTGCATCTTTCGCACTTTAAAAATACAGAGGGTGAGAATCACACGTTAAAACAGCTGATATTTGTTTTGTTTATTAATGTGTATTTGTGTGAAGAAATGAAAAAAAGTTCAATTTTTGTTTTGTTTAAAATAAATTAACATGGAAAATATCACTACGCTTTTATGTGCTAAAAAAATTTTTAGATGAGTTGTTAGATTCATCTTTATCATCATCTGATGATGAAATATATGATATGATCATGGGAAGAAATCCACAACCGCGAGTGAAATGATTTGTGGAGAACGTAATTAATGAATGCTCTGAAGTTGATGTATGTTTAATTTCATAGGACAATAACTCCTTTTTCTAATATATGTATATCTACTTATTTTTATAGTTTAAGAAGAATTTGCGTATTAGTCGGGAAGGTGCCATTGTTCTTTTTGAGAGATATTCATAGTGGTTTTTCAACAGTTAAAACCCATATCTTGTCATTTTTGTGATAAGATTGGCCAAATTCATAAAATACAAGAAGTAAAAATATTGTTTGTATGTTTAGCGGGAATAAAACCGCCTTTAGAAAAGTGGCAAACCTTTTCGACATTTCAATGTCAAACCTTCACAATTCCTTCAATAATGTTTTACAATTCATTATGGAAGATGTAGCGCCGGAAGCAATAAAGTGTCCTCAATCAGACGATGAAAAAAAGCTGTTGCGAAAGAGTTTGAAAAAGTATGATAATCTCTATTGCTATGAAAAAAATTTATTAAGACAGTTTTAATAACTGTTTTACATTTATATTTACATTTCAGTAAGGGCACCAAAAGATAAAATTCGCTCAACATATGCAAACAGGCATGATAGTGTTTCAATAACCATGCAGGGTATTTGCGATTCGAAGTTACGATTTCTAGACGTATACATTGGAAATCCCAGAAAAATCCACGTTCTAGGATATTAAATTTATCGTTTATAGGAAAAGATTTGTTTATGCTTTCCTGATTATCATTTACTGGGAGATTCTGCATACCCCATAATGGAATATCTTTTGACACCATTTCGTAATTATGGCAACATGAGCGATTTGACTAAAAATTATAATTTAAGATTTTTCAAAACACGTCTCGAGAATGCATTTGGTGTATTAAAATGTTGTGTTCTTCACAACATGTGTATCGATAAGGATGAAAATTTTCCTGAAGATATTGGTGAAATGCAGCAATGAAGAAATGAAATTAAATTTTTTTTAATTCAACAACAAATTAATGTATATAATTATTTATAAAAAAATTAACATAATAATGGCTTCAATTCATAAAAATAATTATATATTTAAAAAAGTTTTCAATAAATTTTGATATAAAATGTACTGCATTGAAATAGAAACAAATTATTTTCAAAAATAACAAAATGTGTAATTTTGTGCATCGAAGAGCGGGTTTAAAGTTACTGTCGTAGTTAAATATTGATATTATGTTATTTCTTATTCAGATTCATTATGTTAGATTTAATTTTTTTAAATAAAAATTTTGAATTAATGCCTGTCGATGAATTTTTATTAAGAAATTAATTAGCAATATTTAACTTCGACAGTAAATTTAAACCCGCAAATCGATTAACAAAATTACAGATTTTGAAAGATGTTCCATAAAATATCCCTATTCTCATTTTTTGTTTTTTCATTGGCCCAATTGCTGGCAAATAATTTCCGTATAGTTGCAGTAACAGCCGAATGTCTCCATCTGTCCAAACTAAAAAAAAATAGTTATATTTATATGTACATTATTATAATTTTTATATGATTTTCTTCATATACTTACTCTGCACTGTTTTACTATTACTTGGGCTCTCATCACTTTCATTGTTCAACATTAAATATTCGATATTTTCCATTTCTATTTCCATTTTAATTATTATTTATATTTTTACTCTTGGCTTTGGCTTCTTGTATTATTTGTTGAAATATATTCAAGAAAAATGTCAACAAAAAACAGCTGTTCATTGAAAAAAGTTTTACAAAGTTGTGATTTTTTGTTCTATTCTGACCATTTAAAATGCGACGTCTTAAAAGTGTGGGGTAAACATTAAAAAAATGTATATAATAAAGGTGTAACATTTTATTTCAGAAAAGAAAACACCATAAGTACTTGGAGCTCATATTTTGAAAGTTATGGAAATAATTTACTATAAAAAATTTGTTTATTCCTCATATTATTTTTAATACCCAGAATTTTTCATATCTAAATGAATGCGGTCGAATGCACTCCCTCTTTTAAAAGCTCCAATATCTCTCTGTAAACAAAGATTTTTTGTTCAAGAAATTTGAGAAAATCAGAGATGGGACTTTGAGGTTTTTTTAATTCAAAATGACAAATATTCTGCATATTCCTTTCTTCATTTGTCGAGGTCAGCATTTGTGAATTCAGTGGATTTCGATATAAAAGAAATATTTTAGAGAAAATTTTCTTTTCTGTTTTCTTATTTCAGATATCTTTGATTAGATCTTTAATTTCAGTGAATTAAGGGAAAATTAAAATATTGGTTTAAAAATATTAGTATATTTTAATTTTACCTTAATTGGCCCTCTTTGAGGTCAAATGTATTATTATAGGGGATTTAGATTTTTTTTTCTTTAAATATCGAAATAATAGGTATTTATGAAAGGATTTTGATACAATTTATCTATATATATAAAAGCGAAAGTATGAATGTATGTTTGTTTGTAATTTATAGGAAGCTAAACCATTGGCCCATATCTTTTTGATTCTTGCTGTGTATCTAGAAGGAACTATAAGCTACAATTTTTTTTTTTTATATTTTTATGTGAGTATCACAGGGGATACTATGAGGGAGCTTTGCAAATTTGTGAGAGGTCACGGGATCGGATAAGTGGGTGTAGCAGCACCCATACAAAGTTATTATTCAATTGTCTGAGGTCATATATTGTTAATGTGAATATTCGGAAAATATGGGCGGTATCGTCAAATTCAAAACAAATATCGCCAAAAACCAAAATCTTCAAAATCAAAAATCACCAAAATCGAACATCGCCTAATCAAAAATCGTTAAAATAAAAAATCATGTGAGTCCGATCACAGGAAAGATGTGTAAACATCTAGTAATTAAAGATTTTTTTATGGCACTTTTTTAAAATCAAACAGAAAGCGTCGTCTATGTATCACTTATAGCAAACAATTGCAGGGGCTCTGCTAATACAAAAATATTTATTATTATTTATTATTTCAACCGATTAATTTTTAATTTTTCGTTTTTTATTTTTCATTTCTCATTTCTTGTTTTCATTTTGCATTTTTTATTTTTAATTTTTTCATTTTTCATGTTTCGTCTTTCATTTTCCATTTTTTATTTTTCTTTTTTCATTTTTTATTTTTCATTCTTTATTTTTCATTTTTTATTTTTAATTTTTTATTTTTAATTTGTTATTTTTCATTTTTAATTTCTTATTTTTTATTTTTAATTTTTTATTTTTCATTTTTCATAACTCATTTCTTGTGTTCCATTTTTCATTTTTTCATTTTTAATTTTTCGTTTTTCATTTTTCATTTTCCATTTTTTATTTTTCTTTTTTTAATTTTTCATTTTTTATTTTTCATTTTTTATTTTTAATTTTTTATTTTTTATTTTTCATTTTTATTTTTATTTTTAATTTTTTATTGTTCATTTTTCATTTTTCATTTTTCTTTTTTCATTTTTTATTTTTCAATTTTTATTTTTCATTTTTATTTTTATTTTTATATTTATGTTTATTGTTATTTTTATTTTTAATTTTTTATTGTTCATTTTTCATTAATCATTTTTCATTTTTCTTTTTATATTTTTCAATTTTTATTTTTCATTTTTATTTTTTACTTTTCATTTTTTATTGTTCATTTTTCATTTTTTATTTTTTATTTCTCATTTTTAATTTTTCAGTTTTTATTTTTTATTTTTCAATTTTTATTTTTCATTTTTATTTTTTATTTTTCATTTTTTATTTTTATTTTTCATTTTTAATTTTTCATTTTTTATTTTTCATTTTTATTTTTATTTTTATTTTTATTTTTATTTTTATTTTTAATTTCTTATTGCTCATTTATCATTTTTTATTTTTCATTTTTCATTTTTTATTTTTCAATTTTTATTTTTCATTTTTATTTTTATTTTTATTTTTATATTTATTTTTATTTTTATTTTTATTTTTAATTTTTTATTGTTCATTTTTCATTAATCATTTTTCATTTTTCTTTTTATATTTTTCAATTTTTATTTTTCATTTTTCATTTTTATTTTATACTTTTCATTTTTTATTGTTCATTTTTCATTTTTTATTTTTTATTTCTCATTTTTCATTTTTCAGTTTTTATTTTTTATTTTTCAACTTTTATTTTTCATTTTTATTTTTTACTTTTCATTTTTTATTTTTCAATTTTTATTTTTAATTTTTCATTTTTTATTTTTCATTTTTATTTTTCATTTTTTATTTTTAATTTTGTTATTTTTCATTTTTAATTTTTATTTATTATTTTTCATTCTTTATTCTTCATTTTTCATATTTTATTTTTCACTTTTCATATTTATTATTTTTAATTTTTCATTTTCAAACAGGTTATTACAAATCATAATTTTTCACCAATACAATCATAAGTCACACCGATTTTGTCTTACGGCTCACATGTTACGCTGTTTTTGTGATTGTATTGTTAAATGGAAATTTACCCCCTGCGCGTATAGATGTTAACACATCAAAAATTGCCTAGTGATATTCTAAATTCAAGACCAATCGTTAGGTGTTGCCGGATATAAGTCATGTTTTTCTCATGGCGCAGCTATATGCAGCTTGCTCCAGAGTAGAAACGCCAAAAAATTAAATAATTTTTGCACTGAAAGAAAAAACAATATATATAAAAATAATTTAACCCATTAAAACAAAGTTTTTATTAAAACTCTTTCTTGCCTTAGGCATATGAGTTTTGAACCTCTCCCTGACTGTGGGTGACTTTGCGTGACTAACTTAAAATTAATCTTTGGGCCCAACAAGTCTATGGACAAAGTTTTAGATCGATCGGATGAGGGGAAGTGAGGTTTTAATCTCTCCGTGACTGTGCGTGACTATGTCGAAGTTAATCTTTCTTTACAGCAAGTATATCGACCAAGTTTATGATTTATTGGATGAGAGAAAATGCGTTTTAGATCTCTCCGTGACTGTGCGGGACTAAGTCAAAGTTAATATTATTTTCACAGCAAGTTTCGGATGGATCAAATGAGGGGAAATGACATTTAGATCACTCCGTGACTGTGCGTGACCATGCGTGACTGTGTGTGACTACCCCAAAATTAATCTTTAGTCACAACAAGACTATGGGCCAAGTTTCAGATCAATTGGATAAGGTGGAATGGGGTTGCCCCACGGCAGACAGACAGAGAGATGAGTTAAAAGAAAGAGTTTAAAAATTTTTAAATAAATAAAATAAAATATTTTAATTGTACAATACAAACTTCATAGAAAAAATTTATTATGAAAATGTAAATACGTGTCGGTAAGTCGTTGCGAAGCACGACAAGGCATAGAAAATAATATTCTGGATTTAATTTCTGAAATTAACCCTTTAGTACTATTGGGATCAATGTGACTCTATTGAAAATCGATCGATATGATCTCCTGATTTAGCTACAATACATTAATGCAAGAAACTTTATAGTGGTTGAAATAAAAAGCAATAATCCTCCAAACTTTCCTATTTAAGGTCTATCATCTAATTGCAGGCCAAGTCAAACAGATTTTTCGAAAAACATCTAAACTAATGTTAAGTTTTGCAAAAAAAAAAAAATTAATATTCATGTGTACAAATGCTGATGATTGGTATAAGGACCAAAATGACAAGGTTCAGAAAATACACACATCAAGTACACAATGTTCTGTTCTAAAGCAGCCAACCCATATTTTTATTTTCATATCAGTTATGTGTGTTTCTAAATTTTGTACGGTGCCGAAGACAATCATGACTGTGTTTCGTTTTAATATTTCGTTATGGACACGAACATGTTTCTATCACGTATTTTTTGTTTCGAACACACATAAACCACACAGATTTGAGTGTGGCTTTATTTTAAGTTCGTGTTCTACGTGTACTGCTAAAAAAAAACAGAACATGTTCTTGAACGCGTGCATCTAAAAATTGAAACATTATCCACTCGCGATCGGAAAAAATCTGATACACCCCTATAATAACGACAACAATTGTTTCAATCAAATTTATTAAAAAAAATTTAAATAAATAAAATTTAAAAAAATAAAAAAATAATAATAAAAATAAAAAAAAAATAAAAATAAAAAGATGGTAATAAAATAGAAAACAGAGAAAATTTATATGTTGTTTATGACTTAGTTTCTTTTTTTTATTTTTTAATTTAATTTTAATTATTTTTTATTTTTTTTTTTATTACCTTTATTATTATTATTATTTTTATTTTTTTTTTTTTTGTAACTGCCAATGAATGATTTTAGAATTTTTTAATAAATTTGATTGAAACAATTGTTATCGTTATTATAGGGGTGTATCAGATTTTTCCGATCGCGAGTGGATAATATATGAATTTTAAGATGTACGCGTGCAACAACATGTGCTGTTTTTTTAGCAGTACATATGCAAGAACACGAACTTAAAATAAAGCTACACTCGAATCTGTGCAGTTTATGTGTGTTCGAAACAAAAAATACGTGATAGAAACATGTTCGTGTACGAAATATTAAAACGAAACACAGTCATGATTGTGTTCGGCACCGTACAAAGTTTAGAAACACCCATAATTGATATCAAAATAAAAATATGTGTTTGTTGGTCTGAGCTATGTTTGTTTACATATATGTACGAATTTTTTATTCAGTCTGAACTCTGCAAAATGAGATAATTTCACAGATGACCTTGCGAAGTTTTCATTTGGTTTTTTTATATTTTCAGAATATTGATTATGATACTTTGATTATGTCATATGAAAAATGAAAAACACGAAATATTAATTTAAAATTTATTCTTATCAATATTGTGAATATTATTGGGAATTGCGAGTAAAAAACAATTTACAAAATATTAAACTTAAAATATTTTGTGCTCAATTCCGACGGTGTCTTTCAAAGAAGGAGTAGCATTTGAATCATTTTGCTCTGCGATACTTAGTTTTCGAGATATAAACGATCTTTTTTCAAAAAAATAGTTGGTACACAAATAGGGGACTTTCAAAGAGGAAAAATTAAAACATAAATATTGCCAAAATATTACGTTTCAAAACCCTGAAAAAAAATTAGTCCAAAAAGAGGGTAAAAATTTTAACCATTTTGCTTTTCGACGCCTATTTTCGACAAAAAAAAATGGTCATTTTACAATTGGGATAGAATGGGGGGTGGGGCAAAATTTCAACCATTTTGCTCGGCGACGTTTATATTTCGAGATTTAAGCGATTTTATGTTCTCCGCCAATATTTTACACTTTTAAATATGGCAACCCTAAAAATAGTTAGTCTACAATTGTGAGGGCCCAATTTTTCAACCAATTTCTTTCTCTACACCGCTTAGTTTCCCAGATATAATCCGTTTTGTGTTTCCAACAAAAGATTTACGTTTTTCGATCTGGCATGGGGAGTTCCAAACGGGATAAAAATTGAACCATTTTGTTCCATGACGCTTAGTTTTCGATTTTATTAAAATCCTAAAATTAATAGATAGGCGTATAAATGATATTTAATCGTACCTAGCGTTATACATTTATCGAATCAGCGAGTCAGTGTTGATCGTAACTATATATTAAGATTAATTCATTTTTCCTATGTATTCTTTAATATAGATTTTTTGTTTTTGTTTGATTATCTTCTAACAAAAGTGATAATAAAAAATCAGCTTAATTAATATATTAATTAACATTTACAACATTAACAATTATTTTTTTAATCAACTGTGTTACTGTCAAAATATGTTACAGCACTTTGAGAACCATAATGTACAAAATTAGATTTTTTTGTATCAAATTTACCAATTACTTAAACTTCAAACTAATTGAAACTTTGCATTGAAAATGCTGCCAGCTATTAAGTGAGTTGCCAACTGAGTAGAGTTACTAAATATTATTGTTATAATATTTATATACAATTCTTGGTACGTTCATAAATGCCTCCAGGCATGCTTGTCAAATTGTTTAAACAAATAAAAAAGTTGTCTAAAATATCATCAAATTGTATAAATAAAATATCTTCTTTGTTGTTTAATATATATATATTTTTTTTGTAAAACTTCTCACGTGTCAAAATATACATTCTTTAGAATACCCACTCAGGTGTCAATTAGGGATCTTGGAAAAACCCCATCGGTGTTTTTTTTCGTATCTGTTTTCTACACTTTTTGTAAACAATTACTTATTCAACCGGTTATTTATAAACAAGTAAATAAATCTCAATGAGATTTTAAAAAGCCATGCAAATGTTTAAAAGAAAACTGCACAACAGAGGTGAACAAATAACAAATAATAGTTGCAATGCAAATACAAACTAAACTATAAAAATAAACAACAAAAACATGAATGAAATGAAAACGCAATAATAATATTGCAAAAAAAAAAGAGCAGAATAAGAATAAGAACAAGATCTTAAGAATAAGGTCTTTGTTAAACAATTAAACAAGATTTTTTATTATTAAACAGAAGAAAAAAAATAGAAGAATAAAACATACAACAAGAATCAAGATATAAAGTTAAACTTTGCAAATAAATATATAAAAAAAATACACATCACCATATCGTATGCGTTTAATCGAAACCTTGTTGTCGAAAAGTAAGTGTAGATTCCTTGTAAAATTGTCTGAAATAGCCAATAGCTATATAGCAAAGTTTCGCTCTCACAGCTCAGAACTGTCAAACTACTTGTCATCTTACTTTTTTAACATAGTGTATAGTATTTTGAAACTAAACAACCTTAAGATTTAGTTTTGAGCACAAGTACTTTTCTATCTATCTCTCTAGCATTTACAAGTATGAGCAGCATACTCGTTTACACATTGCCAATGCTAAAATGTGCATTGATGAAAGAATGCAATATAAGAATGTTAATAAGTGTATTTCTGTGTGGTGTTCATATATCTATTGAAGTATTGATGTTCTATGTGTATATGTGTGTGTGTGAGTGTTTGTACTTGTTAAGATATTAATCCATAAAAAGCTAGTAATTAGTAGATAATTAAAGGATTGTTTTTCTTTTGCAATTGTTGTAAACAGTGTTAAGAGTAAATTCAACAACTAGATGAGTAGTCATAAAACTGAAATAATAAGTCTAGAATAAATACTCGTAGTAAATAAAGTACTACATTTAAGAATACTTGTACTACTTAGTTGTACAAAACACAATTTTCAGAGTTGCCAGCCTTGAAAATGGCCTTTTAAAGTTTGTGATATAGTTTCGTTAAGACCAGTGTAATTTCTGTCAAATTATTTAATATTCAGCCCTGTTCTTGAAACGTTGTTATTTGAATAAGAATGAATTTAAAATAAATTGAAATTGAAAATTTGGGTTTCTTCAAAACACAAATTTTATATTTGAAACATATGGTTTAGCTTCAGAACCATATGTTATTTAGAAACCGAGGTGCCATATAATTCTCTAGTCAGTTTCACAAAAAAAACCTTAAGTAATTTTTGCATGTTTTTCTTTAAGTTTATAAAGAAAAGTAAAGAAAAAATATTCTCTTTGAAAATAACATTTTACTTGTTCATTTAATTGTTTTTGTTCTTCAATTTCATTCAATTAAGAATGTCTTCTCTTTTTGAAATAAGTTAGGCATCACCAAAGAAAATTCGACATTCAAATAAATTCGATTTGACTGGCATCACACTGTTTCGAACATAAACAAAGTTGTGGCAGTCATATGCAAAAATAAAAAATAAAACAAGTAAGAGTGTTAAATTCGGCTGTGCCGAATCTTTGATACCCTCCACCCCGGTTTGAGTCTTGATAATAAATGTAAATGAAAAAGTAAACAATTTGTTAAACTTAATACCAAATTATTTCAGCAAATTCTTTGGGTTGGTTTCCGTCTTTTCTATTATTTCGGATTTATTTCGGAGTTTGATTTTTGGTCATCGTGGTTGCTGATCGGCATGTATTTAGGTTATATACCTTTATGCAAGCGTTTCCGGTTATATGACATAACTTCTCGTTTAATTTAGTGTTTGCTAATTAAATACCTCGCCCTAACCTCCATTGCAAAGGTAATGGTTGTGTAGCGTGGCTATATGCATTAAATCGTGCTAATTGGAGATGGCTGTATAGTTTCTCTTAACTGGCCAAATATTTCTTCATTGCGGCCATATAGGTCGGATGGAGTAACAAAATAATAACCAAAAAAAAAAACTCTCTCAACTTTTTTATTAAAATATTGCCATATTTGGAAAACATAGAGAATAAATTTATAATAATAAATATTCAAATTAGGGATGCCAAACGCAAAAAACCAAATGTCCCAAACATTTTAAATAAAATAATTTGTTCTCTTTATTTTCTGAAAAACTTCAAATTTTCATCCAAAAAAATTGTGAAAATTTATATATAAATAACATTCTCATCAAATTGCGTTTATTTATGTAACAGTTTTTATGTTCGCAATTCTTAAATATCATTTGACGTTTTCTAAAATTCATTGAATTTAAATTAATGTTTTCTGTAGTCCGATTCTGTAAATTTCAACGATCCGACAATCGCAAAATATATAGACAGCTATTGTTGTTTGCACTAAGGATTAAGTGATTCCCTAAGTACAGACATCTTAACGACAGTCGACAAATCTATTTTTCTATTTATTTAAATTGTAAACGAGTGGCATCTCTTTCAAAATAAGCGAAAAACACAAAGAATAGAAAAAAACAAATTACTTCGTGTTTGACAGGATGATTTTATGTTAATGTTTAATATCTTTATTTTGTTTACTAATATTTCTATTTATTTATTTGAAAATGAAATAATGAATTGAATATGCTATTTAATTTTTTTTATTTATATAGAAAAGTTTTTTAATAAAAGCAAAATGTTTTCACTATTTTATGATTTTTATTTATGTATGACGACATTTCAACCTAAAAATTTAAGTTTTTATCAATTATAGAGTGTACGTAGGGCTTTTTTGGTCAATTTTATTAAATGTAAAATAAAAATTCTTTATTTACTTATTTCCCGACGTTTCGTTGAGTTTTTGTCAACATCTTCAGGGGCATTTTATTTTGAATATGAATTTTTAACTTATAACATTAATAAAAAATTATTGGTGTATTTTGACATCACAAATTGATTGATTTTAAAACACAGTATATATAAATAAACAAATAAGTAAACTATTGAAAAACTAAAACATTTATATCACAGAATTTAACTCTAGTATCACAGTGCAAACGAATATATGAAGTTTTATCGATTGAATAAACAACACAAAAATGGTTGTCGTTTAGATAACAACAACAGCTGATTTTAACAATAGCGAATATCGTTTAAAAATTTTACTGATAATTTTGCTATTTTCTTTTTTTTAACGATTCGACTATCGTTAAAAGAAGTTACTGAATCGCGGTACTGAAAAGCTATTAATTTCTCCTGAATGTCAATATTTTTTTTTAAATGTAAAAATTTTTTAAATGTAAACAAAGGTATTTGATATTTTTTTTTTTTTTTTTTTGTAATTTCAATTTGTGTTTAACGAATAAAATTTATATATTAAAGATGCAATTGATGTCTTCGAAATTTAAAATTATAATTTCCGACGTTTTGATATGATTTTTTGAAATTCAATTAATTGTAATTTATAATTGGAAATTTTTAATTCCAGTTTTTAGAATTGATATTTTCTTAAATTTGAATGGAAAATTTAAAAAGTGCAATTTTGTATTTATGTGAATAATAATGCTTTAGTAATTATAAACAATTTTTAAAAATTCGATGTAATCGCAATCAGATATTTTGTAGGTAAAGCAGAATAATAATTCTATATAACTATGTAGAACTGTTTTGAAAGCAAAAAACTCATTGATGAACTCGGTAACTCTATTTTGTAAAGACAACAAAAAGTTAATATGCCAAAGTTATGTTCATATTTGTAAAAGAATAATGAAAAAACGTATGAAATAAAAGACCAGCCCGTGTATACTCTTAACATTGTGCTGTATGATATCTATTTGAAAATATTGACATTCATGTTAAAATAGAAATAACTATTGCAAAGCTAATTAGAACAAACAAAAATTGTGGCGCCATCTACTGTGGCATAGTCACGCTGACCAAAATGAAGTGACACTCTGTTAATGCAAAAGAAATGTATTTTCCCCACAACAAAATATTGCAGAATTTTATGTAAATAAAATAATATACCGACTTATTTCTAACATGCAGTTATTATGGATATACATATATATAATATACATATGTATATTATTTGCATTATTTAAGATGCTATTACACGAAGTGTTTTTTACATATGTACTGTCACTTTTTTTATCCATATGAAATTCCTCATGTCTGTCAAAATTGTCTTTTACATACGATTCATAATTTTTGCTATCACACGTGCATATGTATTTCCGTATGACATAACCTCTAAATTTAAACAACAGCTGATTTAATTTGTGAATTTATAAAATTTTATTGTTAAAAAAAAGGTTATATATTTTTTAATTGTTAATTAATACTAAACAATTTATTTTTCTTTCAATATTAATCTTTAAAATTTACTCTGTTTTTCTTTCGCCAGAAGCAGTGTTGTATTTTCATATGTTTGTCATGCAGAAATAGAACCTGTTCTAATTGAAAAATGTACATGTGACTTTCCTCATGTATTGTACATAAACAATGTTTCATATGTATCACACGATGTGTACAACTTTTGTTGTGGGAAAATTTGACAGTACATATGTAAAAAACACATCATGTAATAGCACCTTTAATATGTTTATGTATGTATATGTAAATGTTATACACAAAAAATACAACATCAAACGTTATTTTTGTGTTTTTCTCTTTAAATAAATTTATACATAAAATTTTTTTTTTGCTAAATTTACATTGTTTTTTTTTATTAACAAACTAGGTATTTTAGCATTATTTGCTTTAGATGTTGGTGAATTTTTACTCCCTTTATATTAACTCGTAGTGTCTGCTTGTCGAAAAAATTTTGGATTTTAACCCCTTTCCCGTGACCCATTCGTTCTGAAATTTTGCAGGCAGGCTCGTGGTAATAACAGAAATGATCTAACAAATTTTTTTAGTGATGCCAAAACAATGGAAACTTTTAAATTTTTCTACCAGAGTTAATAAAAAAATGTACAAAGGGTTAGTTTTTATTATATTATTACCACAACGACCACAAAAACAACAAGTCCAGCTATGACAACAACACAACATTTATAATAACAACAACAACAATATAGAAACATCATATTTTTCATTTTTTTTTTTACTTTTTCAGAGATTTCCCTGGACCTGTTCCACCGATTTTAATAATTTTTGAAATAGAAATCTTCCCATGAATTTGTTGAATCATTTTCACTAAAAATGATCACTGTAGCTGCACTATTCAGGGCGTGATCGTGACAAGAACACCATAGAAAATTATATTTTTTCAAGACTTTTTTTAGTTCTTCATTCAAATCTCGGGCCCTAATCGACCGATTTGGACGATTTTAAATAGCAAACTTTTCAGGATGTTAATGAATCATTTTCTATGTCAACGAGCACCCTAGCTGCCCGATTGATGCCGTCACCGTGATTTCCACAGACGGACAGACGGACAGACGGACATCGCTATATCAACTCCGGTTGTTATAAGGATCACAAATATATATATTTTATGAGGTCCAAAATTTTTTTTCTAATTATTACAAATGGAATGATAAACTTATATATACCCTCTGCACACTGGAGTGGAGGATATAAATATGTGATTTGAGTGAAATATTATTTTAAATTCATTTATTTGTAATGATTAGTGCATAAAGAATCTATATTATAATTGAAAAAATTATAATGGAAAATAGACTGTGCAAATAAAAAGTTTTTATTATAGTTATAGAACAACATCATCTCCAAAAGTGTGTTTTATTAACATTGACTACTGATTACAAGTTTTTTTTTTTTTTAAATCAACACAAAATGTAGACGTTTTTTAAAATAGTTTTTTTTTTCATAAAATCAATGTCAAATTTTTTTTAATAATGACAAGGATCAATAAAAAACATGTTAAAATTTAAATATCAATTGTTTTTTTATCTCTTAAAACCGGTTTAGTAGAAAACAAGTAAGAAAATGATAGTCGGTCTAGACTGACTAGACGATACCCTATACCATGGTTTAAACACCCTATCGCTTTCGTCCAACTAACTGGATATAGAAAATAAGCATAAACCAAATTTGAGTGGCATTGTTATTAATTTTTTTTTTGGCTGCAGATATATATTTATATGGGGACTGGGTTGAAAAATGGACCTGACCATATTTGGTAAAGTCATTTATATTTTGAAAAAATATATACAAACCAGATTTGAGAAAAATCTGTGTAGTATTTTTGTTTTTTGATAGATTTAAGTGAAGATCGGGAAGCAGCTCTATATGGGGCCTATGACTAAGAATTGTCCTATAGGGATTATTTTTGGACTACTGATTAGTGGATATAATAAACACATACAAATCCAATTTGACTGAGATCTATATGATAATTTGGATCTTATGGCAATATGTCTATTTCATAGGGGTCATTAGTATGGGGACTAGGTCTAAACATGTACCGAATTTCACCAATTTCAATAGCGTTCATGAAGAAGCTGATAGAAGCTTATACACTGAATTTCATCAAAATATAATCATATTTGCGACCTGTCCTTTAAAGGACGGACGGACGAACGGACGGGCGGATGGACGGACGGACAAGTCGATCGTTATAAAGAAGATGGGTCTAGGTCAAATATTTTTGATAGCTACAAACACCAGCACAAAGTCATTGTACCCAAACCACATAGTGGTATAGGGTATAAAAAGGACATTTGTTTTGATTTCACAAAGCCTTTTCTCTGTGAATTAAAACAAGAAAAAATATTCTTATTGAAATCATAGAACAACACAAAACTCGTAAATTTAAATTTTTTTCATTCACGAGATTATATTTTTTTTTTTTGCGATAGTGATTTCAAGAGCAGGGGTGATTTTCTTTCTACACTCTTAAGTTGAAGGTACACAACACACTCTTTATACGCTTCAACGCGTTTCGGACTACTGTAAAAAATGTTGAAATAATGTATTTTCATAGAGTGAGTTAGATAAAAAATTGTATAAAGTTCACCAACTTTCAACTTTTTCACGCATTGTAGGCTTTTGACAGCTAATCAGCCGTTGCTGTTTATTTGTGAATGTGAAAAACAATAAAAGTAAAATCTATTTCAGAAAATGTGAATGAAAATCTAATAAAAAAAAACAAAAACATGATGAAAAAGAAAACATTGAGTGTAGAAAGAACAAAAAATGGACAAGAAAAATAAAATAAGTTTATGTGTGCTATGTAACTATCTCTATGTCCATATATCGAGGACATTTCATTTTCTAAGTATGTATAAACATATTTTAAAGAAAGTTATTTTATAGAACTAGGGTTTTGTAAAAAAAAAATACTTCATCATTTTAATATTTTAATAATAACTAGCAGATTCCAGCCCTCGAAATTCGAGCGCAAATTCTAGGAATTTTTTTTTTTTTTCATTAATTAAAGACCCTAAAAGTATGCTAATCAATTCACAAATCAACACAAAAAAACAAGCTTATTTTTATTATTTATTATTATTCTTATTATCTGTAAATCTGCAAAACGGCTTAAAAGAAATACCTTTCAAATAAGATACGTTTGGTCAAAATCGGGATAAAACGGTAGAACAAAACATCGGTCACAAGAAATCGCCTAGCCTACTAATATAAATAGATATATAAATATTATATTATAAAACTATTTTTATAATTAACAATTATATATAAGGAGTGAGAGCATAAAATCGTACATACTATATGTATAATACCTAATAAGGAAACCATTGAACCTATAGTTTTGATATTTTTTGATTTGATTGAAATTATATAAAAGATTCCAAAAAAAGATAACTTTAGTAGTTCTAATTACCACTTATGAACTTATGAACCTTTTCCGGAAACCCTTCCATTAGGGATTTTATAGTGGTTTCTGTCACTTGTTTGGAACCATCTCCGTTTAAAATCTTCCACATTTTGGGACAACGTTTTTGTGTTTTTCAACCCCCTTTTCACAAGAGCCCCCCAATATCTCTCCACTGGCCTAAGTTCCGGACAGTTTGGAAGATTTGCCTCCCTTGGTACCAGAACCAAATTATTGTTCTTGTACCACTCAAAGGCTCCCTTATTTTAGTGTCAAAATGTTAAATCGGATGTCAAAAGAGTCTCTTTTGCAAACACTCCTTAATATAAATTTCGGTATTTATAAAGCCCGTTGTAACAAATGACTTACTTCTTTTACTGCACGTGCATATTGCTTGCCATACCAGTAACTTTTTTAACAAGTGGGAAAATTATAGACGGTCTAAGCCGACTATACCATGCGTTTAGAGACCCTATCTCTTAGGTCCAACTAATTCTATATAGAAAATTAACATAAACCAAATTTGAATGGCACTGTTATTAATTTTTTGCCTTCGGATATGAAAAAGTTTATATCGGATGATATATTTATAAGGGGACTAGGTCGGAAATTGGACCAATCCTGAGGCCACTAATTTTTTACAAAAACATATACAAACCAAATTTGAGAAGAATCTTTGCAATATTTTTGTTTTTTGATAGATTTAAATGAGATCGGGAATCAGCTTTATATGGGGGACTATGACGAAGAATTGTCCTATAGGGTTTAGTTTTGACAATAAATGGTTGTAATAAACATACACAAACCCAATTAAACCGAGATCTATACAATAATTTGGACCTTATACCATTTTAAGTCGATCTCATAGGGATCATTTGTATGGGGATTAGGTCTGAACATGAACTGATTTTCACCAATTTGAATAGAGTTCATCATATGGCTGATAGAAGCTTATACACTGAATTTCATCAAAATATTTGCGACCTGTCCTTTTATTAAAAGGACGAATGGACGGACGGATGGATGGACATCGGTTACAAACATTAGCACAAAGTCATTATATCCTGACCACATAGTATAAAGTATGGTATAAACTTATCTTCTATATTTCCTCGAGCATTAGCAGCATAAAAATTTCGACCCGGAAGCTGCGAAAAATCTGCTCGTCGTCCATTATGCATTATGCATGATTTTAACTTCCATGTTCTATTTTTGGCCTCTCTATATTTTGCAGCGTTCCTGTCTGGAACTTTTAGGACTTTGTATATTTTCAAACCTGCTATGACTTTAACCTTTCGTACCAAATAGTCTGAGCACTGAGCTAATCAGACTTTTTTTCTACCGGAAGTGTTGGAAGCTCATTTCAATATGCTTCCTATTTTCTTGGCTTTAAAGACATCGTATGGATCTATCTTTCTTCCCGAAGCCTATTTCCTATCAATGTTAAAATTCTTTCTGATAACATTGAAAGTAGAAGGCCGTAAAAGGCAGACCTTTGATTCTTTGGCCAACTTTTTGTAGGACCAAGTTGGACTTTGTTGAAAATATTTAATAATTCTAGCAACAAATGAATAGGGCTGTCATTAAGCATAATAACTGCCATGTTTTTGGAGATAACTTGATAAAAAAAAAGGAAAAATTCAAATAATGCTTGCGCAAAAAGTTAAAAGGAAAAACGTGTGTTAAGATTTTTTCAATATAACTCTTTATATTTAAACTAGCAGATTCCAGCCCTCGAAATTCGAGCGCAAATTCTAGGAAATTTTATTTTTTCATTAAATAAAGACCCTAAAAGTATGCTAATCAATTAAAGCCAATTCAAGAATGAACACAAAAAACTCATTTTTATTACAAACACATTAACGAATTAAATAAACACACACATAGCATATGTATAATTTTATGTATGTGTTAGTAGCAACTTTAAATGCAATTTACTCAAAATAAAGGAAAAAATTTAAAAATCTGTAAATCTGGTGAATAGCTAAAAAGAAATACCTTTCAAATAATATAAGTTTAGTCAAAATCGGAATAAAACGGTAGAACAAAACATCAGTCACAAGAAATCGCCTAGCCTATTAATATTATAGATATTATTTTACAAATGAATTAAAATTTGTTCCATTTAAATTTATAATTAATCTTGAGGGACCCCACGTACTTCATTTTGCCCTAATGTACCTAATGCACCACCTGCTCGAATAGACTTCGTACAATGTGAATATGGGCTTCGTTGGCCCTTTGTGTATAAATATTGAAATAGTACTTTGAGATTTTTCGCCACCTATGGAAAGTATTTCTACATACAAATATTTTATACATACTCGTACATTTTCATACTCGTAATTCTTATTCGCAACTTAAACGTACCAAAGTTATGCAACGGAACCAGATTGACCATCAAAAACTGTTCACCAAATTTAATCGAGGCAACAATCATCGGTGGCAGATTCAAAGGCGAAGACGTACTTATTCCACGAATTCCGATGATTTCCAACGAACGATTTACCATTCCATTTCGAGCGGCTCCAATTCCCTTTGCGTCTTGCCTTTGCTATTACCATGAACAAAGCACAAGGCCAATCATTGACTGTTGCTAGCTTAATTTTGGAAAATTCATGTTTTTCACACGGCCAGTTGTATGTGGCTTGCTGCCGAGTTGGCATGCCAAAAAATTTATACGTTTTTACACAAAATAAAAAAACAAAAAGCATTGTCTATCCGCTTGCCTTAAGATGAAGTAATAAATAAATATATAAATATATTGCCTTAAATACATGTGTTTCTTTTTTGATTGAGCCCATATCTACACCATATGTAAGTTATTCTGTGAAAAAACTTTATGATAGGTATTCCATGGATTTTTATTTAAAGGCCGTAAATTTCGTTAAAAGCTCTATTTAAATCGTGTGGTATTACAACACTAATGTTTACTTAGGGCCAGCAACGCGGACCGGGTCAGCTAGTTTCTTAATATATGCTAATTAAAATGCATTTATCGAAAGATCTAAAGGTTTTACCCTCGAAAAATTAAAAGCATTGGGAACAAAACTCGTAATCGGTTAACATTTTTGTTAAACGGCATTAGTCAAAAGAATACAGCTCACATACCCCCCCCATAAAGAACCAGGATGGTAATATCCTAATAACCGATAAAGAACAATTAAATCAGTGGAAAAAATTCTTTGAAGACCCTGATGAAACAATGGAAGCAAGTGCGACGAAACCCTTGCAGAACCATTTCAACTCAACCCCCATTTATCGAGGAAATCCGGACTGCGATACAGAGGTTGAAGAATAACAAAAGTGGTCAAAATTAGCTCTGACATTATTGCATCCATGTTGCAGTCGGTTTTTCTTCAGATCTGGATAGACAACACTATTCCGGTTGACTGGAAGGAAGGCCATATAATAACAATCTCAAAAAAGGGAAATTTAACCGACTGTAGGAACTGGAGGGGAATTACGTTCCTCAACACATTTTTAAAGAATCTAGCATTTAGAATCCTTGGCCGGGAATTACACTCCTCAACACCATTTTAAAGATTCTAGAATTTATAATCCTTGACCGTGTATCCTACCCTCAATGCAAGCTTAAGGCAGGAACAAAATGGATTCAGAACAAATAGATCTTAGGTAGATCATATAAACACCCTACGTATATTTATAGAGCAGTCCAAGGAATGGCGCTCCCCTCTATATTTATTGTTTGTAGATTTTGAGCGTGCATTCGATGCTATTAGAAGGGACGCAATATGGCATACCCTGCGGGAAAAAGGTGTACCAAAGAAGATCATTGATTTAATCCGCGAACTATATGCTAACACTGAATTCACTGTTCGGTTCAAAGGAAAATATAGTGAGAAAGGGTGTCAGACAGGGATGCGTTCTGTCCCCACTATGATTTATTGTCATGCTTGATAGCGTCCTCGCTAAAACCAATGCTGAAGTCCCCGATGGCATACAATGGCGACCTCACCAACAACTCAGCGATTTGAATTATTCTGACGACATCTGTTTCTTATCGCATGCAATAAATGGAACGAGAACCAAATTCGAAAAGCTCATTGAAAATGCTAGTGAGGTTAGATTACGTGTAAATGTTAAGAAAACTAAGCTTATGCCAATTGAGACCAAAAACCAGACAGCGCTCAGTGTATCAAGAGACGGCGCTCAAGATATAATAGAAGACGTACAACAGTTCTGTTATCTTGGCAGTGTTGTATCGACAGATGGTGGAGAGAATAATGATGTCACGATACGAATAAATAAAGCCCGTCACTCATACTATAAACTGAAAAAAGTTTGGCCGACTCGTAAAATAACGCGGCGAACAAAACTGAGAATATTCAACACCAGTGTGAAATCTATCCTCTTATACGGCTCTGAAACCTGGAAAGTCACGGACGTTATATGCGAGAAACTTCAGGTATTCATCAATAAATGCTTGCGACGGATATGCCGGATATTTTGGCCCTATACTATATTCATTGAGAGCCTACTAACAATGTCAAAAATTGAACCAATAGCGATTGAAATAAAACTCGAAAAGTGGCGCTGTATAGATCATACGCTCCGAAAGACAGATAACGACATTGCTAAAATGTCTTTTGAATGGAACCGTCAAGGCACAAGATAGTCAGGAAGGCCCAACAGTACGTGGATGAGATCTATTCATGCTGAATGTAGATTCAGAGGAACGTGGCAGGAGATTAAACGGACAGCACAAGACAGACGACGATGGACTGATTATTTTGTTTCCGCCCTATGGTCCTACTAAGAGTTTAAAGTACTTTTCATATATATTGTATTTAATTGTATTTAATACATATATTGTCATGTTAAATAATTATTGAAGGAATAAAAAAAAATTCACAGCTCAAACATAACAAAAATATTTAGTTGGCAACGCGAGTAATAGAACAATTAGAACAATAGAACAAATCCGGTCCAGGGTTTTGTTAAGCGAGGAATATATGGCAATTTGAGCGTTTGGTTTGAAGATTATTTTTTTTTTAATTTCTGTGTATTAATAGACAACAAGTAAGAAAATTATAGCCAATCTAGACGATACCCTATACCATGTATTTAGAGAAAGGGAGAAAGGTCTAACTAATTGATAGAAAATAATCATTAACCAAATTTGAGTGACATTGTTATTAATTTTCTTGCCTGCAGATATAAAAAGATCATATCGGATGCTATATTTATATGGAGACTATGTCGAAAAATAGAGTGATTTGACTACATGAATTGGAACCATTATTTATCCCGAAAAGCAGCCCCCAAATCATAATATTGCCACCGCCAAACTTAACAGTTTTATTAGTATATTTTGGATAAAATTAAACTTGGTTAAAATTAAACCGAAAAGAGAACAGTATTCCAATTCCGTTTTGACCAGTTTATGCGTTCTTCGTCAAAAATTTGTGCAAGCCAGATGATTTTTCTCTGACATCAGTGGTTTCTTCACAGGACAATAACAACAAAGATCAGCCTCAGCTTATTAATGACTTCTTTAGGTAGCATTTTTTGACAATTTAATTTTTAAGTCTCTTGCCATTAAATTATACTGAGGTCTAATCGTCGCATTCGTTAACGAAATTTTTCAATCGAAACAATTTTTTTTATTTTCCAAAATAAAATACTAAGGGCCATTATTACAACTTGCCA
The DNA here is from genome assembly GCA_963682025.1 of Cordilura impudica. NCBI lineage: Eukaryota > Metazoa > Arthropoda > Insecta > Diptera > Scathophagidae > Cordilura > Cordilura impudica. The sequence continues at coordinate 231,023,289 of OY821519.1, read as the reverse complement.
ATAGCTAAAGTTAGGATGTTATCGGGCAGATTATTAGTTTTTCGTTATTACAACTATACTTTAAGCTAAAAGTGACCAATAAGGTAAAGGGAAGATATTGTTGCCTTTAACTTTAACGTGAGGTTTATGTATTTAATGTTGCCACATTTTCTGATATATGAAGAAGAAATTCACCCAATTTAGTTTTGGAAATAAATTTATTTGCATATATTTAAATATATGCTTGTATATTTTTTAAAAAGTTTTATTACACATTTACAACAATTATGCAACTTATAATAAAGGTTTTTAGTTTTTATTCTATTGTTTGTTTGCGAACAAATAAAGGAACGTTGCCACTACGTATTTTATAAAGCAATTCATTTGGTCAAAAGTAATCGGTGTTTCCTTTAGTGTTGCCACAATATCAAAAATATTAATTTTATTTTACTGGGAAGTTGTAATAACGAAAAGAAGTTAAAGGTAACTTTATTGCTCACTTTAGCTAAAGTTACCTTTAACTAACATTTACTTTAAAGGTAAGTTGTAATAATGGCCCTAAGAATAATTTTACTCTGTCACAGTTAACGATTTATCGCCAATTATTAAGAGTAAAAGTGAAACGAGGTCTAATGTATGTCCGTTTTTTCAAAAATAAATCAAAATATGGAATTTCGATTGATTTTACTCGATATCGAATGTGGCGATTAACCCCCTATCTTTGAGTCGTTTTCCTGCCCCCAAATTGTAAATCATGACCGTACCTCTCTTTCACAATATTTCTTGATAATGTTTGAATTTATTCATAGAATATTTCGCACATAATTTTCTTTCCCTTAAGACCAGCTGTAAAATCATCTAATATCCTGGTTTTTAACTCTACACAAAACTTTATTTTTGACATTATTTTATAATAATTAATTATAAAATTAGCAAACTGAAAAAGACAATTGTTTTTAAAAAAAAGTTGAAAGAAAACGCCAGAAACTATAAATATTTACAAACAAAAAATTGAACCTGGAGCTGGACTATTAATTTCTTTTGGATTATATATTAAAATAACGGCTAAGATTTTATACGTTTTCTTTCATACAGAAGTTAAAAAGTTTCCATTGTTTTGTCATCGCTAAAAAAATTATATACTTTTCTTTCGTTATAGAACAAGCAAAGAGTGATTTCGAAAAAAAAATACATAATTTTAGAATTTAGAACGCGAAATTATTAAAAAACATAATTGGCAAATTAAGAATTTTGATAAAGTTTCCAATGTATTGTCATATAAAAATATTTTAAACTTTTTCTAATCTATACTAATATTATAAAGAGGTAATGTGTGTTTGTTTGTTTGTTTGTTTGTTTGTAGGAGGTAATCTCCGTAACTACCCATCTGATATTCCTGAAATTTTCACAGAGTCTTGCTGCCGATATGGGAAGTGCTATAGGCTATATTTTTTAAATATTTTGAGTGGGCGTGGCACCTCCCACACAAAGTAAATTTTTCATATCATATACATATATTGAGTATTATAATAGGGAGAACTTTGCAAATTTGTGTGAGGTCACCTATTGTTAATATTAGTAGCTACACCGGAAATAGGCGGAATCGGAAAAATGGGCGTGGTACCTCCCGTACAAATAATAGTTCAATCTTATATATTTCGAGTACTGTGATAGAGAGAGCTTTTCAAATTTGTCTGGTGTCACCTATTATTAATGTGAGTAGTCAGACAAGAAATGGGCAGTATCGGACCAATAGGCGTGGCACCTGCTACACAAATAACATATAAAATGCCATATATCTGGAGCACTGTTATAGTGACAGTCTTGGGGCTTTGTGTGAGCCCATAAGTTATTCATGTGATTAGTTAGACAAAAAATGGGCGTGATCGTGGCACCGCCCGTACAAAGTAAATATATGATATCATATAACTGGTGTACTAAAAAAGGGAAGCTTTGACACTTTGCACGACACCATCAGATCTTAGTATGAGTAGTCGGACAAAAAATTGGCGTGGAAGTAACTATTTAATGTCATATATCTGGAGTACTGTAAAGAGAGATTTGTGGCTTTGCATGAGCCCATAGGTTCTTTGTATGATTAGTCGAACAAAAAAATTAACGTGATCGTAGCAGTGGGCGTAGCACCGCCCGTGAAAAGTATATATCTAACTGGTGTTCTATAAAAGGGAAAAACTCGATATTTTGCACGAGTCCATCAGATATTAATGTGAGTAATCCAATAAAAATTGGGTCGGATGGGATTAGTTGGTGATGAAGTACTACGAAAGCAACAGTCTTTTGACAAGTACATTAGTTATCAATGTGAGTTGTCGTGGAAAATATATCGCCAAAATCAAAAATTCGCCAAAACCGAAATTATGAAAAATAAAAATCGCCCAAAAAGTCTTCAAATCAAAAATGGGCAAAACCAAAAATCGCTAAAAAGAAAAATTGCCAAATGATATTCTAAGTTCAAGGCCAATAGTTAAGTGCTGCCAGATCTAATTTTGAAAATCCATCTTCTTCTCATGGGCACCTACATGTGCCTTGCTCCAGGGTAGGAACGCCGAAAAATCTGATAATTGTTGTACCGAATGAAAAAACCAAAAAACATTGTATATCAGCAAGTATTCGAATAAAAAAGCTATGCTAATAATCTATACTATCTATACTATGTTTGTTTGTTTGTAGCAGGTAATCTCCGTAACTACTCATCTGACCTTCCTGAAATTTTCACAGGGTCTTACAGCAGATGTGGGAGTGCTACAGGCACCTCAAATTTTAATAAGCGTTGCAAATTTGTCTCAGGTCATCTGTTATTAACGTGAGTAGTCACACAAAAAAATGGGCGGGATCGGACAAATGCGCATTGCACCCCTACACAAACTTAATACTAAATGTGATATATCTGAATTACTATACTAGTGAGAGCCTTGGGACTTTGCGTGACCCCTCTCATAACGATTCGTGGGGGGAGTAGGGGGAGAGTGTAGCGAAGCACACCGGGTTACATCTAGTAAACAATAAAGACAATATTATTTTAAAAAATATATTGGTTACATTGGTCTAGAGTGTTTCGAACACAAATAGTTGGTATCACTGGTAATACAGTTCGTCGGTTAATTATTTGTTTGCTACAATCGCCATTTTTGAGTTTTTTTACTTAGGGGTGGTTACATAGGTCTTTTGATATCCTCTTTCTGAATCTTTCATCAGTTTTAATGTATCTCAACCCGTTTTTGATATATTTATGTTGATGTTTGCTAAATAACCACTTTTTAACACTTTTTTAAAATTTGTTTGCCTCAATCCCCACTTCCTAGCGTTTGGAGCAAAGCTGCCATACTTATTTAAGATTTTTGTTTGTTAGGTTATTTTTACTCCATAACCAGAGACAGTGGATGTGAGGCTTATTATGAAACTCACTAGTTAATATATGTTTGTATGGAAAACTATCTCCACTATGGTCATCACACTATGGTTATGAGCATATAGGAAATTGTGACTTGTTATTTCTTATTTGTTCCACTACCTATTATAAAAAGTACAGGGGTATAAATAGAAGTGCAAAATCGTATGATAAAGGCCTGGTTAGTCACGCGTAACGGTAACGGCGCCAATCAGCTGATTCAACCTGTCATATGAAAAACACATGCAAGTGCTTATCTGTTGATTTTACATATTTGCTACGTTTGTACGTGACATTTGTGAACAGCTGATAAAGTTTTGGTTAATTTTACACAGCAACATGCTGGTTCGTTTTTAAGTTCTATAATTGCTCTAAATGCCAACGTTATGATACGATACGGTTACATTATAACAACGTGTGACTAACTAGGCCTTAAGCCAGTAGTGCTTTAGACTTTGAATCTATAGGACATGCGCATCATGTCTTCACCGCCACCAATATTGCCGTTGCATTTATCATAGTAAGTCAAATTACAGTAAATTTTTTTATGTGGATGCAGTTTCTTGAAATAAAATTAGTGCCGGAATAAATAATATTTGGTTAAAAACAGAATGTTCGCCGCAGCAACCTGCAAGAAAGAAGCGGAGACAACCAGAAATTCGGAAACCAAATATAGGAAAAAATTGCGAAAAGGTGGTAAATCATACATCGACATCAAAGGTAAAGAAAAACCATCCAGAGAAATGAAGAAACCTTGCAAGCATACTTGCTTCTTTTTGTGTACGAAAATTTTTACTGAAACGGGCAGATTAAGAATTTATTCTGAATTTTGGAAACTATCGGATGATGAGAAAGGTGAATTTTATTCAAAATTAGTCAAGCGCCAAGAAGTAAAGCGTCGTAGAGGAGCGCAAGATGCAGTTTTCCTACATATACTTTTTACAATTGGATGAAAATATTCGTCGAGTATGCCGAACGTTTTTTGTAAATACAATTTGACCAGAAAAGGATATATTACAACATTTCTAATTTGACGGAATTCAAAACTGGTACACCTATTCCGAGAAAGATAACATCAGATAAAAAAAGCGAATGAAGTGAGAAAGCATATTGCTAGTTTTCCGACTGTACCATCACATTACTACAGGGCGAACAGTGATCGAAATTACCTTGATGCGAATCTTAGCGTAGCTAGAATTTATAAACTTTATTCTGAAAATAATGTTACTCAACCAGTTAAAATCTACATTTACCGACAGATTTTTAATAATGATTTTAATTTATCATTTTATAAGTCAAAAAAGGACCAGTGCGATAAATGTGTTCTCTTCAAGATGAATGAAAATCCAACCGAAGATGAAAAGTTAATATATGAAAATCACAGAACAGAAGAGCTTGCTTTAAAAGTTGATCGCGACACTGATAGATCAAACATAGATCCGAGTCACTGTATTATTTGCTATGACATGCAAAGCGTATTTTCACTTCCGAAAGGCAACGCATCCAGCTTTTATTACAAAAGGAAACTAAACGTTTTCAACCTTACCGCTACTGTACCCATGGTCAACATTCCTAGATATACATACTGCGCTGTATGGTCCGAAGCTCACAGTGGCAGGAGCGGAAATGATATATCTAGTGCTTTAATTAAAATATTGAATCTGTGCGTTGAAGATCATCCGGAAATACGAAGAATAACTTTATGAAGTGACTCTTGTGTTCCACAAAATAAAAATAAAATTAAGCAAAAGCAATTTTAGACTAATTTTGTTAACAATATTATTTCTGCACTATAATAGTGTAAGCTCCAAAACTGTTTATATTGTGGTAGCCAATATTCCAAACTTCATAAAGTCTGTATGTTGCAAAAAAGTCTATCGGACCATATTTTTTATAACACTTTTATTTTAAAAGTCGATTTACTCGAAATGATTGGAGCAAACAAGTATTCAAGCGACGAGTTTTCATTTCTGATTTAACTTTAAATATTATATACATATGTATATTAAAATTTCTGTTTTTGGTTTAAACAATTATTTTTTTTTTTTTTTGGTAAATTAAACAAATTTCTACTAAAAATGTATTTTACTTAGGCAATTACAATACTTTTTATTAACTATAAAATTTAAATAAATTCATTAATTTTTCCGTTCCGTTAAGTGCGTACAGCTTTTAAAACTGTCAAATGTTAAATAAGCAAAAACTCTGTGGATTAAATCATAATTAAATTAAGATTTTTTATGGCACTTTTAATTAAATAAATTAAAAACATTTTATTTTAATCCATATACATACATACATATATGTATATACATAGAGGCACGCAAAAAATAAATAATAATTAGACTTTTCTATGATTACTATATTTCTGCGAAGGCCACGTAATTTTTAATCCCGTTTTTTCTTCTTTTTTTGTTTGCTCTCATAATGTAAGCTAACTGAAAACAGTATACAGTCCTCAAATGATCATTTATCAAATCCATCAAGTCATAGGGTATTTCGTAATTTGGCAACTCTTTTGTTTTTTCTTTTAACAACAAAAACTATAAGTGGTAATAGAATGTATCTGGGGTAGATTTTTTGTAAAATATTTTTCTTTTTGTTATTAAGTATGAATTGAGTTAACTTTCAATTGTATAATTGAAGTTTTTGTTAGTTTTAGCCATGTTTATGAGTAAGTCTGTCTGTTGCTAAATTTGTATGTATTATTGTTTATGTATTGCGTTGTAATATTTAACACATATTCTTTCGCAAGCGAACTGTAAATCATTAACTATTAGCTAATTCTTGTTTTATTGAGGTAAGTAAAATGTTCTATGCAAAAATCATAAGCAAAATACACAACTAAAAAATGTTTACAAACTATTCACGGAATTATATACGTAGGAACTTACCACTTGAAATAAAATTAAAATTATATGCTGGAATACTTTTATGTTATATTATGATTTAAAACACTAATATCCTTTAACAAACTAAGTTTTAATGTATGTTTAGTAAACTCGTTATAAATTAATGGAATTAATTCTTTTATTATTAAATATTTTCCAACATTTTTGCTACTTAACAATAGAATTTTTTTTTAATTCTCTTGCAATGAGATTTTTTTCTATGATTTTATTTTTATAACCAGTATAAATTATAGGTATTTTATTAATTAATCGCTTTATTTTGTTTAGAATTTAACACAAAAACTTTACCGTTCTTAGATTTCGATTTTAACACCACGAAGTTGTAACTGCTACTAAATTAGCAACAGCTAGCTTGCATTAATTTATTTACATTTGTATCAAACCTGTTCAGCACGAGCTTCATGCTGTTGGCCAGAAACGAACCCTTTTGACGAACACAATAAAACAAGTTCGTGCAAAAATCATACATATATATGTATGATTCTTGGTTCGTGTTGTTAGTTGTTGTTGTTTGTTTGTTTTCGTCATTTATACAAATAGCTCCACTTGTTTTATTGTTATCTTCTTTTGTTTGGGGAGAATTGTTTATAAACAAGCCGGCATTTAGCTGGCAAACATGTGTTTTGCATTATTTGTTTGTGCACAAGTGTTGCCATAACAATGATATGATGTTTAGCAAGGGGAGAAAAGAAATTGAAATATTAATTGGAATGAGACCTAACAGATATTTTAGCGTTATCCCCAAACTCTTTATAAAAAAAAGACCAGAGAATTCCCAAATTTAAGAACAATAGCCAAAAATATCCCCAAAATAAAAACAAAATTTTTTCAATGGCAATCAAATTTATTTTATATAATCTTATATACTTTAGCCACAATTTTAAATCGTAAAGTAATTGTGATTTTTTAATAGTTCTACCAACATTATTAAAAACTATTAATAAAGCATTATTACCTCAAGCATTTTTACAAATTAGAATGTTGCTTATAACTGGTGTTTATGACTTCTTGCGACGTATTGCAACTATCACAGATTTCTTTATTTTGAGTACGATTTATAATTTAATGATGCAGTAGCGATTTTTGAATTCCCAGCGGCCTCGGCCTTATTATATTAACGTCAATTTTTTTTATTGAATGCAGAAAGCCTTATCCACCATAAAACTTTCTATGTGGGGTATAAAAGATATATCGATTGAATGTATTTCAGTGATCGGTTCTTCCATGAATGTAATAGAGTTATTTCCAAAGCAATGTGTGCCTTTGTTTTGTGCATATCAGTGTGAAAAAAAAATATAGCAAAAGAAAAAATTTCTTTTTTTTTATTTAACTTGAGAAACTATTTTTGAATTACTTTCAAAACAGGTAAGGTATGTTTGCATAAATTTTCGAAAAGCGCATATATCCGATCGGTCTGAAATTTGGTATACTAACGTATACTAATCACGAATATCATAGTGAAAATTGCCGCAAATGCCGTTTTCAGTATAAAAAATCGGAAAAAACCTTACGGATGTACTTCCGAAAGGCGCATACCTCCGATCGGTCTGAAATTTGGTCTGCTAACGTATTTTGATCTGCTAATCACGAATATCGTAGTGCTCTAGTAGATTCGCTCTAAATGTTTTCCGCTGCAGTACCTTAATTTGACTATTTTCCGCTGAAGAAGTTTAAATCTAAATAAATCGGTCAGGATAGTGCGGCAATGCACAGCGGAAAAACAAGGTATCTCCGATTTTTGCACTCAAAACGTCATTTGCGGAAAATTTCAGTATATTCGTGATTAGCAGGTCAAAATGCGTTAATATACCAAATTTCAGGCCGATCGGAGGTATGCCCTTTTCGGGAGTACATCCATACGTTTATCTTATTAATATAATTTTGAAATAAATTGCAGAATAGGTCCAGATAATCATAGTTTTAATGATGAAAGATATATGGCCGAAAATTTTCGATTTTCTAAGAATCTGGTGGAAAATACAGTTAAATATGTTTTTACGAACATACCCATGGTTTTAATAGATAATAGTTTTTACAATTTTCCAGATGTAAATGACTCTGACGGAGATCATCTTTTTGAATTTTCTTGCGTTAGTCAGGCTGATGTATGCTTAAACTTTTCATTAATGAAATTGAATGCAGTGGGATACGATGATATGCACCCTAAGTTCATTAAGATACTTTTGCCTTCAATTTTGCCATATGTCACCCATTTGTTCAATACTATCATTATGTCCAGCACTTTTCCGTCGAAATGGAAACATGCCAAAATAATACCTTTGCCAAAATCAACCTCGGAATTCAGGCCAATAGCTGTTTTATGTTTCCTTTCAAAAGTATTAGAGAAGATTTGACATGGGCAAATAAATTCATTTATTAATGAAAATTCTTTGCTAACTAATATGCAATCGAGGTTTCGACCTGACCACAGTTGTATGTCTGCTTTGGATTTTTCTGAAAATATCCGACGTGAACTAGATAATGGTAAAATAAATTTTTTGGTGCTGCTTGATCATTCAAAGGCCTTTGATACTGTTGATCATAACACACTCTGCCTGAAATTACGACACTTTTTTAAGTTCTCTCAAACATCGACTAATCTTTTATCTTCCTACTTAACCGATCGTACGCAAGCTGTTCATGTAAATAATACATGGTCTCATTCTGTAAACATGTCTCGAGGAGTGCCTCAGGGATCTATTCTTGGGCCTTTGCTATTTTCAATATATGCTAATGATCTGCCAAAACAACTTTCCAACTGTAAAATCCATATGTACGCGGATGATGTGCAACTATATTTAAGTAGCCATTCTCACACCATTGCTAGTAATATTGCTAAACTTAATGAAGATTTACGTAAAATATATGCCTGGGCAACTGCAAATGGCCTCTGTCTCAATCCTCAAAAGTCAAAGTTCATGATAATCCATAAAAGAACTGCTGATCCTGTTTTAGACGATGATGTTTTAATAAATGGTGAAAAAATTAAACTCGTTAATACTGCAAAAAATCTAGGACTGATTTTTAACAACAATTTAACTTGGACCAATCATGTCAATACACTGGTTGGCCAATCTTATATAAAGTTGAGGTCACTCTGGTCGACTCAATTCTTTACTCCATTAAGAATAAGAGTACTTCTTGCTAAATGTTACTTGATTCCGACACTAATTTATGGATGTGAGTTATTTCCCAACTGTGATTGTACTAGCAAACGTAAGCTAGAGGTCTTGTACAACAACATTATACGATATGTATATTGAATAAGTAAATTTGGAGAAGTTTCACATGTATCAAGTAATCTCTATGGAGTATCGTTTGTATCCTTGCTAAAAATTCGTGTTCTCATCTTTCTGTATAAGGTAATCTACACACAAAAGCCTCAATATCTATACGCCAATATTAGGTTTGCCAGATCACGAAGGGGTAGGAAAATTATAATCCCTCGTCATAGCGCCCTCGTATCTGAGTGGCAATTTTGTATAAATGCATCACGTCTATGGAATATTCTTCCACACAACCAATAACTCAATAGCAACGCAAATAGCTTTAAACAATTCCTATTCAATTTTTTTCCTTAATTGTTTAAATGTATATATTTTCTTATTGTATGTTAACTTTGCATTAAATCTTTAAATTATTGTTTTCATATTTTTATTTTTTTTTGTATTTGATTGTATTTATATTTATAAAGTTTTTAAACTATCCTATGAATAATGAATTCCTGTACTTTAACTATAAGATTTATTCTTGTTGTATAGGAAATGGAAAGTTAATAAATGAAATGAAATGAAATATAAGCCAAACCTTGAAACTAGAGGTCAAGATTAGAAAATAGGATCTGTTTTGCTGAGATTATGGCTCCATATAATAAGAGCTCTTGATTAGCTCTGCCGCCCTTAAAGAGTATTATCAAGATATGGACACCTACGCATTAACTTAATAAATTCTAACTAAAACTATTTAAAGTCAAAAATTGTCCGGATAATGTCTTTCCCCTTCAAATAAAACATAACTAATGGATTGCAGGAGCTTGGGAAAACAAAGTGGCGAAATATTGTGTGGTCAAATAAAATGAAAATAAATATTTTTCACTTTGACCAAATTGTTGACTATTTTCAATCACTTTGTATCTAGTTTACCTAAACAGATCAACAAATTATCCCACAAAAAATTCACACCAAAAACAACGTAACTAAAATTAAAGTGCGGCAACAGATATAACTTATTTTTAGTGCTGGCATTTCGGTGCTTTTGCCTTTTTTTTTTTTTTTTGATACGCTTTTTTGTCAATATATAGTGAAAATCGGTTATATACAGCGATTTCCAGTATTTTTGGCATTGCTTTTTGCACAGCCAAACAGTTTGAGTTTTTTTATTCATTTTTTTCTATATTGTGGGTAAGATGAAGCAGATTTTCTTGGAAATGACACTATTGTTTTATAAATATTCCCATTTGTGAAACTAGAAACAATGTTATGTAATATTAAAATTAATTAAAAATAATAAATTAAATTTTATTTTAAGTTTTTTATATTAATTAAAATCATAAGATATTTTAATAATTGAAGTTTTTAAAATTCTTGAGAGTATATGTTTTCACCTTGATCTTAGTAAATTTTTATCTATATTCCCCCAGCAATTTTGCAAAGCTTGTGGTGCTTTTCTACATGCAATAGTCGGTAACACTGCTTAGTTTATGAACATAATGTTACAACATGTTTGATACATAAAAAATATGTTTGATCACACGGTTATTACACTGGAAAATATAATTAATACAAACGTTAACAAAAAAAATGCAAATTAATTTATTAAGTTAATCTGAAAAGGTTTATGAACTTTCCAATAATATATTTTTTTTTAATATCTAAAGCGCATTTTATTTGCTAACACGCTTTTAGCAAACAATTGTTAAACCTATAAACCAAAAGCCTGACAAACTGGTTAAATAAAATTGACTACGTACATACATTTACAATTATTAAAAAAAAAATTGGTCATTATTAAATTAAACACAAGCACTTGTTTTTATATATCAATGTTAAAAAATTTATTTCTGAATGTCCAGCACACAAAAAATTACATTAAAAACAAATATGACACATTAAAACATACAATACAAATTAACATTTAGACTAAATTATAAATTTTACAATTAATGCTTATGCTAACAAACAAATTTAATATTTTTCAGATTTAGCTTTATTAATGGCTTCCTTGAAGATTCGAATTTCTGAAGGTCTGGTGATGCCAATGGCATTTAAATCTATTTCTCGTAACTCTTTAAATTTTTCAAAATTTATATTTTTAAACGATTGCGAATATTTAGTCATCTTAATTTGATTTAAAACTTTTTCAATGCCTTGAACAGTTTTGCAATTACCTACAGGCTTAGGAGCTTCGGATGATATTTTAGCTGTTATCGATTTTCGGCGAACTACTGGTTTCTTCGAGCCAACAGATTTTCGAGTCGTTGTTTTTGATGATTTGTAGACCACGTTGTTAGATGTAGCAGTAGACGTAGAAATAACTGAAATATTTATTGTTGCCGATTCCTTGGAAGACTTTGTAGTAGCAGTAGCTATAGCTTTAAATTTTTCTTCAGTTGTGCTAATAGCTTTAGATGTTGCTGAAGAGGTAGAAGTATAAGCGTATTTTTCCAGAGTTTTGATTGTAGAAATTTCTGTTGAATTAACTAACGGTTTGCCTAAATTATTTATAATAAAAGCTGTTGAAGTATTTGCAGGTGTAGATGAATGTTGCATTTTGAGATTATTAAAACTGTTATGTTCGTTAGATTCTAAAACGTGGCCAGAATTTAGAACAGAAATTCTTGTAGAATTGGCCGTTGGTGGAGTTGAGTAGCTTCCTAAGAATGACATCTTTATAAGAGAAGTATATTTTAAGAACCGAAGTTAAAAAGCGCAAAATCACGTTTTTTTTTTTGATGGCTTGATTATATTTACGGTTATAATGTCTTAAGTTTTAGTTGGTTTATGATATACGTAATGAAGCCATAATATGCAACCATACAAATTAATCCTTTAATGATCGCTAACTATAGACAATATTAAATTAAAGCATTTTAGATGTATATTTTTTGTTACACATAAGTTTACACAAAAATAAATAAATTCTCAACAGTTTATATGTTGAGAAATTTTTTTAAATATTAAAAAATATTTATTTTTACATTTATGTATAATCTTTATCATTTAATGATTCAGTTGAGTTACTTTACTTTTAGTAAAGTAAACCCTTAACACATTTATTTAAAAGATATTATATTTTTAAGAAAAATGACAAAAGACAATTTAAGGTAAATGTGAAATCTTTTGAAGGTGTTCGGAATTATATAAAAACATCCAATATATTAAACTTTAACAGTTTATGTTTTATATTTAAGAATTCGTTTATATTCCTTAAATCATTAGATTAAATATAAAAATAAAGATAAGAAAATTAAAATTAACAAAAATTAAATTCGATATATTTAAATATTTCTTTTAATATGGGACTTCAAAAAAAAAAAGACGTATATTTTATACAAGTTATAAGATAAAATTTTTTTTTATGAAAAAAAATATTAACTAAAATAATATATATATTAAATTTAATACATACAAAATTTAAAAATAATATTAAATTTTTATATTATTTTAGGGTTAATCAGGGTTATATTCGTGAAGTTCTTTTTGAATCAACTGTAAATAACGGTAATCACAATTACTTTGTACTAACTTTATACGTAGGAACATCCTATAGTTCCTACATACATACATACATACCATAACCAAGCCAGTTTTTATTACTAGAGAATTTTGTTGTACTGTTTTTAATCTTGATTATTATTTTTTATGTTAGTTGTTTTATTTTTGTTTTAAAATTTTAATAATTGATTTTTTTATTTAATTATAATTTAATAATGGAGCGCTATAGTCATATACAAAATTGTAGGTTCTGCATTATATATAACATAACCTTACTTTAAAAATTTACTGCTTATTTGTTTTAGTACCGAACTCGCCTTTAACCCCTTTAACACCTTTAAGTGAGAATACGTCTTTTGACTTTAATTTCGGTGGCGATGGTTCTTTGGACATGTATATTGAAAATGTGCGCCATGAACATCGAATTGAACAACAGCAAAAAAAGTTATTGCAACAAGCTAATAGATCACACCATAAACCAGGTTGTCCCGCGCAACCTAAACGCTATTCTGAGGAATTTCGTAAAATACGAGATGTATTTGAAAGCCAAGGATACGATGAACATGATAATTGTACGCTTACTTTAAAAGAAGCACCAACAAAGTATTGTCATCATCAGCAACAAATGTTTGTGGAGCCAACTTCCAAACTTCCAACCATTAAAATTACGCACACTGGTGCCACGCCTACACATAAAATGTTAACCAGTGCTCAGCAAACACCAACACCCAAAATTCAAACTAGTACCCAAAAAGTGGCTGATTATGTTACAACACCTACAAATGCTCGTAACCCTCTCAAACAAAGAAATCATAATATATTGTTGAATATTCCCTCAAAATCATATGCTCACCAACAGAAGATACAGCAAAAAATTCAATATCACCAACAACATCGCCAGCAAGCTTTTCGGCAAGCCAGTCCAGTGGCCTCCAAACCATTGTGTCCACGCGTGGCCAAAATATTGCATCGTTGTGGCTTGTCGATATACAGCGGTATTTTTCAAAGGGAAGAAATTGATTTGTATACTTTTCAGTTTTTGACACTTCATGATTTACATCAAATAGGTATAGTAAATCCAAAACATTGTGAAGTAATTATGGCCGATATATATTATGCTGGACAATATTTTAATTCTTAATATTTATTTTTATATTTTCAACAGTTTTCAATTATTTAATGTTTGTCTAAGAAATTTTATGTAACTGTTATAGTAATTTTAAGTTTTAATTTAACTGTGTCTTTATGTTGTGAATGTAGTTTTTAATAAAATATAACACTAAACATTTTAATAATTTGTTTTTCATTTTGCCCTTTTTAGCACAAACTAATTTAAACTAAAAACTTGTATAAAATACAATGTCAAAACTTGTTTTAAGTAAATAAAATTTACCTTGCTAAAATTTAATACAACGAATTTAATATTTTGTTAAATTAACTATGTTTTTTTGACTTTCATTCGGAATATCTGCAAAAAATGCTAAATTATCTAAGTTTTTTTTTGTAATAAAGGGTGATTTTTTAAGAGCTTGATAACTTTTTTAAAAAAAAAAACGCATAAAATTTGCAAAATCTCATCGGTTCTTTATTTGAAACGTTAGATTGGTCCATGACATTTACTTTTTGAAGATAATTTCATTTAAATGTTGACCGCGGCTGCGTCTTAGGTGGTCCATTCGGAAAGTCCAATTTTGGGCAACTTTTTCGAGCATTTCGGCCGGAATAGCCCGAATTTCTTCGGAAATGTTGTCTTCCAAAGCTGGAATAGTTGCTGGCTTATTTCTGTAGACTTTAGACTTGACGTAGCCCCACAAAAAATAGTCTAAAGGCGTCAAATCGCATGATCTTGGTGGCCAACTTACCGGTCCATTTCTTGAGATGAATTGTTCTCCGAAGTTTTCCCTCAAAATGGCCATAGAATCGCGAGCTGTGTGGCATGTAGCGCCATCTTGTTGAAACCACATGTCAACCAAGTTCAGTTCTTCCATTTTTGGCAACAAAAAGTTTGTTAGCATCGAACGATAGCGATCGCCATTCACCGTAACGTTGCGTCCAACAGCATCTTTGAAAAAATACGGTCCAATGATTCCACCAGCGTACAAACCACACCAAACAGTGCATTTTTCGGGATGCATGGGCAGTTCTTGAACGGCTTCTGGTTGCTCTTCACTCCAAATACGGCAATTTTGCTTATTTACGAAGCCATTCAACCAGAAATGAGCCTCATCGCTGAACAAAATTTGTCGATAAAAAAGCGGATTTTCTGCCAACTTTTCTAGGGCCCATTCACTGAAAATTAGACGTTGTGGCAGATCGTTCGGCTTCAGTTCTTGCACGAGCTGTATTTTATACGGTTTTACACCAAGATCTTTGCGTAAAATCTTCCATGTGGTCGAATAACACAAACCCAATTGCTGCGAACGGCGACGAATCGACATTTCACGGTCTTCAGTAACACTCTCAGAAACAGACGCAATATTCTCTTCTGTACGCACTGTACGCATTCGTGTGGTTGGTTTAATGTCCAATAAAGTAAACTGAGTGCGAAACTTGGTCACAATCGCATTAATTGTTTGCTCACTTGGTCGATTATGTAGACCATAAATCGGACGTAAAGCGCGAAACACATTTCGAACCGAACACTGATTTTGGTAATAAAATTCAATGATTTGCAAGCGTTGCTCGTTAGTAAGTCTATTCATGATGAAATGTCAAAGCATACTGAGCATCTTTCTCTTTGACACCATGTCTGAAATCCCACGTGATCTGTCAAATACTAATGCATGAAAATCCTAACCTCAAAAAAATCACCCGTTATATTCAAATCTAATACATTGTTTAACTGGTATAATTTAATTATTAAAAATGTAATAAATGAGTTATCTTATATTAAAAGTAAACACATCGTTAATGTTATGGTTGTATTTTTTTCTACATTTTTTAATTCTAGAAAGTTAGAAAGTGTTTTTTATCACCGAATGACAATTTAGTGATTCTACCAATAAAAAAATAAAATTAGTTTACACTTGTGTTTTGTAAAATCTTTTTACTGTGAACTCTTTTTACAATAGAATACAAATCTGAATATATATTTTGTCTTTTGTATGTCTGGTTTTGCGCAGTTCTCAAAGCATTTTCAAAAAAAAGTTGCACTGAACTGAGCAAATATAAAAACGATTTTGGTATTTTTGCGCAAATCTCTTTCAAGCCCCTTCTTACTACTAAAAACAGGTGGCATCAACTACAAGTTTTTGTGTAAATTCTTTTTGTACGTGATGTGCAGTTTTACGAATTTTATTTAATTTCATTTTCTTTAGAAAAAATGTAAAAATTAGTGCATAAAATAGGTTTAAAAACATTTAAAATAAACTTAAAACATAAGGTAAATATTAACAAAGCTATTAAACTACAAATAAATGACGTAATAGTGTTTAAAAAGAACAACTTGTAAAATGTGAAAAAATTAAGTTGAAAAGCAAAAAAAAAAATACAATAAAATACATACAGAAATAACAGCTGTATACAAAAAAAAAGAAAAGAAATAACATAAAGAAAAAGCCTAAGCAAATTATTTTGATACAACAAAAACATTTGGTTAAAAAACGTAGAAAAGGATTTTTTTTATAGAAACAAATGTATTTTAATAATCTTGTACTTTCTTTTGTTTTTATATTCGCATAAGCTAGGAAAAATTGTGAAAAAATATGGAACAAAAGTAGCCAGATTGTAAAATGCAAGAACAAATTGTAAAGCAATATATAAAATAAAATGTTGATAATGTGTTTTAAATATTTTCACATTTCTTATTTGTTTTTGTTTAAATTAATTTCATATATATTGGTTTATGGTTATTAATGTGTTAATTTTAAACAATCATGTGGCAACCTTATATATTTTCTCTTTATACCATTTTCGATTTTTTTGACACTTGACATTAGTGCGAACATTATTGTGTACTAGGCTAAGTAACCGTGAAGATAAATGCACTAAATATGGTTAATAAATATGGTTAATACCTATCTTCATTGAGTCTATTTGCCATCCATCGAGCAAAGGTTGCCTCGTGGCTTCTATTATATCGCATGAGAGAAAACGGGTTTCAGTTTTTACTTTATGGTCCTGGCGTTGCTACTCCACATGCAATTAGGTTGAATGTACTTTTTGTACGTGTTTTTTTAGTTTACATATTAAATAGCTCACCCTAACCTCCCTTGTGAAGGCAATGGCTGTATAGGGTAGCTGTATCAACCACATAAAAATTTGTACCCCCACAAAATGACAACATAGACCTAGTGTCTCAAGTCATTTTTTTATACATTCCACATTGTGGAATAGACACATCATTACATATCTCAGTTGAAGAAGAAAACCTATCTTCATTTTACATAAGAGAAAATAATGTTATGGACTAACACTGGGATTCTAACCTACTAAATCTCTATTCGTATCAACAGTCTAATCTTAATCGTTTACAGTGATTTGGATTAGCATAAAGCATCATTTTCCTACGCCGGTTTCTTACAACCATTTCAATATAATATTTAGTATTTTTTTTTTTTTTATAAAAGCTTTTTTTTATTAAAAATTGTCCCTTTTTGCAGTAACATAATAATGAATCATAATTCTCATTGGAAAAACCGCAGATTATAACTCAACTTGTAATCGTATAGATATAGAATCACTTATAAATGGATGAGCGAAGAATATAGTAGCTTGGCATTTATCGTTTTGTATGGCCAATGTACCAGAAACTAAATTAAATTTGTATAAATAGTTTCTTATTTTTTTATTAAAGCCGTATACTTCTTATTAAATTCTAATAGAAAAAAACAAAACAATATAAATTATAAATAATCATTGAATAATAAATATAAAAAACATCATAATATGAAAACCGAATACTTTATTGCAATGGTTACTAAATTATTTATGATTTTTTCTGCACTATGCGGTGTCTTTGCTCGACCCAATATACGACTGCAAAGTAAAACGACGGTATGATTTTTAATTAATTTTTTTTGCGAACAAAATTGTGAATATCTTACAAAATATCTATCATTTGGTAATAAAAACATTTAAATTTACATAAATTATATTGAGTATCTAATAATTGGTTAAAATTTACCGAAAATGTGAAATTAAGGTCGCCAACCATAAAGAAAAAATGACTGTACACTAAGAAATTAAAAGAAAAGGAAAAAGTGTTGAAGAACAAAAAAAAAAGTGACAAAAATAACAAAAAAAAAATGCAAAAAAAATAAGAAAAACAAATATTTAACCAACCAAAAAAAAATAAAGTAATTTTATATATTAAGAAAAAATTAAAGTCCAAATAAGCTAATAAAAGAAAGAATAATGTTAAAATTCAACATTTCTGCTTCTAGTTATTCCCCTTAGCCGGTCACCGGTTTCCCTTTATTGTTTCTTTTCTGTTTCATTAAACCTTTTGAATCGTTCTAATTGTTTGTTGTGTGGAGGAGGAGGGGTATTCAATAGGTATCTGATTATTGTTATGAAGGGTTATAAGATTTATTGTGCGGTATTCTGATAAAGAATATAGCGATTGGCTATTGGAGGATCTCTCATTATTGTTTGCCGAACTCTAAATGCCTTTTTAATTTTCCAATATTTTAATTTCCAAATTTTTTTTGTTGTAGATTTATTTCAAACATTTTTCGTCAAAATGTCCTAACTACGCATATAAAAGTTTTAATAAAACAAAAGAAGTGTAAAATATAATTGTAATTAAGTTAAAATTAATTTAAAATTAAACCAAGGAGAGTCTTTAAAGACAAATATTATTTGTTAAATAAGAAAACATAATTAAGAAATAACGACGAAAACAAATCTAAACATAAAAACTCAAATATAGACATGTCCGACAAGGAATTGCAGGCTCATGACAATGTGAGATGGCGTAATTGGTCTCGAGCTGCTACACTTTATGATCAAATAATATCTTCACCAACTTTGTTTAGTACCCGCGCTCAAAAAGATCGTCATATTGTTTGTTTATTGGGACGTTGCGAATGTCTTGTGGAATTGGGCAAATATGAACCCTGTCTAATAGATGCTCGTAAAGTTTTGTCAATGCTAAGTGAACAACAAATCGATTGTTTAGCAAGTGTTTCGCGTACAAGAAGGTGGCTGGTGCATGCATTGTGTAAACTTAAAAAATATACGGTGAGTAGGATAAGATAATACATACATATATGTTCAGCCAGCTGTCAATAGCCTAACTCTTTGCTCAATCGTTTCTCTCGTTAAATGACAAATATTGTCTCAGTCAGCTAATATATTGCCCCAATGCTAGCTCTGTTTAGTCACAATCTTGTTTGATCCTAATTCTGTTTATAAAATCTTGGCTTATTAATGAAAACTCGGTTTGTTTTTTTTTTTTTTTTTTTTTTGCATAATTATTACATTAATACTTAACTTTCTATCTTATAATTTCATCCGAACCTATTAGGAAGCCGAAAAACTACTTGCCGAATGGATAGTCGAATTACAGAATCAACAAGGATTTGGTGATATTTGTAAAACATTGGACCGTTACAAATCTGTCATTCAAATGCTTAATGGCAACAATAAATCATCACAAAAACTTAATAACGCTCGCTTAGAGGATGAAATGACCATACTTGATACTAAATTAGATCATTGGGCCACTAATAATCTGCCTCTCGATAAATACAGCAAACTTCTGAGCAATAAAGGTGTAAAGAAAAGAGAAAATCCCATAGTAAATGGTTGCATCAACACCAACATTTTAAACGTTGCCGCCATGCAAAAGAATACTGAACTCATGGCAGCCCTTAAAGTATCGGGTAAATTGTTAGCCGAAGATTCAGGGGATAATGCCAACAGTACCACTTGTTCGTATTGTGCTATAACATTTTCCACACGCAACGAACTGCGACAACATTGTCAGACCGAAGCTCACCAAAATGTCATTATGTCTGATGAGGGCCGCGATTGGAAGTGGAGACCACCTCCTCGTGGTTTTACCCTAGACTCGTATAGTCTCTGTGAGTCTTGGATTGAGACACAGCTATGTCACTACGGCAATCAATGTGTGGAGGCGCATGGTCAAGATGAACTTAACGAATGGAAAGATCGTTTTGAATACAGACGTATGCGTTTACAAAAAGCTTGTGAGAAGGAGCTTTATGGCAAATCATATACCGAACAAATACTAGAACGTTGGTTACAATCTACAGTACCCGAAAAAATTATGGCCGAAAAAGTAGACGGCATTGATGCCATGTGTGAACAGGATTTAGTCACCAGTATAAGTTCGAAAACCTCCAAAAGAGAATGGATATTTGTGCTACGGACTAATGATAAAATCCTTAGAGCAGTGGCTCTCTTACAAGATGCTCATCGTAGTCATTTTGCTATAAAAACCATAAAATCTGCTGAAGCTACAATTGAGTTGGATTTAAAAACCAATCAAGAATGGGTTTCTAACAAAAATTCAGCCTGTGCAGCAGCTTCATTGCAAAATTCTATACCAGATAACGAGGATTCTAAAAAATCTTCAGAGAATTTAGAAACTGCCATAACGGAAACAATATTAGAACATCAAGTAACGGTAGAATTTCATACCGAAATTTATGGCACTTTTCGCCAAGCTGTTTGTTTTGATTTCGGCTCTGAACCCCTACTGGTACGTCACCTCTGCGTGGATGTTGTGCCTGTAAGTGATGCCGAAAAGATCGAGGAAATCAAACGTGATATCATTAATAGTTCTGCCACCAGATGGGATCTTTCCAATACAACATTGGTGAAATTTGAAACCACTATTGGTTCGCACATGAAGACTGAAGGTTATCATCATGACATCAAACATGAAAAAGAAATGATAGAACGTTATCCCTGTCCACGAGCGCAAACGTTCACATTGACTCAGTCCACAATTTTGGAAAAACGTTTAACGCAAAACAACTATCGTTCTCGTATACATGAGCTGTTGTATGTGGAGGAAATTGCTCGTTATGAACAAATAGCTCGTTTCAATTTACGCACCAAATTGGGAATAACCTCCAATTATATATTAACCCCGGCTGGCATGGCTACTAGTACAACTAAGTATTCTTTGGCCGGAGAGCTATATGCTCTAATGCATTTGGGCAAAGATGTTTCCGAGGATACTTCGGCTGGTCGCCTGATATTGTCAAATTGCTCCAGTGTATATATATCACCCGTGGAGGAGGCCAATATGGGCAAAGATAAAAAACGTCAAGTCTATGAGTCTGTTATTGAGGATAAAGGCAAAAATGTTATATATTTACAATTGTCGGCCAAATGTGTGGATGGTATGAAACTGAAAGCGGGCACCGAAATACACGTGGACATACAATTTCAATTAAATCGTTTGCCATACTGTGAATGGCATAATGCTGTGGACAAGATTACTGATTTCAAAATTATCTTTCCTGCCACTGAAATAGAACCCAACATACCATGGACGCCGAAGAAGCAATGGTCCGAAACCTGTGAGCCCAAATTAAATGCCAAACAGAGGGAGGCTGTAAATGCTATCACCACTTCACTAAGCATAAAACTACCTCCTATTTTACTGATCGGACCATTTGGTACAGGGAAAACTTATACCTTGGCTCAGGCTATAAAACAGCTGCTAACCCAGCCGGAGGCCAAGATCTTAATATGTACCCACTCCAATTCAGCGGCTGATTTATACATAAAAGAATACTTACATCCATGGATAGAGGCAGGTCTGGAAGAGGCCACTCCCTTAAGAGTATACTATCACAAACGTTGGGTTGCCACCGTCAACAGTGTCGTACAAAAGGTAAGTAGTATTAGAAGTATTTAAAATTCATTTCACACTAGTTTATGGGTTTTTTTTTTTTTTTTTGTTAAATTGCTTATTCCATTTTTGGTTTTTGGGCTCTTTTTCTTTGTAGTATTGTATCAATGATGGTGCTGGTAATTTCCGACGTCCTTCGGTTGAGGATATTATGAAACATCGAATTGTTGTTGTCACCTTAAGTATTTCCATGGAATTGGCCAATTTAGATCTCCCTAAAGGTTATTTTACGCACATATTCCTCGACGAAGCTGCTCAAGCTATGGAATGTGAAGCCATAATGCCTTTAGCCTTAGCCAATGATAGCACACGTATCGTTCTTGCTGGTGACCATATGCAAATGAGTCCGGAGCTTTTCTCAGCATTTGCCAAAGAACGTAAATTGCATATTTCTTTGTTGGAGCGTCTATACGACCACTATCCTTCCAATTTTCCCTGTAAAATTCTTTTGTGTGAGAATTATCGTGCTCATGAGGCCATAATTAAATTTACTTCGGAATTGTTTTATGAACAAAAGTTAATAGCGTCGGGTAAACAACCTCGGCATGAAAAATTCTATCCTCTCACCTTTTTCACGACCCGAGGAGAAGATGTACAGGACAAGAACTCCACGGCATTCTATAATAATGCCGAAGTGTATGAGGTGGTGGAAAGAGTTTCTGAATTACGCAAAAAATGGCCCAGCTCTTGGGGTAAAATAAATGATGCCAGCATTGGCATTATGACTCCATATTCCGATCAGGTATTTCGTATACGGTCTGAACTGAGGAAACGTCGTATGGGCGGCATTTCCGTAGAACGTGTGCTCAATGTCCAGGGCAAGCAATTTCGTGCGATATTTTTATCAACTGTACGCACGCGAAGAACGTGTTTGCCTAGTAATAATGGTGGGACAGCAGCAGGTTTTCCTGGTCAAAGTAACGTTTCGGCCGAGGATGCTGATTATGGTTTTCTAAGCAACTCAAAACTGTTAAACACCGCCATAACCAGAGCTCAAAGTTTAGTGGCCGTAGTTGGTGATCCCGTGGCCTTGTGTTCAATTGGCCGTTGCCGCAAGGTTTGGGAACGTTTTATAGAAATATGTGATGAAAATAAATCTCTTTTTGGTTTAACCATGTGGCAACTGCGTTCTCAGCTGGATGGTGTAGAACTAAAACGGGCTTATGTTTTAAATCCTCTGGCTCCTGAGTTTATACCGCGTTCTTTGCAGCCCGAGGCGTATTTGCGCGATCAAGCAGCAATGTATTTAGCCATGGCAGCCAATAATCATCATACAATGGGACCACATCCAGGACATCACCATGGCCCCGGCGGTATGGGTCCACATCCCGGTTTACTGGCTGCAAGTGGAGCCGGACAAATGCCTTCTCATCATAGCGCTCAACAAATGCCACATATGTATGGACCTCACACAGCAGCCGCCGCTGCTTATAATGCTGCTGCTGCAGCAGCGGCGGTAATGATGAACCAGGGCATTGTAGCCGGTAAGGGGGGAGGTGGTCATCACTTCCATGGTCATCCCAATCACATGCCTATGCGAGCAATTGGACCGCCCCCATCGGCTGGAGGACCACAACAACCACCGCAACCTCCACCGCCAATGGGTGGCCAACAATTCAATCCACGCGGTCCGCCGCCGCCATCCGTACACTTGGGACAATCCAGCGCTCCTGGCGGAGCTAATCAATACGCTCAGTATTTGCCCTGGCAGCATGCTCCTCAACAACAACTGAGACCACCCGGCAATGGCGGTAATTTTTCTGCAGCAGCCGGTCCACAACCTGGAGTACCAACTTCACAAAATCCCAATGCCAGTCTTTGGGGACCACCACCACAAACGAATCCTTGGACTGTATTGCCAAAACAGGGACCATTACAACAGCCCTCCAATACTTCTGGAGTAAATGGTCGACAAATTTCATCTCAACAAGCTGCACAGAATATGCGAGGCAATAGCGTACCTTTGCAGGCGCCACCATTGCCTAATCAACAGCAATTACGCAATAATCCCAATGATTTGGGCTACTTAGCCAATAAGGCTTTGTATGCCGGCAAACAACATCCCGGCCAAGGAGCCCAGGTTCCACCACCACAACCTCATACAAACTTTGCTGGCTTCGGACAGGGCAACGTACCTCCACCACCGCCTCCCAATCAACTGCAAATGATGAATCAAAGAAGTATGAGTGGTATTCCCAATGGTCCTATAAGTCCCATGGATCCTTTTATGCCCAGGCCCCCAACAACAGGAGGAGCACCCACCCAAAGTGCATTCTTCGGTCAGGCTAATTTACAAGGATTAAAAGATAAAGACTTTCAATTTCTCAACAATGTGCATGTACCCCTTAACATTGGAGGCACTATGTTTCAGGCACAATCCCAAGCACAGCCACCCAATGCTATGGTTGGTGCGGCCAACAAACAACAATCTCCTACGGCTTTAAGGTTTCCCCAACCTCATGAATATGCATCTCTTTTGCCGCCGAATGTTAACATATATGAAATGGCTTTTGAACCTAAAGAATCCCAGTACAAATGGTACTTGAAGCTATTGGAAACTCAGGGCCAGGAGGCGGCCAATAAATTTACCGAAGTTTTAAGACAAGTAAGTGCAATGATGCAACAACAACAACAACAGCAGCAGCAACAACAACAGCAGCAACAACAGAATCAGCAAATTAATAAGCCACCCCAACATATACAACAACAACAACAACAATACATGAATGCTGCTGGAGGTGGTGGGACAGGTGTTAATTCCGGCCCTCAACAGCAATTAATGCCTCGTGATACATTTATGCAACCCCTAATGAACTACCAACAACAACAGCAGCAACAGGCCCAGCAACAAAGAAATATGAATCCTTATATGGGTCCTACCGGTAGCGGCGGCAATCTCATGCAACCTCCCTTGAATATGTCAACCGTTAACGATGAGACTCCAGCATTAGATATTAATTTCAATCAACAAATTGACATGGTCTTCAATTCCATTATCAATGGCAACGAAATCAGTCAGCCCATATTGCGTGATTTATTCGGTATCAGTGGCGGCGGAGGCGGAGGAGGATTGGGTGGCAACAACTCTACCGGCATGAATGGTGATATGTTATTGAATACAAATACGTCTTCGACTAATACCATTGTACCGGGCAGTAAAATGTTTCCAACTATTGCTGGCAGTGCACAACACCAGCAACAGCAGCAACAACAACAATCGGTAGCTAGTGGTAATATGGCGAAAATGATTGGCCCACCAAATATGATGGGAATGACACCACAACAAGCCGCTCAAAACCAGGGCAACAGTTTTATGACAAATAGTAAGTAGATTTTAATAATAATAACGCCTATTTACTTCGGAAAATATATGAGATAACGTTAGATTATTGCCAGTTATGCAGATGATCTTTTTTTTTTGTCAAACGACAGTTTCTAACCTGTGTCCTGTGTTTCACTTTCCCATGAAAGTGAAAGCAAAGCGAATTTTTGTTTGTGTTTCAACTTTTGCATATGAATATTTATTTATTTTTTTATTTTTACTTCCCTGCATTTCAATATTAACAAAACTTAAGTTTAGTTTAGTTCTCTTTTTTCTAATCCGAATTAATTGAGGATCTATTATTACTTTTTTTTATGTGTAAAAACATCTATACGCGCAGGTGGGTAAATTTCTATTTCACAATACAATCACAAAAACAGAGTAACATGTGAGGCGTAAGACAAAATCGGTGTGAGTTATGATTGTATTGGTGAAAAAATTATGATATGTAATAACCTGTTTGAAAATGAAAAATAAAAAATTAAAAATGAAAAGTGAAAAATAAAAACTGAAAAATAAAGAATGAAAAATAATAAACGAAAATTAAAAATTAAAAATAAAAAAATTAAAAAGAAAAAATGAAAAATAAAATATGAAAAATAAAAAATAAAAAATGAAAAATAAAAATGAAATATTAAAAATAAAAAATAAGAAATGAAAAATTAAAAATAAGAAATGAAAAATTAAAAATTAAAAATGAAAAATAAAAAAAATAAAAAACGAAAAATGAAAAATAAAAAATTAAAAATTAAAAATTAAAAATAAAAAAAAATAAAAATGAAAATAAAAAATGAAAAGCGAAAAATAAAAAATGAAAAATAAAAAATTAAAAATAAAATGTGAAAAATGAAAAATAGAAACTAAAATATTAATAAAAAATAGGAAATGAAAAATAAAAATGAAAAATAAAAAAATAAAAAATTAAAAATAAAATGTGAGATATGAAAAATAAAAAATGAAAAATAAATAATAAGAAATGAAAAATTAAAAATAATAAAAAATAAAAATTTTAAATAAAAATGAAAAATGAAAAACAAAAAATTAAAAATGAAAAATAGAAACTAAAAAATGAAAAATAAAAAATAGAAAATTAAAAATAAAAATTAAAAATTAAAAATGAAAAATAAAATAGAAAAAAAGAGAAAAAAGAGAAATAAAAAATGAAAAATAAAAAATGAAAAATAAAATGTGAAAAATGAAAAATAGAAACTAAAAAATGAAAAATAAAAAATTTAAAATAAAATGTAAAAAATGAAAAATAAAAAATGAAAAGTAAATAATAAGAAATGAAAAATTAAAAATAAAAAAAATAAATATTAAAAATAAAAATGAAAAACGAAAAATTAAAAATTAAAAATAAAAAAAAATAAAAATGAATGAAAAACGAAAAATAAAAAATAAAAATAAAAAATTAAAAATAAAATGTGAAAAATGAAAAATAGAAACTAAAAAATTAAAAATAAAAAATAGGAAATGAAAAATAAAAATTGAAAATAAAAAAATTAAAAAAAAAAAATGAAAAATAAAAAATTAAAAATGAAAAGTGAAAAATAAAAACTGAAAAATAAAGAATGAAAAATAATAAATGAAAATTAAAAATTAAAAATAAAAAAATTAAAAATAAAAAATGAAAAATAAAATATGAAAAATAAAAAATAAAAAATTAAAAATTAAAACTTAAAAATAAAAAATGAAAAATAAAAATAAAAAATTAAAAATAAAAAATAAGAAATGAAAAATTAAAAATAACAAATGAAAAATGAAAAATTAAAAATGAAAAATAAAAAAAATAAAAAACGAAAAATGAAAAATAAAAAATTAAAAATGAAAAATTAAAAATAAAAAAAAAATAAAAATGTAAATAAAAAATGAAAAGCGAAAAATAAAATATAAAAAATGAAAAATAAAAAATGAAAAATAAAATGTGAAAAATGAAAAATAGAAACTAAAAAATTAAAAATAAAAAATTAAAAGTAAATAATAAGAAATGAAAAATTAAAAATAAAAAAAATAAAAATTAAAAATAAAAATGAAAAACGAAAAATAAAAAATAAAAAATAAAAAATTAAAAATAAAAAAAAAATTAATGAAAAACGAAAATTAAAAAATAAAAATAAAAAATTAAAAATAAAATGTGAAAAATGAAAAATAGAAACTAAAAAATTAAAAATAAAAAATAGGAAATGAAAAATAAAAATTAAAAATAAAAAAATGAAAAATAAAATATGAAAAATAAAAAATGAAAAATTAAAAATAAAAAATGAAAAATAAAAATGAAAAATTAAAAATAAAAAATAAGAAATGAAAAATTAAAAATAAAAAATAAGAAATGAAAAATGAAAAATAAATAATTAAAAATGAAAATTTAAAATATAAAAAAAATTAAAAATGAAAAATGAAAAATAAAAAATGAAAAATTAAAAATAAAAAAAAAAAATGAAAATAAAAAATGAAAAGCGAAAAATAAAAATAAACAATGAAAAATAAAAAATTAAAAATAAAATGTGAAAAATGAAACTAAAAAATTAAAAATAAAAAATAGGAAATGAAAAATAAAAATAAAAAATAAAATGTGAGATATGAAAAATAAAAAATGAAAAATAAATAATAAGAAATGAAAAATTAAAAATAAAAAAAATAAAAATTTAAAATAAAAATGAAAAATTAAAAACAAAAAATTAAAAATTAAAAAAAAAATAAAAATGAAAAATAAAAAACGAAAAATAAAAATAAAAAATTAGAAATAAAATGTGAAAAATTAAAAATGAAAAATAGAAACTGAAAAATAAAAAATAGAAAATGAAAAATAAAAATAAAAAATTAAAAATAAAAAATAAGAAATGAAAAATAAAAAATTAAAAATTAAAAATAAAAAATTAAAATAAAAAATGGAAAATTAAAAAAAAAATAAAAAAGAAAAATAAAAAAGGAAAAATGGAAAATAAAAAATGAAAAATGAAAAAAGAAAATTAAAAAATGATAAATGAAAAATAAAAAAATTAAAAAAAAATAAAAATTAAAAATAAAAATGAAAAGTGAAAAACGAAAAATGAAAAATAAAAAATTAAAAATAAAAAAAATAAAAATGAAGAATAAAAAATGAAAAACGAAAAACAAAAGATAAAAAATGAAAAATAAAAAATGAAAAATAAAATGTGAAAAATGAAAAATAGAAACTAAAAAATGAAAAATAAAAAATAGAAAATTAAAAATAAAAATAAAAAAATTAAAAATAAAATATGAAAAATTAGAAATGAAAAATCAAAAATCAAAAATAAAAAATGAAATGTGAAAAATTAAAAATAAAAAACAATTTAAAATGAAAAATAAAAAATTATAAATGATAAATGAAAAACGAAAAATGAAAAATAAAAAATTAAAAATTAAAAATGAAAAACGAAAAATAAAAAATGAAAACTAAAAAAAAATTAAAAATAAAATGAAAAATAAAAAATGAAAAATAAAATATGAAAAATAAAATATGAAAAATAAAATGTGAAAAATTAAAAATAAAAAATGATAAATAGAAACTAAAAAATTAAAAATAAAATATCAAACATGAAGAATGTAAAATAAAAAATTAAAAATAAGAAATGAAAAATAAAAAATTAAAAATAAAAAATGAAAAATTAAAAATAAAAATGAAAGATAAAAAATGAAAAACGAAAAATGAAAAAAAAAATGAAAAATAAAAAATTAAAAATAAAAAATGGAAAATTAAAAAAAAAAAAAAAAATGGAAAATAAAAAATGAAAAAAGAAAATTAAAAAATGATAAAATGGAAAAAATTAAAAATAAAAAATTAAATATGAAAAATTAAAAATTAACCGTTTGAAATAATAAATAATAAATATTTTTATATTAGCAGAGCCCCTGCAGTTGATTGCTATAAGTGATACATAGATGAGGCTTTCTGTGCCATAAAAAAATCTTTAATTACTAGATATATCCACACCTCCCCTGTGATCGGACTCACATGATATTTTTTGGTTATCCAACTTTAGTGTAGGAACATTTGTTTCGTTTTATTTTCCTTTAGTTTATGTGCCTATTATGAGCAACTTTCGATTTTCGATTGTGGTCGAATTAACTGATCGAACGAATTTTCATTTGGTATTATGGCGCACATTCGATAAAATAGCGCTATTGTGAATTTCACTCAATTGAATTATTCACAATAGTACATATTTATCAGCTGGCAGTATGAATAAACATTGTTTGTTTACAAATTTATTAACGAAAAAAATAATTAATTACTTATTAACATGGAATTATGGTTCTATGATCATCTGATGACGATCGACTGCAAGCATGAACTGCTGAGGCAATGCACACAAGGCAGATCAATCTCATGAAATTAAAATAATTTACAACTTATATTTTCAATAAGTTTTACAAACTGCATCGAAGCAAAATTGTGTTCGATTGAAAATTCGTTGTACAACGAAATTTTCGACCGTGCTGCCAGCTCATAATACGAATTTGACATTCGATAGTCGATGTTCGATAGCCAGCGAAGATCGAATGCAACTCATAATAAGGGCCTAACACTCTTACTTGTTTTTGAATGTAGCTTTAAAACTCTTAACTGAAAAAATGTACTTTAATTTTTTTTTTTTTTGAGGAAATATACATTTTTAGGGCAAAAATTCTTTTATTTTTTTTTAAATATACTTGAAAAAAAAGTATTTTTCTGAGGATCTGAGGTTTACTTTACAGGAAAAATGTCTCAAATTTAGTTTTTTTTTTTTTTTTTTTAAATATTTATGAATAGTTTCGACTATAAAAACCGTAGACTTTCCGAAAGTATATTTTAAAGAATTTTTTGAGAATGTTCTAAAATAAAAGAGAATAAAATCAAGTTCCGAATATATATATATATATATAACTATTTATTTTTAGATGTTATGCTCAATAAAGATTATTTAATGGGCCCAAATATGTCAGGCGGTGTTGGTGGAGGTGGAGGCTCATCTTCTTCGAATTCTTCGGTGCCGCTTTATAGACGCCAGGGTTTAACCATGGGCAATGGCCACAATTTCAATAGTGCTGGTAATTCAAACTCCTCTACTGGTGGATATTCATTGTCATCTTCCACCCCAGACAATTTGTTAGGCGGTAGTCCCAATGATATTTTGGCTGGCCTCACAACAGGATCGAGTACCCTGATCGAGGCCCTGTTTCAGCAAGATCAACAACAACAAAACAATGCTACGCTACAAAAATTATTGTACAACAACTTCAATGCTACGGGTCTTAAAAACGATATGGATTTATTTATGGGCAACAATTCTTTCGTTACAGCTGATGGTTTAACAAATACATTTCACACACAAAATTTTCAGCAGCAGCAGCAACAACAACAACAACAACAAGCCAATAATATACAACATCCTGTCAATAATAGCGGGCCATCGGCGGGTGATAATCGTAACACCACGTATGCGGCTGTGTTGAGTCAAGGACCTCAACAGCAGGAGGTAAATTTACAGCAGCAGCATCATAATTTTCAACATAATTCTATGGTTGCCAATCTAAGCGGAAATGGTTTAGGTTTGGGTCTAACCGTTGGCGGCTCAGCTAATAATGGTGATGCATCGGAAAAGGATCCTTTTGCAGCTATTCGAGAACTGGGTCAAGGTACGAATGGTTTTTATAATTATTTTCAATAAAAAAATAAGAATTTGGTAAAGAAAACTAGGTTTAGGGCTCGAACCTCAAGGCTGGCATAATATTAAAAATAAAGCTTTTTATTAAAGCTTTACATAGAGAGGGAGAGAGAGACATTTAGCAAACGAGATAGAAAAGTATTTATTTATATTATTTTGGCAATTAAAATTTGAAGTTTTCTTTTAAGTTAATTATTATGATAATTTTTAGCTTTTAGTTTAATATATAGTTTTGAAATTACTACTATTATTTTAATCTTATTTTGTATATTTTCTTTTTGGGTATTTATAAATTTGTATAATTATAAGTTTTACAAAAATTTTTTTTTTGTTTTCAAACAAGCTTTAACGGAAAAGCTTTTATATGCCAGCCTTGTCATTTTTAGAAAGCCAACACCTTCCCCCCTAACCAAGTTGTAATAAATTTTTGTGTTAAGTCGTTCAAAGACTTTTTTAATGTTCTCTTTTTTCATTATGAATTAACAATTTAATTACGTAGTTATTTAAATACTTTTTAATAGCATAAAAAAAAAACTAAAAAAAAACTTAAAAAAATTATAAGAAATATATATATAAAATAAATTTGTAAGAAAAACTATTATAACAAAAAAAAAAAAAAAAAAAAAAACAAAAAAAAATTATTGCACATATAAAAACAATAAAAAAAAGTTTTGTTTGAAACAGAGTTTAAGGTGAAAAAGAACTTTTTAAAAGAGCTGAGTTTTACACGAGCCTATCAATTTAAAAAAAAATAGCATTTCTGTTATCCATTACACTGCCCTTGGTTATTCTTTTTTGGAAAAAATAAAATAAAATTTTTCAAATTCTTCTATAACTTTTATTACAGAATTATATTCAGGATGCTTCTGAGTTTAGATGTTAAGGCATTTAGGTAATTCAGTTCCTTTTTTCAATTTCTTCAAAATTATTTTTTATATCAAAAATATTATTTTAATATTAAAAATATTATTTTAGAAATTTAAATTATTTGGAATTAATACTAAAAAATAAAAAATTTTTTCAAATTGTAATAAGATTTGAAATTATTAATCAATATTTTGAATTTCCTAAAACAAAATAAAATTTCTTCTGAGTTTTAAAGATGATATTTTAAATTCGTCTGAAAAGCAAACAATACTAGAATTGGAATAAAAAATAATATTTTTTTTGTAAAATAATTAAAATTGAAAATTTTTAATTTCTCATTTTTTTTTTTTTTTTTTTTTTTAATTTTTAAATAATTTTTTATTTATTTTTTTTTTTTTTATATCAAATCGGCATTTGAAGATTCTTTTTATTAAAAGGAAACAACAATTATTTTGAAAATGAATCAAAATTTTTAATTTTTAAATATTTATTAATTTTTTTTTTTGTATCAAATCGGCATTAGAGGATTCTTCTGAGCTTTAAAAGTGACATTTTAGAAATTCAGATTATTATATTAAAAAAATAATAGAGGAATTGAAGTTTAAATATATATATATGTATATACATATATATATATATTTTTTTTTTTTTTTGAAAATTAAATTCATAAATTTTGAATTTCTCAAAAAAAAAAAAATAAATAATAATATCAAATCGGAATTTGAGGATTTAGAAATTCAGATTCTTCTGTAAAGAAAACAATAGTAGACTTGATATTAAAAGATAGTAATTATTTTGAAAATGAATAATTTGATTTCCCAGAAAAAAAAAATATTTTTATTTCAATTTTTTTATTATTTTTTTTTACATAACTTCAAATTGTTATGAAAATAAATCAAAACCGGAATTAAAATTACTTTATAAGAGTTTGAATATGAGTTTAATAGGAATTTAGAAATTTTGAATTGCTTTATTTTTTTTTTTTTTTAGTTTTCGTTTAATTTCTTTAAAAAAATATTTTAATATTTATATTGGATTTAGATTATATTAAATTTCAAATTATAAATCTATAATTCTTAAGATCGCACAAATTTGCATTAGAACATTTATTGATTTAATTTTTAACAGCAGCGACGATTCCGCATGATCTTTATATATTTTTTTTTTTTATCTAAACTCAGGACATCAAATAAACACCAGAAATTATTTCCCAAAAAAATATCAGCCCTAAAGAAACCTTAACTCTGTTTTATTTTTTTTAATATTAATAAACATAAAAATAATTTTAATAAAACTTTAAAATAGAATTAAACTTATTATTTTTGCTAAAAAAAATTAAAAAAAAAACAACAAGCAACTGAATAAGATACTGTTGAGTTTCACTTTTATAAAAAAAATATATAATTAAATGTATAAAAAAAATATTTTATAGTAAACACAAAATAAAAAAATGTTATTAAAAAACTTAAAAAAAAGAATTAAACTAAAATTTTGCAAACTTTGTAAATTAAATATAAATGTATGAAAAGCAAAAAAAAAAAGGAAAACAAAAAAACAAAAAATTAAAAAATATATAAAATTTATATTATAGGATTTTTATTGTAAAACTTAAATATAGGACTCTTTAAACTGTAAGCTAAAATTAACAACGCATATTATAAAAATATATATATATATTATAAAAAAAATATAAAAAAGTTTTTAATAAAACTATTTAATAAAAATTTATATAAAACAAAAAAAAAATATATACTGTAAAATTTAAAAAAATCCCACTCCCTCCTAAAAATAACTAAAACATAAAAAACCTTTTATAGTGTAATTACAAATTTGTTTTCTTACAATTACTATTAGTTTCCTTTAACAATAAACAAACAAAAACACAATTTATATTCATATAATTTAACATTAATTTTCTTACTTAAAAAAATAAAAATAAAAAAAATCAAAAAAAAAATTCTCCTTTTTTATATATATATTGTATGTATGCAAAAACAAAATAAATATTATACATATAAACTTTGTTTACTATTAACCAATTTTTTTTTTAATACAGCGTTATTATGTACTACTTTTTTATAATTATATATAATTCTTCTTTATATTAATTAATATTTTAATTATTGTCATTTACTAAAAGTAAAATAAAAACAAAAAATTTACAATTTATATAAGCTAATGTAAAATTTAAAAACTGAAAAAATATTAAAAAAAAAGATTATTAAATTGTAAAAAAAAAAATTGTAGTTATTGAGTTGAAAACAAAACACACATTTTTCATTTGTTTAATTTCATTTAAATATATTTAGTTTTGTTAATTTAAACAAAAACCGATAGAAATTTTTTAAAATATTCAAGACAATTGAAGAATTGTATACCATGTTTTCATAAATGTTTGACAGGAAAACGTTGTTTTTATGAAAACCAAAAACTTTCTGAAATACAAATACATTAACAAATTTTTATCAAATTTTCCAGTAGGTAGACAATTTTTGGGTAATAAAAGCAAGGCCATCTTAAATTTCCAAATTTATCCACGATGTCAGACAAATATTTTCTTGATTAAAAAAAATTGACTAAAGGCCTAGTTAGCCACACGTAACCGTAACCAAACGTGTCAACTGTTTTTTCTGTTACATTAAAAGCATTTAGAGTAGTTACCGAACTCGACCGGAACGTCCCAATCTATTGAAAATAGATTTTTGCTACGTTTGTACGTGACATTTGTGAACGCTGATAAAGTTTGGTTAATTTTACACAGCAACATGCTGGTTCGTTTTTTACATTCTATAACTGCACTAAATGCCAACGTTACATTTACGGTACGGATACATTTTAGCCACACGTAACCTTAACCAAACGTGTCAGCTGTTTGTTTCTGTTACATGAAAAAGCATTTAGAGCAGTTACCGAACTCAACTGTCACGTAACCGGAACGTCCCAATCTGTTGAAAATAGACTTTTGCTACGTTTGTACGTGACATTTGTGAACGCTGATAAAGTTTGGTTAATTTTACACAGCAACATACTGGTTCGTTTTTTACGTTCTATACCTGGCTAACTAGGCTCTATAACTGGCTAACTAGGCCTTAATTTGATAAAACGTAACGAGACGATTTAAATTTGTATGATAAATTCAAAACTGAAATATTTTTAATCGTTTCTTAGGACGAAATCATTTTCGATTTTTTATTTTTAATCATTAAAATTAATAATATTTTGATTTTAAATTTTTAAACATTTTTTTTAATGCAAATCGATATTTGAGAAAATTAATCTCGCAGACATTTTGTCTAGCCATGACCGCGAAAATAGTTTAAGTCGGAAAATCAAAATTTTACAGGGAAACTTTTTTCTTTCAGTATGCAAACACAAAAACGATGTTCACTGAAGCTATAATCGCAAAACTTACAGCAAGTTTGGATAGATGATGCAAATCATTAGCGATTTAAAAAAAAAAAAAGTTCACAATGTCATTTAAACTATTTTCGCGGTCATGGCTGGTTTTGTTATCCAAATTTTCTGTATAATATACGAAGTCAGACAAATATTTTCACAATTGAAAATTAAAGGATTTGTTTACGCATCAATCGATATTTAAGACGAATTCAGTATTTCTTTGCTATATTTTGGCTTTATTGTCAACCATGAAGCTTAAAAAGGTTCAAATAAGACTATTATTATTAATTTTTTATAATTAAAATATTTCCTCATTTTGTTTAACAGAAATTGATAGTTTTTTAAATTTATGTCATTCGTAAAATTTTGAATTTTTAAATCATTTAAAAATAACCAAAATTTACATTTTTAAAAATCCAACGTTTTACAATTTTAATCTATATTCCCAAAAATAGCAATGAATTCTATGCTCTGCCTACTAAATTTTAGTAGCCGTCAGTCAACACTTTATACATACTTTACATTAATCAAATTAGTCTTCAACAATTATCCAAATTTTTTAAATATCACAAAAAATCTATCGTCTGTTTCTCAATACAAAAAATTTTAATCATCAAATATTTCTTACGTTCCTTTGTTTTCTTTAAACATATACTCAAGTTTTGCTTTAAATTAAAGAATTTATATAGAAAATATTAAAAAATAAAAATCTTGCAAAATATTTTCTCGTAAAAATAGGTAAGCTGTAAAATATAAAGAAAATATTTATAACAAAAAAAAAAAAAAAAACAATGTAATTAAACAAAATAACTCTAAAGCAAACAAAATAAAAATCTATCTATGTATTTCAGTAATTTTAGTAAGAATATAAAATTTTTAAAACTTAATTATATATAAAAAATAAAAAAATTACAAAAAAAATAAAAAAGATCCCAATGGGACAAGCTAACAAAAAAAAAAACACCCACGAAGTTTTAATTTGTTGCTTTACATAAATTTTATATTTATTTCTTAAAAAATCTCTTAAAAATATCTTAGACTCTAAAGCAGAAAATAGAAAGGTAGTTTTATTTAAACGGGCACATATAAAGTGGAGATGTCTTGTTTAAGATCATCATATATATCTTTGTAATCTTCGTTTTCTCGAACTAATAAAGCTACAGTGCCTCGTTTAACACCCATGGCCGCCCCTAAATCAGCACGGCTGGGTGTGTAAACATAAGGTATACCCTTTTCTTCACAAACAGCAGGTAAGTGGCACATGATATCAATAGGTGTTACATCGCCAGCAAAGATAACGAGTCTACAAAAAAAAATATCAACAAATGATGGCAAATTTTTTCCAATTTTTTTTTTCTTAAAAACCTACCCAGTTTCTCCTTTACGCAATCTAGTTTGTACATCCTTAAGTCCATTGCGTAGAAAAGTTTTATGTTTATGGGCTTTTTTAATAAGTTTATAGCATTTCTTAGCTATTTTCTTACTGGCCATAGGCTGGGAGATGGAGTTTACATATTTCATTTTGTCATCATAGTTATCTTCCTCCTTTACGCTAACGTTGCTTACATCAACAGCACTTTCTTCAACAGGTTCTTTCTTTATTTTTCCCATGCTTGTTATATTTAAGAGATAAAGAAATTTAATTATTTTTCACGTTTTTTTCCAAATACAAACACGTGTGTTAGTTTATTAAAGAAACTTCAAAGTAATAGTGTTGCTGCTAAACAAAGTACTTAGGTAATCGGTTGTTGTAGCTAAGAAAGTGTCAATAGAGAATAAAACCTGGCACTATGTTTGATAGTTTCTAGTTTGATAATATTCCGTTATTAATAAACAAATAAATAATTCATTTTTAGTTGTTGATAACGCTGTGTGGCAGAAAAACTACCTGGGATGTGATACTTTTTTTCTGATAATAGGTCTTGTCAAATACACCAAGACCCTGTCCTTGAAATGTGCGAAACACCTTCAAAATCAGAAGTTACGGGTACAAAAACCAGTTTTCTGCCCTTTTGCACATATAAGCCAGTAACTTTGTTGAATATCAACCGATTTTGAAGTTCTCAGCGGATCTAGAAACAAGAAACTAAGGCCTTTTGAAGATGTGAACATGATATTTAAGTAAAATTGAGACATGTGTGCGTAGTCCTCCAGCAACCTCATTTTGTTTAAAAATATTCTCTATTTTTCAATTTTGAAGATGTTTTTACACATATTTTTATTTAGGAACCGTATAATTTCTGAACTTAGTATGTTTATTTATGAGCAAAATGCAACTTTGGTTTAAAAAATCACGTAAAAATTAGTGGAGTTATTAAACTTTTAATAAAAAAAAAATGGAATAAATGCCTGCACAAACAAATTTTTATTTTCGGTTATTCAACTCGGTTATTCACCTCCAAGGCTGCCATATACTTTTGATAAAGAACTTCGAAAAGTTTTATAGCTCGC
Source organism: Cordilura impudica (assembly GCA_963682025.1). Lineage (NCBI taxonomy): Eukaryota > Metazoa > Arthropoda > Insecta > Diptera > Scathophagidae > Cordilura > Cordilura impudica. The sequence goes on along the minus strand of OY821519.1, from coordinate 230,985,735 downwards.
AGCTTTTCGATATAGGCCAAAAGACATCGAAATAATTTGATTTCATTATCAATTAATTTCTTGTCGTGCTAGGACGGGATTGCGGTAAATCTGTAAAAAATACATTTTATTTTTGCATAAAAAGCAGTCAATTGCTGGACATATTTAATTTAACCACCTCGTCTTAATAAATAAACAAATTTCTTACAAAAATGGTGAGTTTAAGTGATTGTGTTTAATGAAAAAGCAGAGCCTAAGTGTGATTAGAATTTTTATTTCAAAAGATTCTCGATGTTTCTATAATATTGATAAAAGTGTGGGGCCGGTCTATTGTGTGCAAGTGTTGTGTAATACAGAAACAAATAGAAATTATGTTTTTAGACTTTTTTTAGGACTTGAATGACAGTTTCAATATTTTTTTTTAAATATAATTTAAGGCCGCAGCTATTAAGAGAATCATCCCTATGTTGGATCGCATTTTGGTACAACGTGCTGAAGCTGCTACCACCACCAAGGGTGGTATTGTTTTGCCCGAAAAATCTGTAAGCAAAATGATGCAAGGTACTGTTGTTGCTGTGGGTCCAGGTGCCAGAAATTTGGTAAGTTCAGACAACCATGAAGTTAAACTTTGATATAATTTTTTTATTGTTAATTTTTAGGAAGGTGCTGCCATTCCTGTTGGAGTTAAGGCTGGAGACCGTGTTTTGTTGCCCGAATATGGTGGTACTAAGGTAGAAATGGAAGATAAGAAAGAATACTTACTCTTCCGCGAATCTGATATTTTGGCCAAAGTTGAATAGAAGTTAACTCTTATTCTAAATCTACCATAATTTGTAATCATCATATGAACTCTTCCTTGTTTTTCTTAATTTTATATAATCGTTTCACATTGCCCTATGATTTTCGATGAAGGTTCATAATTAGTTTGTAAATTCCATTTATATTGTAAAAAAAAAACTGGAAAAATTTATGTTTGCCCTGGGAAATTGTTTTCCTTTAAAATCCAGGGCATATGTAAGTTTTCATTTAATGTAAAAATAAAACGGTTTTACGCTTTATTTGTTTAACAAATGTTGGGGTTTTCTTTTTGTTTTATTAATAAAGACTTAGAAATCTACATGGTTTTAATATATAACTAGTTTAATTTCAAATTTGCCAATCCATAGACTTGATTCATGATAGAACGTTCGTTCAAACCGGGCAAAGTTTCAACAGCAGCTCGTTCTCTGGATAATTTTACCAAAGCTTCAAACGAACGTGGCTCCCATATAGCTAAATCGGATAACATTTTTCTGGAAGTGAATAATAAAATTAACAAAATACCAAATTTTTGGCTCAAATTGACTAACTTATTCAATAAAATATTGCTGCGTGTAAGGCCCTCTTTAAAAGTATCCAAAGTTAAACCATATTGTTGACAGCCGGCCTCTACTCTAGTGGTCCATAACTGAAAATTAAACATACATAAGTAAATCAAGAAAAAAATCAGTTTAATTAAACCTACCGCTGCCATATCTAGCTTTTTTAATCGCCTACCCTTGGTGGCATAGACCAGAGCTCGGTGGACATTGCGTATGCAGATAGAGTAAACATTCCTTCTACGACCTTTGTAATGCTTCAATTTTTAATAAAAACAAAATATTTCATACAACTATTTATCTAAAAACAAATTCTCTTTTAACTTACTGCAGCCAATTTGAAGATTTTACGTTTACGCCAAAACTCATCGGGACCGCGGGCTCTTACAAACAAGGCTAATGTTGGCGATACCATTCTTATTCAGATTTTTATTAAGTCTTCTAATTTGTATAGCTGGTTCTTGATTTAAAAATTGTTATATTTTACATAACCTTATTTTAATTTTCTTGCGCAAATGGTAAAAGAAACAGATGCTGTTAGAGTTACCAGACTTAGAAAATAGAAAGTAACCATTTATATGCAATTGGCTACTTTTAAAGTAACGGTTACGCTAGAAAATGAAGTGCTACCTTATTTAAAATATATTTTTTTAGGTTATTAATATTTTTGTTCATTTTAAAACAAAAAACTTTTTATATAAATTAACAATTTTAATAACTGTTTTATATCGTAGGTATGATTTATACATATACTACCAGATTTTAATAGTGATTTAAAATTAGTGTAGAATTTTGTTTCCATGGAAATAAATTGTTATTTAGTAAATAATTTTAATACTAGCATTAAAAAAGTACCAGGGAAACTTGTTTCAATTACATCAATAATAAAAATTATGCTAAATTTATATTATGAGCGGTCAAACGGAATTAGATCAATTGGCCAATGCAGAATTACAACGCTTACAACAACAGGTACACATACTCTAGAAAATTGTTCTTTATTAAACTCATATTTCTTATTCATTCATAGCTTCGATCGCTTCAATTGGAGTTAAGAAGTTTATTGGATTACAAGACCAAACAATTGAAAAAACAAAATCATATTATAAGTGTTTTGCAGCAGGAGCATCAACTTTTGAACAATGAAATTATCACATTGGAAGGTGGAACACATGCTAAAAAGAAAATTAACGTAAGTTATGATGTACTAAATAATAGATCAAAAACAGTTCTACACAAATACGGATAAAGTAATTTGGCCGAAATGAAAATAAAAGTGAAATATTATTATTAAATTATTTTCGAAAATATGGAATTTCGATAAAGAACTTCAAAATACATTTATTGTTCCAGTGTTTTCATTTTTCCACTTTAGCTCAAGACCACTTTCCACCTTAACTAGATTTATTTAAAATAGTAATTAATCCTTATGTATTTTGTTTTTCCATACAGAAAGAAAATCGATTGATGGACTTACAAAATCAAGAAACTGAAATCCAACGTTTATTAGGCCATGAACGTGTTAATCTCTGGGAACTGGAGGGTCATATAAAAAAGGTATTATGATGTAGATGAAATTGTATTTCAATTAAATATTTATTGTAATTTATTGTTTATAGATGGAAAAGGAAGTGAATGGTATGCGTAAGTTGGAAGTAACCGACAGTTGCTACAAGGACTCTATATGTAAAGTGCAGAAAAGTGTTGTTAAATTGGAGAATCGCTTAGATGTGGTCAATAAAAAGTGTAGTGATGTTCTAACGGAAAATTCAAAATTAAGAGACTCTATAAATCACATGTTACAAGATCGGCAAGTATTCGTCATTTATGTAGAACTTAGCGTAGAACAGTTTTCATAATAATAATTTTTTCAATTAGAGCCAACTTTAATGAAATGTGGCAGTCTATGGTAACGCAATTCAACGAGGGCAAGAAATATATCATGGACTTAATAGATCAATCAACGTTAGCTTACGATCAAAGAGAAGAACTATGCAATAAATTACAAGTTTTAAAAGATCGTAATGAAAACGATAAAATTATGCATATACAGGTAAGTATATTGAGATTCTACGATTTAAATTCTATTTCATGTATATTATATGTAAGGAAATGAGGGAAATGCAAAGACGTTTAGAACATGATGCAAAATTACAAAAATTCTTTGATATTAAAGGACAAAAACGATTGCATCCCGAACTGGAGCAAAGGGAAAATGATAAGAAAATGGCACAGAGAGAAGCATTTGAAAGGCAATTGACCGAGTATAAGGAAATAATAGAGCGAATGAAGGTATTTATTTGAAAATTTTTTTGATGCGCAGGGGGGTAAATTTCTATTTCACAATACAATAAAAAAAAACAGCGTAACATGTGGAACTTAAGACAAAAACGGTGTGACTTATGATTGAATTAGTGAAAAAATTATGATATGTAAAAACCTTTTTGAAAATGAAAAATGAAAAATAAAAAATTAAAACTACAAAATGAAAAATAAAAAATGAAAAATAAAAAATGAAAAATGAAAACTGAAAAATAAAAACTGAAAAATAAAAAATGAAAACTGAAAAATAAAAAATGAAAAATAAAAATGAAAAATAAAAAATTGAAACTGGAAAATAAAAAATGAAAAATAAAAAACTAAAAATGAAAAACGAAAAATTCAAAATGAAAAATAAAAAATGAAATATAAAAATCAAAAATTAAAAATATAAAATGAAAAACGAAAAATTAATAATGAAAAATAAAACATGAGAACTTAAAAATAAAAAAATGAAAAATAAAAAACTAAAAAACTAAAAATGAAAAACGAAAAATTCAAAATTAAATGAAAAATTGAAAATAGAAAAACAAAAATAAAGAAATTAAAAATAAAAATGAAAAATAAAAAATAGAAACTGGAAAATAAAAAATGAAAAATAAAAAACTAAAAATGAAAAACGAAAAATTCAAAATGAAAAATAAAAAATGAAATATAAAAATCAAAAATTAAAAATATAAAATGAAAAACGAAAAATTAATAATGAAAAATAAAACATGAGAACTTAAAAATAAAAAAATGAAAAATAAAAAACTAAAAAACTAAAAATGAAAAACGAAAAATTCAAAATTAAATGAAAAATTGAAAATAGAAAAACAAAAATAAAGAAATTAAAAATAAAAATGAAAAATAAAAAATGAATAATGAAAAATAAAAAATAAAAAATGAAAAATAAAAAATAATAAATTAAAAAAGAAAAACGAAAAATTCAAAATTAAAAATGAAATATAAAAAATCAAAATGAAAAATAAAAAATGAAAAACGAAAAATTAATAATGAAAAATAAAAAATGAAAAATTAAAAATGAAAAATAAAAAATTAAAAATAAAAAAATTAAAAATAAAAAATTAAAAATGAAAACGAAAAATTCAAATTTAAATGAAAAATGAATATTGAAAAATAAAAAATTAAAAATAAGAAATTAAAAATGAAAAATAAAAAATTAAAAATGAAAAACGAAAAATGAAAAATAAAAAATTAAAAATGAGTAATGAAAAATAAGAAATAAAAAATGGAAAATAAAAAATGAAAAATAACAAATAAAAAATTAAAAATGAAAAAAGAAAAATTCAAAATGTAAAATAAAAAATAAAAACCAAAAAATGAAAAACGAAAAATTAATAATGAAAAATGAAAAATTAAAAATAAAAAATAAAAAATTAAAAATGAAAAACGAAAAGTCAAAATTAAAAATAAAAAATAAGAAATGGAAAATAAAAAATGAAAAATAAAAAATTAAAAATGAAAAACAAAAAATGAAAAATAAAAAAATAAAAATCAAAAATGAAAAATAAAAAATAGAAAATTAGTAATGAAAAATGAAAAATTAAAAAATGAAAAATAAAAAATTAAAAATTAAAAATTAATTAAAAATTAAGAATAAAAAATAAAAAATGAAAAATAAATAATGAAAAATAAAAAATTAAAAATGAAAAACGAAAAATTCAAAATTAAATGAAAAATAAAAAATTAAAAATTAAAAATAAAAAATAAAAAATAAAAAATAAAAAATAAAAAATTAAAAATTAAAAATTAATAATTAGAAATTAAAAATTAAAAACTAAAAATTAAAAATTAAAAATTTAAAATTAAAAGTTAAAAATTAAAAATTAAAAATTAAAAATTAAAAATTAAAAATTAAAAATTAAAAATTAAAAATTAAAAATTAAAAATTAAAAATTAAAAATTAAAAATTAAAAATTAAAAATTAAAAATTAAAAATTAAAAATTAAAAATTAAAAATTAAAAATTAAAAATTAAAAATTAAAAATTAAAAATTAAAAATTAAAAATTAAAAATTAAAAATTAAAAATTAAAAATTAAAAATTAAAAATTAAAAATTAAAAATAAAAAATAAAATATGAAAAATAAATAATGAAAAATAAAAAATTAAAAATTAAAAACGAAAAATTCAAAATTAAGTGAAAAATAAAAAATAAAAAATTAAAAACTAAAAATTAAAAATTAAAAATTAAAAAAAAAATGAAAAACGAAAAATTCAAAATTAAATGAAAAATAAAAAATGAAAAATAAAAAATTAAAAATACAAATGAAAAATAAAAAACGAAAAATGAAAAATAAAAAACGAAAAATGAAAACTGAAAAATAAAAAGTGAAAAAAAATGAAAACTGAAAAATAAAAAATGAAAAATAAAAATGAAAAATAAAAAATGAAGAATATAAAATGAATGAATGAAAATCAAAAAATAAAAAATAAAAACTTAAAAATAAAATAAAAAATTAAAAATGAAAACCGAAAAATTCAAAATGAAAAATGAAAAATAAAAAATGAAAAATGAAAAATTAAAAATAAAAAGTGAAAAATAAAAAATGAAAATCGAAAAGTTCAAAATTAAAAGAGAAAAATAAAAAATGAAAACAAAAAAAAAAATGAAAAATAAAAAATTAAAAATAAAAAATAAAAATGAGAAATAAATGAAAAAAGAAAATGAAAAATAAAAAATGAAAAATAAAAAATAAAAATGAGAAATAAAAAATGAAAAATAAAATGAAAAATAAAAAATTAAAAATAAAAAATGAATAATGAAAAATAAAAAATAAAAAATGTAAAATAAAAAATGAAAAATAAAAAATAATAAATTAAAAATGAAAAACGAAAAATTCAAAATTAAAACTTAAATATAAAAAATCAAAATGAAAAATAAAAAATGAAAAACGAAAAATTAATAATGAAAAATAAAAAATGAAAAATTAAAAATGAAAAATAAAAAATTAAAAATGAAAACGAAAAATTCAAATTTAAATGAAAAATGAATATTGAAAAATAAAAAATTAAAAATAAGAAATTAAAAATAAAAATTAAAAATAAAAAATCAAAAATGAAAAACAAAAAATGAAAAACGAAAAATTAATAATGAAAAATAAAAAATGAAAAATTAAAAATAAAAAACAAAAAGTGAAAAATAAAAAATTTAAAATGAAAAACGAAAAGTCAAAGTTAAAAATAAAAAATAAGAAATGGAAAATAAAAAATTAAAAATAAAAAATTAAAAATGAAAAACGAATAATTCAAAATTAAAAATAAAAAATAAAAAATAAAAAATAAAAAATAAAAAATAAAAAATTAAAAATTAGAAATTAAAAATTTAAAATTAAAATTAAAATTAAAAATTAAAAATTAAAAAATAAAACTTAAAAATTAAAAATTAAAAATTAAGAATTAAAAATTAAAAATTAAAAATTAAAAATTAAAAACTAAAAATTAAAAATTAAAAATTAAAAATTAAAAATTAAAAATTAAAAATTAAAAATTAAAAATTAAAAATTAAAAACTAAAAATTAAAAATTAGAAATTAAAAATTAAAAATTAAAAATTAAAAATTAAAAATTAAAAATTAAAAATTAAAAATTAAAAATTAAAAATTAAAAATTAAAAATTAAAAATTAAAAATTAAAAATTAAAAATTAAAAATTAAAAATTAAAAATTAAAAATTAAAAATTAAAAATTAAAAATTAAAAATTAAAAATTAAAAATTAAAAATTAAAAATTAAAAATTAAAAATTAAAAATTAAAAATTAAAAATTAAAAATTAAAAATTAAAAATTAAAAATTAAAAATTAAAAATTAAAAATTAAAAATTAAAAATTAAAAATTAAAAATTAAAAATTAAAAATTAAAAATTAAAAATTAAAAATTAAAAATTAAAAATAAAAAATGAAAAATGAAAAATGAAAAATAAATAATGAAAAATAAAAAATTAAAAATGAAAAACGAAAAATTCAAAATTAAATGAAAAATGAAAAATGAAAAATAAAAAATTAAAAATAAAAAATAAAAAATTAAAAATTAAAAATTAAAAATTAAAAACTAAAAATTAAAAATAAAAAATGAAAAACGAAAAATTGAAAATTAAAAGAAAAATGAAAAATAAAAAATTAAAAATACAAATGAAAAATAAAAAACGAAAAATGAAAAATAAAAAACGAAAAATGAAAACTGAAAAATAAAAAGTGAAAAAAAAAATGAAAACTGAAAAATAAAAAATGAAAAATAAAAATGAAAAATAAAAAATGAAGAATATAAAATGAATGAATGAAAATCAAAAAACAAAAAATAAAAACTTAAAAATAAAATAAAAAATTAAAAATGAAAAATGAAAAACGAAAAATTCAAAATGAAAAATAAAAAATGAAAAATTAAAAATTAAAAATAAAAAGTGAAAAATAAAAAATGAAAATCGAAAAGTTCAAAATTTAAAAAGAAAAATAAAAAATGAAAACAAAAAAAAAAAAATTGAAAAATAAAAAATGAAAAATAAAAAATAAAAATGAAAAATAAAAAATGAAAAAAGAAAATGAAAAATAAAAAATAAAAAATGAAAAATAAAAAATAAAAATGAGAAATAAAAAATGAAAAATGAAAAATAAAAAACGAAAAATGAGAAATTAAATTAAAAATAAAAAATGAAAAATTAAAAATAAAAATGAAAAGTGCAAAAACGAGAAATGAAAAATAAAAAACGAAAAATTAAAATTTTAACCGGTTGAAATAATAAAAATTAAACATTTTCATATTAGCAGAGCCCCTGCAGTTGATTGCTATAAGTGATACATAGATGACGCTTTCTGCCATAAAAAATCTTTAATTACTAGATATTTACGAATCTCCCCTGTGATCGGACTCACATAATTTTTTTTATACATTTTCAACTAAAACTAACTTACCCATAGGAACTTTATCAAGAATCAGATTCCCAAAAACTAACGCTACAATTTAAAAGGCAGGAAGAAGAGAACTTTGCATTATTCAATTATGTCAATGAGCTAAGTCATGAGGTTGAAGTATTAAATGATACCACACAATCCTTATCGGATGAAATTGGTAATATTTACTTAAATATTATGGCGATTTAAAATCTATAACTTTATTTTTTAAAGAACGCCAAAAAACTGATTTATTGGAAAAAGAATTGAAACAGAAAACTGAAGCTTTGGATTATTTAAATGAACAGTTGGAAAAGGCGGCCACCCAAAATAATGAAGCCAATGAAAAATTAAAAATTTTAGATTTACGACTACAACAAATGCTGGCTGGCATATCAGATATATTCAAGTATTTTAATATAAATTTTAATATTATAACATATGTATGTATATTTTGAATATTTTTGTTTTTACTTTCAGACAACTTTCTTGTGATGATGCTCCTATTTTAAATGTTTTAAGTTCGAAAACCTCCATGACGGCCCATAATGTCAAACTGTTTATAGGGGTCATAGAAAAACGCATTAATATCGTTATCAATAATATCAGCATTGAAGATTCATCAAATAATATATTGGCCAAAAAAGATCGTGTACCGAAATTTAATGTGAAAGAATCGGCTAAAACAAAGAAATAATTTATAATCTATGTAAGTATGCGTTTTAAAGGTTTTTGTAATATTTTTATTTTTTATTAGTAATTCATATAACATTTACATTTATTATTATTATTATTTTTTGTATTAATTATAAATTAGTTTTACTTTTGTTTTTGTTTCATTGTCAGAATTAAGGCAAAAAGGTGAAATTAAAGCTTTTTTTAAAAATATTTCATCTTATTTTTTTTAAATGAATTTTTCAATTTTATTTTCCAACTTCTTCAAGCATTTTTTGTAACTTTTATTTTGGAATAAAAATGCTTCGATTTCGTGCTTTACTTAATTCTAACTTATAAAAAAGAAATCATTTTTGATTAGTATATTTTCATTTAAAACCTAAAAAACTGCAAACAAAATTTAAAATCTCACGATTAAGGATTTTGCTTGGTTTTGTTAAATAAACTTATCGAGAATTACAAGCGATATGTTGTGCAACAACTTTTTTAAAATTTTCATATAGTAAAATATTTTAAAATATAGAAAATTCTTATAAAAATTATAAAGTTAAATAATAAGCTGTATTAACAAAAATAGAAAAAAAAAATAGAAAATTACAAAATATGAGATATTTTAATAATGGTCAATAAAAATTATGGAACAAAGTGTAAGAAAATTGATTTGAAGAATTAAATGTTGATTTAAAAGGTTGCGTTAAAGATTAAATAAGAAAATATGAACATTTTTGATAGATACAGAAGGATCTTTAACAGTTTTGCTGCCAAATAGTCTGCTTATTTTTTTTTATATTTTCTAACTTTTTATAGATGTGATTACTCAAAACTTTTTTGTTTAAATCATGTAATTTCGACAAACACAATAATTGTTGTACTAAGTGTATAGTTTTCTTTTCTCAAAGTATTTTAGCTTTTATACTGACTTAGAAATGTTTATAAATATTGTCTAAATTTAGATTATTTTAGTTTAATCTAGATTTTGATGCAAATCATGTTCAATTTATATTTCTTAAGATTTGACTTAAAAGTGTATTCTAAAATGGTCACAATTGAAAAATAAAAGAATTAAGAATTCGCTGCTAATCTAGTTTAAATCACATGATTTTGAGAAACACATTAAGAATTGCAAATCAGTTGGTTTTTGATGAAATTGTATAAAAATCTGTTACATAAAATATAAAAAATTATGGAAAATTAGACTACTTTACTATTAGTTTTCAAAATATATTTTCATAGCCAATTTAACAAGATTTTCAAATTGGCTAATAGTGCGTTTATATTTGGTTTGAAATCCCGAAAACCTAAATTTCGTGATTTGCCATATAAATTGAAATCTCTACAACAGCCTAGATTTTTACGAAATCTAGTCAAAATCTCGCGAATCATCACTGTGACATTTTTGAAATTTTTTTTATGTTTGAGACTACATATGACGTTTAAAAAGTCACATGTACAAAAATAAGTTAACAATCTTAAATTAAGTCAGAGAAGAAAATTTAAAATTTAAATAAAGATCTTAATAACCAAAATAACCAGAATAATTCATTAAAACTTATGAATTAAACTACGCATCTTTCGCTATCTTTTTGTAAATTATATGTTAGTTATTTTTGTTTTTGTTAATCTGCGTAAAATTATAACTAAATACTGATGCCGTTTCTTCCAGTTTGCATAATAGTCAAAAGAAAATGTTTTTGTTAAAGAAATACCCACATTTTTACAAATTTTTTTTTTTTACAAATCTGTTGCTAAAACATCAGCTGTGTCAATCAAAATCTCGTAATTGTAAACAATACTAGATTTTGAAGAAGATTTTGTGCAAAATCTCAAGATTTCAAAACCAAATGTAAACGCACTATTATGTCAATTTAAATCTATTATCTATAATATTAATAGGTAAGGCGATTTCTTGTGTTTTATAGTTTTTTTTTCCCGATTTTGACCAAACGTATCTTATTTGAAAGGTATTTCTTTTTAGCTGTCCACCAGATTTACAGATTTTTAAATATATAGTATAATTTTTTTTGCAGTAAAATGCATTTAAAGTTGCTACTAACACATACATAAAATTATACAGTGCTATGTATGTGTTTATTTAATTTGTTTAAAAAAATGAGTTTGTTTTCTTCATTCACAATAATAATTGTATTGTATTGAAAATTAATTTTGGACATAAACCTATAATTGGACATAAACCAATAACGAAAATAACCCTAAAGGTCTTTATTAAATGAAGAAATAAAATTTCCTAGAATTTGCACTCGAATTTCGAGGGCTGGGATCTGCTAGTATTTATAAATGCAAGTGTTTATTTGCCATCAGTGTTGCCAATCTGGTTATATTTTCCTAATAGATTTCAAGAATTTCAAATAATTATGTTAATAGTTGAATAAAAACGTTTTAGGTTGAAATGACTTTGAAATCGGTATCAAATAAAAAACCCAGTAAAATGGCATTAGCCTAGTCAATTAAGTGATTTTTCTTCATTGGATTTAAATTTGTTAGTGAAAGACTATCTAATTTTAAAATCAATCAGTTAGTCTGCTATTTTTTTTTTAAATCTCCAAAATTCTAAAATTGTTCCAAAACAAAACCTTCTCATATTTTGTAATTTTATTTCTAGTTATGTTATTCTTAACTATTTTAAATCGAAATATTATAATTTTAGAAGCGTTAATGTTTCATTACTGTCATAAATGTTTGTATAAAATAAAGTGTAATTTTTTTTTTAATTTAACCTTTAAAATCATTTTTTTTTAATTTAAATTATGAAAAGGTACAATTTTTTATAAAGAGATTTTTATAGTTTTGTTGTTCCTCACTCAAATTTACAAAATACAATTAATATAAGTATAAATATTTGTCTTAATTAAAAAAAAAAAAAAGAATACAATATATCATTTATACAAAATTACATTTAATAATTAGTTGAAAGCTTTTACATAATTAAAACTATAGACGCATAACGCCACCATTTCCATGACATTAGATTATCGTTGAAAAAGGTTCCATAATTTATAGTTGGACCAACGTTTGGCTAAATTAGCAGCAGCACTAGTTTGTTGAGGTTCCGTTGATTGGGCAGTACGATTAATCATTTTTGAACGCATTTGTTCTTCAATCAATTCTTCCATGTCCATCTAAATAGAAAATTATATATATAAGATTATATTCATTAATTACATTAAATCTTCCGTGAAAAAATTCTTAATACAATATAGGTGATATATCGCTTTATTAATCTCTTGAATTTAATTGCCATATATGACAATTTTTTTTAATTGTTTTGATTAACAAATTGTTTGAAACTTCAATATTCGATTAATAATTTTAGTTAAGCATAATAACAATAATATTTTATTTATTTTAATCCTTTCAGAATTAGTTGTATCGGTTATGAGATCTGGTTGATGGTGCTTAAAATATAATATATAAATTTTTTCTGATTTTTTTTTACTAGTATTCAGTGAGGTCTCTTGGGTGCTCTTTACAGAAAAAGAGAATTAGAAAAAAGAAAGTAGACCTTGCTAAAAAGAATTTTTATATTGATGGCTTAACAAACAATCACTACAATCGTTTTACTACTCAGGTCTAAAAGGGTTAAACTTGTTTTACTTAAAAACAATTATTTAATCAATACTGCAAATTTCTTTATAAGTTCGAAATTGAAATATTTAATTTAATCCTAAAATTTCTTAATAGAAATCAATTTCATTGTTTGAGCTCGAGGCCATGAAATAAATTTTATTTATTGTTTGCCGATATTTCGAAACTCTTTGAGTTTCATCATCTGGGCTAATAAAAATATAATTTACATATACATATTAAACAACGATTTTAAAATATTGCTGTTGTTTCCTCATCTACGTCTACGCCTCGAGCTCAAACAACGCATTTATTATTTATAAATAAAAGGTCGAATAAAAACAACTTTAGAAATCAATTTCAATATTGTTAATATGTCTGAAACTCACCTGCCACTGTTCCAATTGTTGTGATAATTCCACCTTTTGTTGTATAGATTCTAACAGTTGTGAATTGGCTTGCATGAGTTCAATTCTGGTCTTGGCTAATTCAACCTCAGCTTTGGTTCGTCTTTCATTAGCATTATCCCGTTCGTTATGGGCTTTAGTCAATAATTCATCGCGATCGGTATTATCGACCAAATCGCCTCTAGCTTGATCTCTTTCCTCTTTGACATTCGTCAGTTCAACATCCGTAACAGCCAGCTTTTATTTAAAAATAATAAATTTTTGTATTTCATGCGAATTTTTCTTAAACAATTATTTCTTTAAGATGTGTTTTTTTTATAATAAACGCAATTCGCCAAATAATTTTGAATAAGGCTGAAACTTTGCCGTACCTTTAACCAGTCCAATTATATTTCTTACCAGTATTGAGGAATTTTCTTTTAATTTTTAAGCGGATATTCTATTTTTCCCAAAATATTTACACTCTCTCTCTGAGAAACGAGTTTAAAATGTAACTATTTTGCTTCCAATAGATGATTTCATTAATATCCCCATAAAATGTTCAGAATTACCTTTAGAATTGTTTAAAAAAAATTATGTTTGCATTTGCTTACCTTAGCTTCCAATTGTTGTATTAATGAATGTGATCGTTTTATTTCATCTTCTTGCTCTAGAACCAAATTTCTAGTTTGATCCAACATTTTCTTGAAATTACCCGCATCCAGATTTAGCAGCAAACGTGTTAATTCATCGGACATGGCCGATAGCATGCCCTGGCGGAAGTTGACAGCGTTACTGCTACCTTCACTATTGCCGTTAGTCGATATTGTATTATCCATGGATTCCAAATCCAATGATATGTCTGAATTCAAGCCTGTAAAACCTTATTGGTTTGAAATATCATATTGCAAATGAATTGAATTCTAACTACAAACACAGAATTTCAGCTGATAGCTAAAGACAACATACCTGAGTCATCATCATGACTGATTTTTAAAGAATCTACTAAAGATTTTAATTGTATATATACTGAACGTGACTCGATCCATATTTGTGAGGGTTTACCATCTTCTGAAAAATTAGCTTCATCTTCATCACATTCCATTTCATATTGTAAGGATTTTTTACCAGTTGAGCCGGAATAATTATCCTTTTTGTTGGGAAAAATAGTTTATGGAAAATTGGTATAGAATTTTATCGATTATATTTTGAGTTTACAATGATTTGGTAACAATTCGGTATTTCAGTATTTTGAAAAATTTCTTCGTGGATTATATTCTGTACTTACCGTTCCCAAACGCTCGCTGAGCACATTATTTTCTCTGGTAGATCTTTCGAGGGCCTGCAAAGTAGTCTGTAAAGTATATGTTTTAAGCAAATAGATTAATAAATTGAATTTAATATATTTTTATTGCTGTAGGCCTAAAGGAAAGTAGCGCCTAAAAATTTTGGATGAATTAATATGTAAATTCGATTTTTGGTGTATTATAAATTTTGAATCCAAGTTGATATAAATTCATTATAAATTCCTGTTCAAAACTCATTTCATCTTGCATTCTAGTGGATTTTAAATTGCTTTTTGAAATTCATAAAAAATCAAAATTTCGGAGTTCTAATTATTTAAATAATCTCAAACTTAATAAAGACTTTGAATTTTAACACTTTACCAGTTGATATTTATATAATTTTTTCACCATATTTTCTAAAATTTTTTGTTTTTGATATATTTTAAATTAATATAGAGTTCCCTAAAGAAGGCCAGAATAATCAAAAGTTTGTCATTTTCATCTTTACCAAATAATAGAGTAAGTGAAGGAAAAGAGTCTATATTTCTCACTGAGAATTTTGTCCTGAGATCGAAAATACTAAAAAAAAATCACAACAAATTAAGATAAAACCAGTAAGAAAATTATAGTCGGTCTGGACCGACTATACGACACCCTATACTATAAGCTTAGAGAAAGGTTCTTAAGTCCAACTAATTGGATATAGAAAATAAACATAAACCAAATTTAAGTGGCATTATTATTTTTTTGCCTTAAGATACGAAAAAGTTCATATCGGATGTTATATTTATATGGGGACTAGATCGAAAAATGGACCAATCTTGGCCATATTTGGTAAAGTCACTTATTTTTTGCAAAAACATATACAATCCAAATTTGAGAAAAATCTGTGCAATATTTTTGTTTTTTTTTTGACATATTTAAGTGAAGATCGGGACTTTGAATAATAATTGTCCGAAAGGGCTTATTTTTGGACTATTGAATAACGAGTGTAATACACAAACTAAATTTGATCGAGATATATGTTCACATATGATAATTGGATTGTATGGAAATATAAGTCGATCTCATAGGGGTCACTTGTATGTATGGTTGCCATTCGTATTGTTTTTATCAGTACATGTACTGCTTTTTATAAAAAGTACTGTTTTATGCATAACACCTAAATCAGTACGCAAAAGTACTGTTTTTTAATATAGTACTGTTTTTTGTACTGTTTTTTCAATATCTGAAAAAAGTTTAAGTGTATATTTGTTTTTAAAACTTTTTTCCGTGTGTGAATTTTTTAATTTGTATGAATCGCTCTGTGATATTTTTCTATTTCGTTTTGTTATGCTATCACTTTTATTTGCTTACTTAAAATGTTTTTGTTCTTGTAGTATTTACCGTTCATTTGAAATAACATATGAAAACATACATACATCGAAAAGGCTGCGAAAAATAAAATATTAAACACTTGGACATCTCTTTAAGTACACGGTGAGACAACTGGTATAAAAATATAAATTGTTCGTTTAACATTTTATTTTAATATTTTGCTTTTATAGCTAAAAATGGAAAATGACTTCAGTGAATCTGACGACTCTCTGTCAATCACCGATGTTGAAGAAATAAATTGTCCTTCAACTGGCAGACAAAATGAAAAAATTATACATAAATCGGCGCAAGAATAAATTTAAAGATTGCTGGAAAAATTATTTTAATTGGTTGCTTAAGACAAAAGATGAATTAGCTGCTAAGTGTTCGGCTTGTGGAATTGTCTTCTCCATTGCTAATGGAGGAATATGCGATGTGAAGCGTCATATGAAAACCGCTAAGCACATGCGAAATGCAGTAAGCAGCAGTCAACAGAAGTCAGTTTCTTTTTTATAAGCGGAAATTCGAATAAAACAGAATGCAATCGTCAAAATAGCGCTATGGCAGAGGCTTCTTTTGCATATCATACGGTCATGCATAGTCACAGCTCTAATTCGGCAGACTGTGGCAGCAAGCTCTTCAAATTAATGTTTTCTGACTCAAATGTTGCATCAAATTTTTCTTGTGGAAGGACAAGGTGTTGTAAAATTACTTCAAATTTACTGGCTAAGTATTCTATTGAAACTTTAATAAAAGACTTGGACAAAAATCATCCATTTTCTATTTCGACCGACGCGTCAAATAAAGGAAATATAAAAACATTTCCTATAGTCATAAGATATTTTTCAAAGCAATCTGGAATTAACACAAAATTGTTTAGCTTTTATGATTCAAACTCAGAAATGTCAATTTACATTGCAAACACATTAAAATCAAAATTAGAAGGTGGTGGTTTAAGTTTACTGAACGTGACGAGTTTCTGCGCAGATAACGCAAACGTTAATTTTGGTTGCAGAAAAAGCGTTTTTGTAGAACTTAAAAAAAGTAATCCAGAATAATCGGTGTAGGTTGTTTGTGTCACATTCTTAATAACGCATTTAAAAGTGCATTAAAACTATTAAAATATGATTTGAAATATATTGTCATAAAAGTTTTTAATGAGTTTAGCACTTCAACAAAAAAAAATAACCAATCTTAAAGAAATTTTTGAGTTTTGTGACATGAATTGGAGGGACATGCTTCGTCATGTACCAACTCGATGGCTTACTTTAACTCTAGCAGTAGAAAGACTTTTCAAGAATTATACAGGAATAAAAATTATACAGCAATAAAGATTGTCCATCTCTTTTACGAAATTTTTTTGAGCTTGAGACTGCAGAAGCTTATTTAGGATTTGTGCACAATGTAGGAACTACTTTATTATGCTGCATAAAAAAACAAGTAAGAAAATTATAGTCGGTCCAGACCGACTATACGATACCCTATACCATGCGTTTAGAAACCCTATCTCTTAGGCCCAACTAACTGGACATTGAAAATAAGCAAAAACCAAATTTGAGTGGGATTTTTATTAATTTTTTTGGCTGCAGATATGAAAAAGTTCATATCGGATGCTATATCTATAAAGGGACTAGGTCCAAAAATGGACCGATCCTGATCATGTTTGGTAAAGTCTCTTGTATTTTGCAAAACTATGTACAAACAAAATTTGAGAAGAATCAGTGCAATATTTTTGTTTTTTAATAGATTTAAGTGAAGATCGGGAAGCAGCTCTATATGGGGTCAAAGGGATCATTTTTGGACTACTCATTAGTGGATGTAATGAACGCATACAAACCCAATTTGAGTAAGATCTATATGACAATTTGGATCTTATGGCAATTTATGTCGATTTCATATGGGTAATTTGTATGGGGGCTAGGTCTGAACATGGACCGATTCTCACCAATTTCAATAGCGTTCATCCCATGGCCGATGAAAGCTTATATACCAAATTTCATCAAAATATATTCATATTTGCGACCTGCAGTTTGATTACAAGCTTTACATGGACACACAGACGGACGGACGGACGGACGGACGGACGGACATTGTTAAATCAACTCAGAAAGTGATTCTGATTCGATCGCTATAATTAAAGATGGGTCTAGGTCAAATATTTTTGGTTGTTACAAACAGCAGCACAAAGTCATTATACCCAAACCACATAGTGGTATAGGGTATAATTAGAAGAGAATACCTTGGTAGTTATTGATATGTTTCAAATAATTAAAGAAATTCATGACAAATTTCTGCAACAAAAAGCTGAAGAGTTCTATGGCTATTTAGCTGGTACAATATTGAGTAATTGTGACAATCTTCAGGAAGTCGCATTATTTAAAAAGAGAGCTGACGCTGTTTTAAATGCGATAATAAGTTATATTGAAGAACATTATGATTTGATAAGTAATAATTTCGAAAAACTAAGTGTTTTCAATTTAAATTCTACTATTTCGTTTAACGATTTTTCTGTTATTGTAAAATTATTTTCAATTAAACATATTGATATGGATTTACTTTTCGATGAATTTTTGTCCTTAAAGACTTTTTCTGAAACGGTGGAAAAAGAAAAAGCAGTTGGCGAAAAATGGAGTGGCACATATCCAAATTTTGAAAAGATATGCAATTTTATCTTTTCCATTCCCCATTCTAATGCTGGAACTGAAAGAATTTTTAGTTTAATGTTTTCGTTTTGGAGAAAAGAAAGAAATAGACTTTGTATAGATAATTTGGAAAGCGAATTAATTATAAAAACTAATTTTGGATTGTAATGAATTTTATAATTTTTTAAAGTCTGAAACCGGACAAAAATGTATTGTAAAGTATGTACAAAAAACCGATAAATATTAATTATATTTATATTTGTTTTTGATACAAAAACATAAAAGTTTACTATGTGCCTTTTGAAATCAATGCAATTATTTTCGTTTTGTTCTCATAGTTATTAATTTGTTTTTTTGTTTTTATTGACTTATTTTTTATAGCAATGTTATGTATTGAATTGAAAATTATAATAAATGAAATATGTACTGTTTTTTTTTGATGTACTGTTTTAAACAATTTAAAATCTGGCAAGCCTACTTGTATGGGGAGTAGGTCTGAAGATGCACTGATTATAACCAATTTCAATAGCGTTCGTCCTCTGGGCGACAAAAGATTATATACCAAATTTCATCAAAATACAATCATATTTGCGATCTGTACTTTGATTACAAGGTTTACATGGACACACAGACGGATAGACGGACGGATATCGCTTAATATACTCAGAAAGTAATTCTGAGTCGATCGGTATAATAAAAGATGGGTCTAGGTCATATATTCTTGGTGGTTACAAACAGCATAAACTCATTGTACCCCAACCACAGAGTCGTATAGAGTATAAAAATGTTTGAGGTTGTGGAAAATATATTTCCAATTATTCTATTTATTTTAGCTTTTATTATATGAGAACCTAAATTTGGACTCTAAAAATATTCAAAACAAAACGTAAAACCAATTTATAGCGTTTTTTGAAGAAAAAAAATTTATGGGTTAAAAAAAATGTTAGAGAAAAAATTTTTTTGAAGGAATAAATTTAAGAAATATTTTTAAGTATAAAAAATAAATATTTTTTGAGGAATAAAAAAATTTTTCAAAAAATAAAAAAATTTATTTATTAAATATTTTAAATATAAAATCGATAACAAAAATTCATTATAAATTTCAATTTTAAATTTTTCAAGTAAAATAAATTTTATATAGTTAAAAAAAGTTTTTCTCAAAAATTGTTTTTCAAAAAATTTTTTAACTTGAAAAATTTATAATTGGAATATTTTAAGTTTGATTTTTGATTACTAAATAAATTCTTATTTCGATGGATTTTGATTAATATTAACAGCAAGTATGTAAATTAAAAAAATTTGTTTTTGAAGATATGGTTTCTATGCTTACAGGTTAACCGTGATTACATTATGGCTGAAAGTTTCAAAGCTCTATCTGTGGTCAGGAAGTTGGTGGAAGCTCAATTTATAAATCCTCCTTAACAAAAGCTTTCAGGTTAACCGCGAGAAAAAATTATGAAATCATTTAGAAAATTATTAAATAATGTATTGTCATCTATTTCAGGCAAATGCTGAAAGTTTCAGAGCTATAGCTAGTCGGGAAGTTGGTGAAAATACAGTTAGAAAAATTCACCTCGAACAATCAGACAAGGTAACTCATTTTGTTACAACGCAATTTAGTGTTTTCGGCCTTTCAGCAAGAATATATTTTTAGAAATTAAGAAAAGATAACAATTATCATTCAATTCTTTATTTAATGTGGAAAATGGTAAAATCAAAACACAACACAAGGAAAACAAAACTTTACACCTTAAAATAAGATAGTGAAATATGTGACTTTATAATGAACTATAAAAAAAATAAATAAATTGGTTTAAATTTCGAATTAGTATAATAACGAACCTCTAATTTTGTCTCTTGTTCCCGGGCATGTCTTTCGAGCATGTAAATTCGATCTGTAGCCTCTTCTAAAGCTGAGCTGATATTATCTTTTTCCTCACGCGCCATTTGTAAACGTTTTTCCAGGTCATGACGTTTTTCTGTTGTTAAATTTAATTCCGTTTTTATAGATTCCAGACTATTAACATGTTCCTAAAATAAAATTCACAAATAAATATTAAAAAAATATGTTTATAATTCTACTATTAAAAAGTAGTAAATTACCTGTAAACTTGAATTTCTATAGGAGTACTGATCCTTAAGTTCTTGAATTTGTGACACTAGTTTCATTTCGGTATTATGGGCCTCTTGTATTTGCTCTGTTAGACGGGTATTTTGACTGGATAATTCTTCAATTAACATAGTTTTCTCTTTTTCCGCTTGACGTATTGCACTTTCCTTTAATTAATTATTAATTATTAAAAAAATTTTAAAGAATTCAAAAACAGTTAATATGCATTTAACTTACTTGGGCCAGCAATTTGTCTTTAAGTTCTTTGAGATCTGTTTGTATTTCCAGCACCCGTTGTTCACTTTCTTCTTCAGCGATTGCAAGTTTTTGTCGTAAAACATGTTTTTCCTGTTCCAATTTCTGTAAAAAAAAAAACAATAAACAAAGGTTAAATTTCTGTTGATTTATTTGTTTAAATTTATTTTATAATTAAATAATGACTCATCGTTTGTGTTTTTATTTAACACTCTTGCTGCTTTACAAAATAAATTAAATGAAACTAATTCATTTAATTTCTTTCACAGAAGATCTTAGAAAAAAACAACCAGAAAGAATAACAGAAACGAATTTCCAAATTTAACGCTTTATACCGTTCATTAATGCTAAGTGTGTATGTTAATTGAAACACGTTTGAATTAAAACTTCATCTTGTATATTTGAAATTTATTTCGTGTTTAGAGGTTCTTTAACCTAAGCCAAGTGAATCTCTGCTGGAATTGTGGTAATAAAATTTTAGAGAAGAGTCTTAAAAATGTTATATAAATTCATTATAAAAATAATTTCATTGATATTGATTTGACGTGACAGGCATAAATTTATAAAAAATAATAGTTAAAAATAATGTAATTTAGAAGAAAATACTTTTAACCCATTTCGAAGCAGACTAAGTATGAAATGAAAACGCTTGAAAAAGAAAGACCTAAAAATAATTTGAAATTTTAAGGTCCCAAAATAACGCAGCAGTTTCAGTGCCAGTTGTTTAGTTTGTAGGGAAAACAGAAATTATATTTTTCTTTGTACTACATGGATTGAAGAGACCGTGGCCTTAAACAGAGATGGCGGCACCAGTACCGAGAGTCCTTATTTATTCAGTAGTACCAACCTTAAATAGTATTCACGATTTTCGCTTATTACAAAAAAATTGTACAATCATATAAATTATGATACTTTTGAAGATTGGTAAAAATTGGTTTCCAAATGGCATGATATTTTGAATAAACAAAGTTTTTTTTTGGGTAAAAATACTGTCCAAAAAAGTGGTATACTAAAAAGCGGACGTATGAGGCCCTGATTGTAATCAAGATTTTGATTAAGCCACCATTTACAAAAAACATTTCCTAAAATCGTAAGCCATTATTGACAATCAAGATTTTATATGCAATTAAGCCAGGATTTAAGTCAATATTTAATATATTACTAACCAAAGATTTTCGTCAAAATATATTATAATATTGAGCAATGATTTCAATCCAGATTTTTGATAATATCAAGCCACAACTTTTATGCAAATTTGATATAATAATAAGACCTGGGGCCAAATCACCGAATTCGTTAACAAAATTTTTCGATTATTAAGCTACGGTCTGATTCAAGATAAATTATAAAATTAATCCCCTAGTTGAAATAATATTTGATGTAAAATTAAACCCTGATTTTAATTAAGATTTAATATTCAATAAAGCCATGACTTATTTTAAAATTGTATATATTTCCAAGCTATGAATTAAGTCAAGATTTGATAAAATATAAAGCCATGATCTAAATCAAGATTTGATAAAACATTAAGTCAAGATTTAATGTAGAATTTAACCCCAATGTTATAAGCGTTTTATAACATTTTGGGCCACCATTTAAATTAAGATAATATTTTTCTTAGCCACGACTTAAGGGGAGCTCTCTGCTTACGAACTTTAGAATATCGATTTGTTTACAATATTTTACTCAAATCGATGTTAAAAATCATATACCATATACCAAATTTCAGAACGAAATTTCAAAAGATTCTAAACTTACAGGTCATTAAACCCAGTCGTAATGCCAATGTTGTTAGGCAAAAATCAGCTTTTAAATTTTAAATAATAGACAGGATTTTCAGAAACACATCAAATTAACCATTGTAGAAATATTTGTTTGGAATTCTCTCTAAGATATTATCTGCTTAACTTATTTTAAAGTTTTAATTTTCCGTTTCAGAGGATTACAGATGTTAATAAGTCCAAATATATAAAATCGATAGATCTAGCCAAAAATTGCAAAATTGACAATCATGTTCAAAAAATTTATAAAGCATATTTTTTAATTGCAATGTTTTATAATTTAGCATAATTTTTTTAACCATAGCTGTACTACAACATAAGTAGTTATGACAGCTACCATAGAAACATTTACTCATTTGTTTACATCTGGCAATGCCGTTAGTTCTCAATTATTAGATCTCGTAATTGTGTGGTTAAATTTGTAAAATCCACACAAAAATATAAATTAAAAAAGTTAGTTGTTAATAAAATAATAATATTATTAAATAAATCAATAATATAGAAGCCATTTTCTGTTCGGAATAAAAAATTTTATGAGTGCCAGTGTTAATTGTTAATGAAAATTGAAAAATCTTTTAAAGTAGCCGGCTGCAGCCTCTAAAAATTAGGTGCTGTGTTTGTCGAATTAATTTTGTAAAATTAAAGGTTTTAATTGTAAAAAAGTGATGTGAAATGTTAATAAATTAATAAAATTATTAACAAATATTCGTTTAAAAGCAAAATATTCAATTACAGAGTTAAAATTGTTACTAATTTCAATGTGAGACTCCGCTGGTCAATGTAGTGTAGTGTATGTATTTTTTTTTTAGTGGCTAAGCAAATGTTACTCGAGTTGTTTTTTTGTCCGCAGTGGTGAATTGTTTTTGTTTTGTCAACCCAAAAAATACATTTTTTTGTGATAGCCGTTGAAAAAGGAAAAACATCAAAGAAATTTAAGGTGAGTTTTTTTAACGATTTTATTATTTATTTATTTCATATATATTTTATTTATTTTTAAACTCTTCATGTCATGACATGAATGAGAGACCATATACATATATAAATTTGGTATATATCTTTTTTTTGTTAAAACTTTTTTACTGAAATTGGTTGCAAGGGTCAACAAAAATAACATGCCAACTATTAGAAAGAAAATTCGAAAAATTATAAATTTAGACATAATTTAACTCCTAAAATTTTAATCGCATTTTCTTCAAAACCAAATTTTTCTAAAATGCAGTTACTATTAATGGTTAATTTGTATCCGATTAGGTAAAATGCTCTTCATTAAATGTAGAATCTAATTAAATCGTTTACCACTATATAAATATGGCGTAATGAGTTTATGCTGATGTCTGTAACTACCTCTTTATTATACCGATCGGCCTAGAAATACTTTCAGAGCCAATTAATACTAAGAACAATTTTACTCTGTCACAGTTAACGAATTATGTCGCCTAGTTAAGAGTAAAAGTAAAACGTGGGCTGATGTTTGTTTGTCCGTCTGCTTTAAATAATAAACCAAAATATGGAATTTCGATTGTTTTTAATCGATGTCGAATGCGTTGATTTGGCCCCCTGATTATAATCAAGACTTGATTAATATCAAGTCAAGCCATGATTTGATTAAAGATTTCACATAATATTATATCACTCTTTAAATAGGGATTTACTGCATTATTAAGCTACGGTTTGTTCAAGATAAATTATAACACTAAGCTACTAGTTGAAATAATATTTGATGCAAAATGAAGCTCTGATTTTAATCAAGATTTAATATTCTATAAAGCCATGATTTAAGTTAAAATTTAATATATTTCCAAGCTAAGATTTAAGACAAGATTTGATAAAATATAAAGTCATGATTTAAGACAAGATTTGATAAAATATTAAGTCAATATTTAATATATTATTTAATCTCAATGTAATAAGAGTTTAATCACATTTTTGGTCACCACTTAAATATTATTTGAATTAATTTTAAGCTGCTGTTTAAATCAAGATGTTATTTTTCTTAGCCACGACTTAAGCGGAGCTCCGTGCTTAGGAACTTTAGAAAATCGATTTTTTTACAATATTTTAAGAGTCATATACCATATACCAAATTTCAGAACGAAATTTCAAAGGAGTCTAAATTTATAGGTCATTGAACCCAGTTAGAAGCATATTTTTTAATCGCATTTTTTTATAATTTAGCATCATTTTTTTATTAACATAGTTCTGTGGTTTTCTAAAATAACTGCGTATGTCTATTTTTGTCAGTTTTGAATTAACAATGCCAAATATTTTAATTTTTAACGCACTTTAGATGTGTTATAATTTTTTTGTTTGAATATTGACTATTTTTCTTTTCTTTTAAATAACGATGTAATTTAAATGTTTATTAAAATAATTTTCAGCACTAACGACGTACGTCAACATACGTTCGATTTTGTATTATTTTTCAGTTTATAACCACTTATAATAACGTGTGTGTTTATTTCTGTCCACATGTGTGGTTGCTTACATTTTTTCTGAAAGAAAACGACGTATGTTGACAAAAGTTGTTGTAATTTACATATTGTTTTTTTAGTCTGCGCTAGGATATTTTCCTCTAAAGATTTTTGACTCAAAATTTTATATAAAGTATTTATAACTCATATCTACAGGACTGTTTAATAAAAAGTTCTAAAAACTTTATATCGAACCCGTAAATTGAAATATGTATAACGTTTTTGGCTCTCCTGCAAATTTTGATTTTTGACAACCACAGAGTTGTGACAGCTACTCTAGGCACATTAAATCATTTGTTTACATCTGGCAATTCCTTTAGTTCTCAATTATTAGATCGTGTAACTGTGTTGTTAAATTTGTAATGTCCGCACAAAAATATAAATTAAATTAGTTTATTTTAAAAAAACTAATAATATTAATAAATAAATCAATTATATAGAAGCCATTTTCTGTTCGGGATAAAGAATTTTATGAGTGCCAGTGTTAATTGTTAATAAAAATGTAAAAATCTTTTAAAGCAGCCGGCAGCTGCCGGGTTTGTTTGTCACATTAATTTTGTAAAATTAAAGGTTTTAATTGTAAAAATGTCTTATCAAATGTTTATAAATTAATAAAATTATTAACAAATATTCATTTAAAAGCAAAATATCCAATTTAACAGTTAAATTTGTTACTAATTTCAATGTCAGACTCCGCTGGCCAATGTAGTGTAGTGTGTGTGTGTTTTTTTTTTTTATTAGTCGCTAAGCAAATGTCAGTCGTGTTGTTGTTATTGTTGTTGCTGAATCGTTTTTGTTTTGTTAAGCCAGCAAAAGTTTTTTTGTGATGGCCGTTGAAAAAATAGTGCAGGATAGCAGAAAACATCAATAAAATTTAAGGTGAGTTGTTTTTAACGATAAATTGAATTTTAAAACGTCTTCTTTTACTGATTTTGTGTATCAAAATCTATAAAATATTTATAAATTCTTCATAGCACATCATAACATGAATGAGAGACCATATAAAAACATAAAATATATAAATTTAGTGTGTATCTTTTTTTTTTTTGTTAAAACATTTTTACTGAAATCGGTAGCAATGAAAGAAAAAAAAGTCGAAAAATTATAAATTTAGATATAATCTTAGTCACAAAATTTTAAACAAGTTTTCGTCAAAACCAAATTTCTCTAAACTGCAGTTACTATTACTGCAGTAATTTCTATCCGATTTTCATAAATTTTTTGTTTGAGAGCTGGTAAAATCCTCTTCAGAAAATGTGGAACCTAATTATATTCTCTACCACTATGTAAAGATGGCGTAATGAGTTTGTGCTAATGTCTGTATCTACCCTTTTATTATAGCGATCGACTTCGAATCGCTTTCTGAGCCGATTAGACGATGTCTGTCCGTTCGCCTGCCTCTGTGACCAGGCATATCACAAACGCTATTGAAATTGGTTCAAATCGGTGCATGTTACAGAAAACAGCTATCAGACCGTCTAAAATTGTCGTAAGATCCAGATTATCATTTACATATGTATATATATCGATAAAATTTGTGTAGTTAAAAAATAAAACCTAAAGTACCAAACCTGAAGTACCATTTTGAATCATATATGAAGCTGCTTCTCGATCTTCGCTTAAATCCCTAAGTGTGACAATTTTTACGTACAAATATTTGCAATTTCTCGAGTAGTTGAGGTTTGAACATGGGAAATACTTGTTTGTATACCCTGTACTACTATGTAGTCAGGGTATAATGAGTTTTTGTTGATGTTTGTAACTACAAAAAGTATTTGAGATCCTTTTATTATACCGATGATGAGGATTCTCGTCTTTTATTATACCGATCGACGCAGAATAATTTTCTTCCGTCCGTCCGTCTGTCCGTCCGTTTTTAAGCATCCTTGTAAACCTTGTAATTAAACTACAGGTCGCAAATATGGATATATTTTGACGAAATTAGGTATGTAAGCTTTTATAGACCATGCTATCAAATTTGTGAAAAATGTTCAGATCTAGTTCCCATACAAATGACCCCTATTAGATCGACCTAATTTACCATCAGATCCGAATTATCATATAGATCTCGGTCAATTATGGTTTGTGTGTGTTTATTACATCTATTAACCAGTAGTCTCAAAATAAACCCTGTAGGACAATAAATAGTCATAAGCCCCATATAAAGTTGCTTCCCGATATTCACTGAAATTATCAAAAATTAAAAATATTGCACAGATTTTTCTCAAATTTGGTTTGTATATGTTTTTGTAAAAAATAAGTGACCTAAATAAATTTGGTCAGAATCGGTCCATTTTTCTACCAAGTCCCCATATAAATATAGCATCCGATATGAAAAATTTGGTATCTAAAGGCGAACAAATTAATAACATTGCCAGTCAAATGGTTCTTACTTATTTTCTATATCCAATTAGATGGACCTTAGATATGGGATCTCGAAACTCATTGTTTTTTTACTTGTAACTTTTAAGGTCATCTAATAATTTTAACAGCGGATAATTTTTATAACTATGCTGTCTTCAGAGGTGATTTACCTTGTTTTGTGAAAATAAAGCACCAGAGAAAAAAAAAATGTTCTAAATTTATGTCTCATAACCTAATTTTGTGTATAAAATCGCTTTCAGCGATCCCGTACCGACCTCAAACAAAATATGACAAAATTCTCAAAAATTTAGTTGTAAAAAATTAAAGCAGTCGTAATAGGAAATAGGGAAGAATGTCTATCTCAAGTTCATATTGTTATAGGAATTGTCAGAATAATATTAAAGTGAATTAGAGCACCTTCTAAATGACTGTGACTTTATAACTTATGTTCTTTCTGGAGCAGATTGCTCATAACAAAATTTATCTAAAAACTTGTATGAAATACCTTAACAAATTCAAAGAAGTTTATTCGAATTTCTTTCTTTTTCTTTGTATTTCAATATATTGTTCTTAAAAACATGATACAACTTGTAGTCGTATGTAACATCATTACCTGATATCTTCATGACAACTTTTAGTAATTATTTTGCTGGGTGACATAAGACAGATAACACTTACGAAGAACTCGTACTATGATGACTAATAATTTCAAGTATACCTTTCG
The DNA here is from genome assembly GCA_963682025.1 of Cordilura impudica. NCBI lineage: Eukaryota > Metazoa > Arthropoda > Insecta > Diptera > Scathophagidae > Cordilura > Cordilura impudica. The sequence continues at coordinate 230,957,562 of OY821519.1, read as the reverse complement.
ATAAAAAAAAAACGACAAGATAAAAAAACTTGAACAAGCAATTATAAAAACAACTAATGTGCAGAGATGATGAAAAATTTTAGAAAACAAAGAATCTGTTACTTTCATATCTTGCAGCAGATATTTTATATGAATGCAATAAAACATTCTTTTTCTGTGAATGAACTCAATTTTCCAACTTTATTATAATTTGCAACATTGTAATAATTTGCATTAAAACAAACTTCTAGCGGTTAACAGGCAGAGGTGGGAGGACAATTAAAAAAAAAAAAAAATATTTGCCTAAAACCTCAAAACAAGTTAAAACAATAAGAAGTTTGAATAAAAAGTCATTGTGGTAAAATCTACAAGACATACTTAATACTTTCTCTGTTACTATTTCACGCTCAATGAAATGATTTTATGATGTTAGGCGATTACGCTTTTATTATATGTACATACGTACATACATATGTAGAGTATACAAAACATAAAAATTTTATATTTATTTGTTGCCATAAGAGGAGTTTTGAAGATGGTACTGCCGCCGTCTGTGTAATTTGCAATGTATATTTTTGTTAACTCTAGTTGATGATTTGAAGCGCAACAACGGAAATTGCCAACACCTCTAAAGTACTCGTACTCCAAAGAAAAAATGTTTGATGCGAAATATTACCGGCAAAGTTTTCATAACTATTATATACGTTACACATACTCGACTCGACTCGACTCATATAAGCATTTGTACCTGCCTACAAGCAAAATCCATGAAGTACCAGCGTTGAGCGATGATTTTAAAATGAATTGTGGTTGATTTCTATTGTGTTTAAAGTTAAACAAAAAGTTTATATTTTATAGTCTGTATAGGTTATTTAAATTAATAAAATGAATTTTTGTATTATAAGAAAATGATATTTTAATGATATTAAAATTAAATTAATTTTCACTTTTTTCTCATGCAATTATAACTTGAATGAAATAATAACAAAAAAACTTTCTTATTGTTTAATCAAGTTGGAAAATTATTTGTTGTTATATTCAATATATACAAAATATTCATACTAGTGCTAGTAAGTTCAGTTACTTGTGATTACTCATTACGACCCAATTCTATTGAAATGTTTCACTGAACTTGAAAACAGAAGAGTTATCTTTGGAATTTATATTTCCCTCGTTGGAAATAAAAGACCAAGTAACCGAATACTTTGAATCGTTTCAGACTTTATTTTTTAGATATAAGAAAAGACTTCTTCAATACTTCATAAGTATTTCACATTTTGAGATTATGACCGCTCTGAACCTTTTGATTATTTAGTTTTAAATATTGAATATCCGCTATCCATTATTCAATATTTTACCAGCTCTTATTCGTTAGAACTATATAAAATTAATTTATTTTGAATAGTTTTGTATAACAAACTATAAAGTATTAAATATTCGGTACTCAGTGGCTACTTTCCAATTATTTGCCAGTACTAATTCCTAGTATTAAGAGCCAAAAAAAAAAAGAATATATTCGTTACCAATATTTTGATTACCAAAAAAAAGAAGAAAAAATTACCATTACCTAATACATTACGAGTATGAATTCATACAAATCTGGTTTTAAGTAGCCCAAAGTAAAGAAGCAAATAAAGGATACACAGTTCTCACTACTTAATATTTTCTCAGACGTAAAATTAAAAATTCACAAAAATTTGCTATTGACTTTCAGTTTGCCCAATATCTTATTTCATATAAAATAATTTGCATTACTAAAAAACAAATACTCAGTACCAATTACCCATCATTTAGTTAGCACTAATTCGTACAAATTTGGTTTTAGGTAGCTAAAAGAAAAATAATCTTTATTCAGCAACAACTATTCTATATTTTAGCAGAAAATTTACTATTGACAAATAGTTCGCTACTACCCAATATGTTATCAGCTTCATACAAATTTAGTTTTGATTACAAAAACCAAAAAAATTCGGTACTTAGTATGCATTACACAATATTTTACCAGCTCTAATTCATACAACTTTTGTTTTGATTACCAAAAATAGAAAAAAAAAATTGTTACTTAGTCCCCGTTACCCAATAGTTTATCAGCGCTAATTTAGTTTTGATTGCAAATATATTCGGTACTTAGTACCAATTACCCACTCTTTAGCTACCAGTAATTTATACAAATTGGGTTTTAGGTAGTCCAAAAAAAAATCTATATTCAGTACCCACTTCTGAATATTTTACCAGAAGTAATTCACACAAATTTACTATTGACTAATATGTAGGTAATACCCAATATATTATCAGCTTCATACAAATAAATACTCGGTACTCAGTAATAATAATTCATACAAATTTAGTTTCGATTGCAAAAAAAAAAAAATGTATACTGGAACGCAATTTTTACCAGCTCTATCTAGTTCATCAAAATAAAGTGTTGAGTATTAGTTAAGATTGTCAAAAAAAAAAAAAAAAAGATACAAATTATCGATATCCATTATCCAATATTTTACTAGCACTAATTTATAAAGGGTCCGCCAAATAACTTTTTTTTTTTGAAAATGCTATAAAAAACAGGGCGCAAAACATCGTGTGTAGCTTCGGCTGTGTGGCACGTAGCGCCGTCCTGTTGAAACCAAATATTGCCAATATCCACCTCTTCAATTTTTGTGAACAAAAATTCATTCAACATGGCCCGATAACGATCGCCATTGACTGCAACGGCCACTCCTTCCTCATTTTCGAAGAAAAATGGCCCAATTATGCCTCTGGACCAAAATCCGCACCAAACAGTGACTCGTTTTGGGTGTATCGGCTTTTCAATGTACGCGTGCGGGTTTTCTGTGCCCCAAATGCGACAATTTTTCTTGTTTACATACCCGCCAAGATCAAAATGAGCTTCATCTGAAAATATGATTTTTTTTGGCAAAATCGGCATCTTCTGTAAATCGATCGCAGGCCCACTTAGCGAAGCGAAAACGCATTGAATGGTCAGTTGGCGTCAACTCCTGAACCAATTGGACTTTGTATGGTGTCATACCAAGGTCTTTATGCAAAATTCGTCTCAATGATGCCTCCGAAATGTTCAATTTTTGAGAACGATAGTCAATTGATGTTGATGGCGCTTCACGCACACTTTCTGCCACGCACTGTTTTTGGCTTTTCACGCTTTGGTTTATCGATGAGGATGACAGTTTCTTTCACTTTTTTCACAAGATAACGAACATACGGAGCTGACGGTGATTCTCTTCTTCCAAAATCCGTACGCAATTTTCGTACACATTCTGCAACATTACCATGATTTTCAAAGTAATGTCGCAATATTTCCCAGCGTTGTTCAAGCGTATACACAACCATATTCGTTCAGCGGAAGGATAAAACTAATTATCTGTCAAATCAGACATGAGCCAAGTGTTACCATTCACGAAATAAGCACTAGTTGAAAACAAAAAAAAACGTTAGATGGCGGATCCTTTACAAATTTAGTTTTGATTACAAAAAAAAAAAAAATATTCGGTATCCAGTACCCATTACCCAATATTTTACTAGCACTAGTTATACAAATTTAGTCTTGATTACAAAAAAAAAATATTCGGAATTTAGTACTATTACGCAATATTTTACTAGCATTTATTTATACAAATTTAGTTTTGATTACAAAAAAAAAAAATATATTAGGTACTCTGTGTCTATTGCCCAATATAATACCGCACTAGTTTATAAAAATTAGTTTGGAGTACCAAAAAAAAAAAAAAATATTCGGTATTCAGTACTCATTAGCCAATATTTTACTAGCACTTATTAATAGAAATTTAGTTTTGATTACCAAAAAAAATATACTCAGTACTCTGTGTCAATTACCCAATACTAGTTTAAAAAAATTTGTTTGGAGTACCACAAGAGAAGAAGCAAATATTCAATACTCATTACTCCATAACCAATCCAGACTCATACAATTTTAGTTGGAAGTTTAATGCAAATTTAGTTTTGATTACCAAAAATTAAAAAAATCAATATTCGCCAATTCCACTTTTTACCATTAATCTATAATATTAGTAGGCTAGGCGATTTCTTGTGATCGATGTTTTGTTCTACCGTTTTATCCCGATTTTGACCAAACGTATATTATTTGAAAGGTATTTCTTTTTAGCCGTTTTGATGATTTACAGGTTTTAAAATTTTTTCCTTTATTTTGAGTTAATAGCATTTAAAATTGCTACTAACACATACATAAAATTATACATATGCTATGTGTATGTTTAATAAATTTGTAAATGTGTTTGTTAATGAGTTTGTCATCTTCATTCACAATAATAATAAACCAAAAAAGTGTTGGGTTGTGAATTGGCTAAGTTGAAAGTTGCCTAGAAATTGCACTCGAATTTCTACAGTTAATCAATTTTTAACATTAAAAGTTGCCGAAAAAAGTACAAATAATTGATATATTTTTAATTATTTCTATTTTTTTTGCATTTTTTAATTTAAATTCTTACTTATGTCCTTTATAATATTAATATTCAAAAAAGTAAAAATAATTATTTAATTTATTTTTAATTCTAAATTAAAAAAAAAAACATGTACATGATAATACATACATATTAAATATGTAATAAAATTAAATTGAAACATTCAAAAAAGAGTACATTGTACACCTTCCATTTGATACCGATTGGAGAAATTTCTTTGCTATCAAGTTGAGAATCACAAATTTCTCAGTTTGATAACTAAGAAAATCACCATATAAAAAATGTGCCTTTTAAGTTGAGAAGACTATAATCGGACTATTGAGGTGCATTTGAGAATTAACGTTGGAGATTTGAGAAATGTATTTGATCTCAAATGCACCTCAAGTTGATAGCAAACAAAAATGTTTATTGGGGTGTGTTTTATTAAATTTGTTAATGTGTTTGTTAATGAGTTTGTTACCTTCATTCACAATAATAATAAACCATAAAAGTGTTGGTTTGTGAATTGGCTAAGTTGCAAAATAAAGATGCCTAGAAATTGCACTCGAATTTCAAGCGCTGGAATCTGCTAGTTTTATACAAATGTACAATAAAGTTGACTATGATTTTTTTACACGGGGATAAGATTACCGTTCCATATGTAACAAATATGTATGTAACAATATGTTCCGTAAAATTTATATTCGCTAAGATGAGAATACGTGGACTATAAGCCTATGTGATGGCTGAAATTTGGCAAATCCAGGTCGTAGAGTCTGTATTAGTTGTATTAGCAAATTCTGCTAAGCTATTTCAAAGTTATGAGTTTTTTTGTTTGGAAATAAATGTATTGTAAAATAGAAAAACATTCAATATATTTAAAATTTCCTCATTTTTAATGCCACTTAATTCGATAAAAAAATGTTACTTAAATATTTTAACACTCAAATTAAAAAAAAAAAAACAAAATTTTGCAATAAAAATTATATTTGTTTTTTTAACATGGAGTTTTTGAAAATTCGTCATCGCTAACTCCAAAAGTCTTACATGTTTCTTCAAGCTTTGTGTATAATTGTTGTTATTATAACCTTTATTTACATATTGACTTTTGAATGACAATGTGTTTTTGCATTTTAATATTGAAAAATGTTTATCTCTTATTTTAACATTGACTCATCAAAACCATGCTTATAATCACCGTTGGCATCATCCGACGATCATCATCACTAATTTTAAGTGCAACTTAAATGAAATTCATCACGAATTCTTTATTTAAAGTTTCTTTTTTAGATAATTATGATATCATTTTTTTTTTTTTTTTATTGTACTGACATTTTTTTTAATATAAGATTTTGAACACTTATTTCAATTGCATTCGTTTGTTTTTAACGTGTTTATGTGTTATGCAATTTTATTTAGCAATTTTTGTTAATAAAAGTATTTTGGTATTTACCATTAGCGCCTAAAGTGTAATTTGTTTGTTAATTAACGTACATACATATATAATAATTCGTTTATGGCTATTTTAAAATATCGCAAGGGTTTAGATATTTAAATTGAATTGAAGTAATTTTTTACTTATATCGTCCGATTTGCTCTAAATTAGGCATATATATTCGCTAACATGACTAACACACTGCTATGAGAGGGTATATAGTAGTTTGTCATTCCATTTGTAACGCAACGAAAAATTATTTTACGATCCCATAAAGTATATATATTTTTGATCATTATAACAACTCGAGTCGATATAGCGCTGTCCGTCTGTCCGTCTGTTGAAATAACGGTCATTAAAAGAATAAACCATTTACGTGGGTAAACTTAGGATAATATTGTTTGTCATTACTTAAAGCAGCTTGGTATTTAAAACGAGGTAAATCAGGCATAATTGTGCCAGGATATGGTTAACATATGGAGGCGCCTCTAAAAAATTTTAAAAATTCAGTGTGTTTGTTGTAATAATTTAGTATTAAGTTTATCTAAACTTTTCCAAATATTTTGTTTACTATGTGGCAAGGTTCAGAAAATACACACATCAAACACACAATGTTCTGTTCTAAAGCAGCCAACACATATTTTTATTTTCATATCGATTATGTGTGGTTCTAAATTTTGTACGGTGCCGAACACAACCATGACTGTGTATCGTTTTAATATTTCGTTATGTACACGAACATGTTTCTATCAGGTATTTATACCCTATACCACTATGTGGTTTGCTGTTTGTAACAACCAAAAATATTTGACCTACACCCATCTTTAATTATACCGATCGAATCAGAATCACTATCTGATTCGATTTAACGATGTCCGTCCGTCCGTCCGTCCGTCCGTCTGTGTGTCCATGTAAAGCTTGTAATCAAACTGCAGGTCGCAAATATGAATATATTTTGATTAAATTTGGTATTTAATCTTTTATCGGCCATGGGATAAACGCTATTGAAATTGGTGAGAATCGGTCCATGTTCAGACCTAGCCCCCATACAAATGACCCTTATGAAATCAACATATATTGCCATAAGATCCAAATTATCATACAAATCTTAGTCAAAATGGGTTTGTATATATATATTACATCCATTAATCAGTAGTCCAAAAATGATCCCTATTGGACAACTCTTAGTCATAGGCCCCATATAGAGCTGCTTCCCGATCTTCACTTAAATCTATCAAAAAACAAAAATATTGCACTGATTCTTTTCAAATTTTGTTTGTATATATTTTTGCAAAATACAAGAGACTTTACCAAACATGGTCAGGATCAGTCCATTTTTGGGCCTAGTCCCCATATAGATATAGCATCCGATATGAACTTTTTCATATCTGCAGCCGAAAAAATTAATAAAAATCCCACTCAAATTTGGTTTATGCCTATTTTCTATATCCAGTTAGTTGGGCCTGAGAGATAGGGTATCTAAACGCATGGTATTGGGTATCGTATAGTCGGTCTAGACCGACTATAATTTTCTTACTTGTAATAGTTTCGATCACTTTTACTCAACTTATTGATGTGAACATCCATATCGCACCTATACCTCTAAAGTGAGTCAACTCAAAATTTTTCAATTTTCACTTTTTGCAAGAAAACGATACACACTGGTCATATCTATCCACTGAAAAATCTTACATCGGTTTTTCTACTCTTTTGCAAAAAAAAAATACAGTTGTAACCCTCTTTGTGTTATAAGAGTTGCTTCTTTAGAATCAACTAAAGAGAGATATTCTGAGTTGTCCCCAAATGTAAGCCCAATTAATATCAATGTTGTTTCAACCAAAGAAAAGCATTTTAAGTTGCGCCTGTGTTTATGTCTTAACAGTTGATTTTATTGATATTCTATTTTTAGTAAACAATTTGAAAAAAACCGTTTTTTGTCTCCAGTCAAAATTTTTAAATTTTGAGTTGACTCATTTTAGAGGTACGGGTGCGATATATCCTACATAAACCTTTATACAATCAAATAAAGGTGTTCTGTATCCAGCCTTCAAGAAATAAACATAAACTATTGTTAAGAAACACTTGCATTATATAAAAACACAAACCTCCTTTTCTTCTCTGCCACTTAAGCTGCTCCCCTACCTAATGTTTACATACACAAATTTAACAGTTGTTAGTTTTCCTTTGAACATTATAAATTTTACATTAACGGTTTGTTGTATCTAAAATTTTCATCAAAATAATACAATAACAACATATCTCATAAATATATATAAATTGTATAGAGAGGAAAAACTGCAGTGCAATATAAAACGCATTTCAAGCGTAATTCGAGAGCAAATTTATTGCTAAAGCTACGAGTAGTTTGTTATTCAAACACCAAAACCAAATAGCCGGTCTATAACGGTTAGTATCTAAGGAGTGGTATTTGTATGAATTGTGCAAACTTTAAATAATAAATAATTTGTAATTATTTATAAATTCTGCAAAAGAAACAAAATTATAAATTTAACAATAGAAAAAAAGGCAAAAAACCTCATAAAACTGTACAAATTTTTAAATAAATGAGCTTAAAATTTTTCCATCATACGAATTTATATAGTGTTGGAAAAAACTATATATGCAATAATTATTTTTTAGCTAGGAAGATGTTACTAATGTAATGTACTAAAAATAAAGGAAAAAATTTAAAAATCTGTAAATCTGGTGAATAGCTAAAAAGAAATACCTTTCAAATAATATACGTTTGGTCAAAATCGGGATAAAACCATAAAACAAAACATCGGTGACAAGAAATCGCCTAGCCTATTAATATTATATATATTATACTTAAATAGAAGTACTTATTTCCTAAGCTTATTGTTGACACGTTTCCGGGAAATTTTTCAAAAATTAGGGTTTTTGGCCAAAAAATAGTTGGTTACATTGCTTATGCCCCTTCAAATAGAATAAATAGTATTGTTATAACTTTTTTGAATTTTTTGCATTCTAAATATTGACAAACATATTCTTTTACTCGGATAATTACAAAAAAAAAAAGCCGGAAAAATATATTTTACATTAATTGTATTGTTTTATCCATCACTGTATGCAATTGTTTAAATTGTGGAAAATTTTTAAAAGTTTAATGAAAACTGTTAAAAGTTTTGTATTTAATTTAACTGTACATACAAATCCAACATTTGATTTGTTTTAATTACAAAACAAATATAATTTATTATTTCTGCACAATTAAATATTTGATATATAATATAGTATTGTTCTAAAGCAAAATCGCTATTCGTAGATAAGAAATAAAACCACCATATTTTGATTTTGTTTGATTAATAGAACGAATGTTACAACGCATTTTGGGAGATAAGATAAAAATATATAAATAACATTGAAATACAAACGCTTTTATGGGTACTGAAAACAAAATTGCATAAATGAATCATGCCGTCATGCCCGTAATTAAAAGACCCTAATCAAAAAAGTCTATAAAGCAGCATTATAGGATTTCATAAGTAAGGATTTCATAAATATGGCTCTATTAAATATAAACAAAAATGTATAAAGCTCTTTTTTTTATAGTTTTTTTTCTGTACTTGTCTTTATAATAGTTAATAAAATTAGTTAATTTAATTTTGTTTGGCAACTTTGTAAAGTTATAAATTGTAAACTACTGATTGTTGTTTACGTAAAAATTTTATTTGCGAAAAAATAAGTTGAGCCTACATTAAAAAAAATAAATTCATTATATTGACAAAATGCTTCGAATATTTTGTTTTTGCCAATTTAATAGAAAATTTTGTAAATTTTATTATACATATATTTACTAGTATGCCCTGGCGTCCTTCGCTATGACTTACCAAAATTTATGGATATATGTATATGTTTATCGAGGCCGTCGCTAATATCTTACTACAGATATGTGGTATTATATATGGTTTATATATACCAAGTTTTAGCACTTCTGCTGTCATAGTACTCCAGATATTTGATATTAAAAATCACTTTGATTATCAAACAAATTTTTACGCACGATGACGCCCTTAGAACAAATGAGCAAATTTCATGTGTGCTTACGATATTTTGATTAAACTCATTTTATAGGAAATTGTTCAAAGATTATAAATTTGCTATCTTCAATAAAATCAGATTTTTAGTTTAGAAGATAGAACCGTTCAAAGTTGACCGATTTTCAGTTTTCAATAAAACACACAATTCTGTGGTTTTCTAGAATAACCGCGTATGTCATAAAATCAAAATGTTCAGGGGAACCAAAAAACGTTATATTTGAAATTATGGGCTCGATATAAAGTTTTTAGAGCTTTTTATTTAACAGTCCTGTGGATATGGGCAATAAATACTTTATATAAAATTTTGAGTCAAAGATCGTCAGAGGAATAGATCCCAGAGAAAACGAAAAAAACAATATGTAAATAACACTTAAAGTGTGTGCAGATAAAACAACTTATGTCGATAAACGTCGTTTTCTTTGAAAAAGAAAACTACCAATGCAACCACCCATGTAGACATAAGTTGTTGTTGCTTGAAAAATGGATTTTTTTGTTCGGCGACAAAAAGTTAACGGGACTTAGGATGAGAATATAACAACGTATCAAGAATAATAGTGACAAAAAATAACAGAAATAAACACACAAATTTTTACAAGTGGTTATAAACTGAAAAATAATCCAAAATTATTTTCCTTTTTTTTCATCAATAACAACGTATGTCGCTATGTGTCGTTTTCTCAGAAAATAATTTGTCAGCGATCAAACGTAGGTTGACATACGTCGATAGTGCTGCAAATCTTATATATTAAAAGAATTTATGAATAAACTTTGCATTCAAGATTTTTTTCAATATTTTTCTTCTCTCAAACCTCTATAACTAGAGTTCTAATTAACGTAGGCTGTTGACATAGGTCTAATAACACTCAGTGGGTCGAGCTCCTTCTTTTGAGCTATTAACTGCTTAAATTCGTTGGGTTTGAGGAAAGTTATGCGTGGAGAATCAACTTTACTTTTACTGTACGTTAACTTATCTTGGCATATTTTGGCATTACTGTACGTTAACTTCTCTTGGCAAATTTTGGTATTATATTATTAAAATGAATATAATATAATATAATATAATGCTGCGGAGCAGCAGGGGTTCTCTAGTTAATGTAATAAATATTTAACTTACGTCGTTATTTAAAGAAAAAACTCAGAAAGGGTCAATATTTTTTTTTTCAAATTTAACACATGTAAAGAGCGTTAAAAATTAATATATTTGGCATCGTTAGCTCAAAACTGACAAAAACGGACATACGCGGTTATTACAGAAAACCGCAGAATTTTTAGGCAATTTGATCCAGTTTTATTTATATTGATTTATGCATTTATTCAGTATATACTCGTATTTTTTACTGTTTGCTTTGTGTTGCTCCAGGTAAATCGCTATTTACTAACTGTCTATTTTTTTCCATTATTTTTAAACTTTGATGGAAAATAAGAAAATTATAATGCTCTATATCTGTCATATTTTCAAAATATGTTCTTTGATTACTCCTTTACCTAATTATACAAAGTCCAGCTACTCCCAGCTGCTACTTCGACTGCTAGTGGTAAAAAAAAGGTAAAAAAGATACTGTTCCCTGGCAAATTCAGGCACAGATACAGGATGCAAATTTGAATATATTTTAGTGAAATCTAGTACATAAGCTTATATCGACCATAGGATGAACGCTACTGAAATTGGTGAAAATCAGTTCATGTTCAGATCTAGTCCCCATACAAATGAGCCATATGAGATCGACTTAAATTGCCATAATATCCAAATTATCATATAGATCTCGGTCAAATTGGGTCTGTGTGTGTGTTTAATACACCCAATAATCAGTAGTCCAAAAATGATCCCTGTAGATTTCATAGTCATAGCCCCATATAAAGCTGCTACCTGATCTCCACTTAAATCTGTTAAAAAAACAAATTTATTGTACAGATTTTTCTCATATTTGGTTTGTATATAAGTGACTTTATCAAATATGGTCAGGATCGCTCCATTTTTTGAAATAGTCTCCATGTAAATATAGCATCCGATATGAACTTTTTCATATCTGCAGGTAAAAACTTAATAAGAATGCCACTCAAATTTTCTTTATTCAATTAGTTGGACCTGTATAAACAATGGTATATATACCATATATATAGTGTATCGTATAGTCGGTCAAAACTAATTACTGCTATTTGAAGGTAGAAAAATCTTTTGGATTTCAAAAAAAAAAAAATTTAATAAACAAATTTTTTTTAATGTGTTTTCAAATTCTCAAAAAGTATTAATTTTTTAGGAAACTGTAATTTCGTATTCTTATAATAGATTTCAACTATTTAACTGTAGAAAAATATTTTCGTTGAAAAAAAAAGTGATTTTTTCTAAATTCTTCTTTTAATTGTTTACAAATACTTAAAAAAATAATTTTTCAAAAAGTTGAAAAATGTTTTAGGAAATTGTAATTTCGTATATTTATAACTACTAGCAGATTCCAGCGCTCGACATTCGAGTGCAATTTCTAGGCAGCTTTATTTTTCAACTTAGCCAATTCACAAACCGACACTTTTATGGTTTATTATTATTGTGAATGAAGATAACAAACTCATTAACAAACATATTAACAAATTTAATAAAACACACATAGCATATTATAATTTTATGTATGTGTCAGTAGCAATTTTAAATGCAATTTACTCAAAATAAAGGAAAAAATTTAAAAATCTGTAAATCTGCATAACCGCTAAAAAGAAATACCTTTCAAATAATATACGTTTGGTCAAAATCGGAATAAAACGGTAGAACAAAACATCGGTCACAAGACATCGCCTAGCCTATATAGATTTAGTGGTAGAATAATATTTTGGACTTAAAAAAATGTTTGTTATACCCTATACCACCTTGTGGTCACTTTGTGCTGATGTTCGTAACTACCAGATCCACGTTTTATAATACCGATCGTCTCAGAATCATTTTCTGAGCCGCTTTAGCGATGTCCGTATGTCCGTCGGTCGGTCTGCCTGTCTGTCTTTCGAACTGTCTGTCCGTCTGTGTGTACATGTAAAGCCTGTAATCAAACTACAGGTCGCAAACATGAACATATTCTGATGAAATAAGCTTTTTTCGTCCTATTGAAATTGTAAAAAATTGGTGCATGTCCAGTCGAAGTTCCCATACAAATGACCCATATTAGTTCGACTTAAATTTTTCTAAGATCCAAATTATCATATAAATCTTACTCAAATTTGCTTTGTGTATGTTTATTATTACCATTAATTAGTACCCCAAAAATAAATTCTCTAGAACCATTTTTAGTCATAGTCCCCATATAAAGTTGATTCCCGAATTTTACCAAAATCTACCTAAAAATAAAAGTATTACTTAGATTTTTCATAAATTGGGTTTGCAGATGTTATTTCCGAAAATAGGTGACTTTAAGAAGTTTGGTTAGGATTAGGCCATATTTCGGCCTGGTCCCCATAAAAAACAGCTTCCGATATGATCTTTTTTTAACGAGAGGCAACAAATTTATAACAATGACACAAAAATTTGGTTTATACTTATTTTCTACATCCCAATTAGTTGGATTTAATTTTCTTACTTGTTTTTAATTGTCTTTTTTTCGGTTTTTTGAAAAAACAAATGTTTTTTTAGTTCTGGGGCCTAATTTTCGGAATTGTGATCGAAATAATTCCGTATCGAAATTTATTTCGATAGTGTAAATATTTGTAATTTCCTTACTCGTCAGAAAAGATTTATTGTTTTAGTATTGCAAAAGACGGAAATAAAGATGTTTTACAACACTGCATAAATATAACAGATTAAAGAGAAAATGTAAACAAAAAACATATGTTTATTATAAAATTGAAAAGAAGTGGCATTAGAACGAAGTGAAATATCAACAAATTGATTTAGCTTAATTTTTTTTTATTCATCATCTTCCGATTCATTCGTAAATGATAGATTCTTATCTCGGATGGTGATGACAACTTTTATACAGCTCCAAATTAATCCCACCAGAGATCTAATGGTTGATTCGTATGATGCTTTACATACATAATCGTACAACAAAATTTGGAAATCTTTCCATAAAAAATTTACAAAATGTTGGATTTTCTACGCGTATATGCTTCATTGACTCTGATTACAAATTTATATAAATTTAAAAATTTTATTATTTATTTATAAATATATTATATTTATTTGCACTAACATTTTCTTTTATTTTTCACTTAATTGGGAAAAAAACTTCTTTTCGCATGCTATTTTGTTCAACGCAAGGTTGAATTCGAATGATCACTCGCTATCGAATCCCAAAATCAAAAATTTCGTCACATATTCGTTAGCGTATAAGAAAATACCAAAAGTACAAAAATTCGCACGTTCGAATAAAAATACGTTCGCTTGCGAATGCGAAAATTAAAAATACTTACAAATTCTTCATTATAAAACACTATTTTTAAAACCACTCTAACAATACATGTTCTTCAATAAAAAACAAATAAATTGGAAATTTTAAAAAACCGTATTCCTTAATAAAAATTTAAGAAAATCAATGTAAATAATACATTTTTCAAAAGATAACAAATAAATTGAAATTTTTAAAAAATCAGTCGAAGAATTATTCTTATTAGCTAATAATTTAAATAATATATCACTATATTCTTCAATAGAAAACAAAAATATTGGAATGAAACCACATTTTCCAATAGAAAATAATTAAATTGGAAATTAAATAAAAACACCTTAATAATTACAAATTTTAAAAAAATCATTTGAACTAATGCATTTTTTCAACAGAAAACAAATAAAATGAAAATTTTAAAAAATAAATTGGAAATTTTAAAAATCACCTAAATCAGCCAATAGTCACAAATTTCCAAAAATTAATTTGAACGAATCAATAGAGTTTAATAAAAAATATTTTAAAAATCAATCGAAAAAATATTTGCAATAGCCAAATCGAAAAGCGATCGTCTATATCGCAAAACATGGAGCAAAATTGTTGAAATTTTGTCCCCTCTTTAAAAGACGCCATCCGAAATACTACGTAAAGTTTTGTGAATAATTCTAAATTCACAATTCACAATATTAACTGAATTGATTTTATAATATATATTTTCTGTATATTAAATTAAAACGTTTTTCATATTTCACCGAGGCCTTAAACACGTTCAACTAATTAGTTTAAATGTATTGATGAAGTTTTTTTTCAATACAAAATTTTAAAGCCAACCCACTCACAATCAACTTAACAACTGGGCATGGAAAACCTTTGTTCGCATTTACTCTTTGTACGAGTATCAAAATATTTTCTCTGTGTCATAATAAAATACTTATCGCTATTGTTTTTAAACTTGTAGTACCGTCTAAACCGCGCTTAAGCAAAAGATTTCTTTCATAAAAACTAGAGGACCCCTCTGCTCCGCAGCATTATATTATATTATATTAATTTTTATAATATAATACCAAAATTTGCCAAGAGAAGTTAACGTACAGTAAAGCCAAAATATGCCAAGATAAGTTAACGTACAGTAAAAGTAAAGTTGATTCTCCACGCATAACTTTCCTCAAACCCAACGAATTTAAGCATAATAGCTCAAAAGAAGGAGCTTGATCCACTGAGTGTTCTTAGACCTATGTCAACAGCCTACGTTAATTAGAACTCTAGTCATAGAGGTTTGAGAGAAGAAAAATATTGAAAAAAATCTTGAATGCAAAGTTTATTCATAAATTCTTTTAATATATAAGATTTAATATATAAGATTAAGTTGTTTATCATATTGATGAAATGTTTAATAAGACATAAATGGCGCAAGAATTTAAACATATTGATGGAGATTTTTTTTGCACTGTACCAATATCACAAATTTTTCAACACTTGTTAATGGAAAATCTTTACATTGAAAAATTAATTGACAAGTTAATTAAAGCAAAACTTTAATGCAGCCTCAAGTAAATAGCCTTAATGTTACTTATAGACTAATAAAACTATTACAAAATTTGCTCTACACAACAAAAAGCATTAAAAACTTTTTGTGTTTTCATCAAATCTATTAATTAAGTGTAAAAGGTTATATTACAAAATAACAAATTGTTTGTGTAATAAATAATTCAATGTCATTTATAGAAATCAAATAATTAATAAGTTTTGCATTTAATTCGGTATCAATTCATCTTATTTCCTGCACTCTTTTAAAAATAATAATACAAGAAATTTCCTTCCTTTAAATTCGCGTGTTCAAAAAATGACAGTGTTTTTTGTTTATTCCAACCTTCTTTTTTAACCTCTTTTTTTGAGTTGGCCAACAAAAACATTTTAAATTGTTTGGGTTTGACCTTACTTTATTTAAAAGGCTGTTTTAAACACAGCTCTAATACCACCCTATCGTGACAAATATTATTCATTATTTCTGTTATTATATCAAAAGCCAGGCGTATTTTCAGGCAAATCTCATGCAGCCATAAGTGGTCTTTGGAATACAAAATCAAAAAAAAAAAAAAAAAAATCAAACCTGGCTTTGACAATCAATTTGTTATAGTTATATTGTGCACTTTATGCTATTTAAAAATTACTTCATTCACAACAGAGAGATAGAGAGAGCGAGAGAGGTGTGTTCCACGTGACTAATGCTGGGCTTAAATTAAAAAAAAATGTTATTAATGATTGTTTAAAATATGTAGTTTAATAAACAGTGTGTAATAAAAGCCATGAACATGTTCGATAAGATTAATTGATAATTATAAATGTGCATATATATTTTATCTTTAATCTAAATCTTAAAATTTAACGGTAAATTTATTTATTTATTTGGTTTAGTTAAAGGCCCCAAGAGAATAAGGTTTATAGGTCATACATTATTAAGTACTTATATCATATTATTTATAAAACAATATATTTTTCCAGATTTAAATCCAGATTTTATCAATGTGAGTAGTCGCACAAAAATGGGCGGGATGGGACCAATGGGCGTATCACTCCCCATAATAAATAATAATAAATTCCCGTCGTACAAAGTAAATATTAATTGTCATATATCTGAACTACTCTAATAGTGAGATCCTTGGGGTTTAGCGTGTACCTATAAGTTATTCATGCGATTAGTCGAACAAGAAAATGGGCGTGATCGGAGCAGTGGGCGTGGCACCGTCCATACAAAGTAAATATATAATATCATATATCTGGAGTACTATAAAAGGGAAAGCCTTGGCACTTTGTACGAGTCCATCAGATATTAATTTGAGTAGTCGGATAAAAAATGGGCGGGATATGATTAGTGGGCGTGGCACCTCCTATACAAAAAAATATGAAATATGAAAATCGCGAAAAGAAAAAATCGCCAAAAAACAAAAATCTTAAAAACCAAAAATCGGCGAAATCAAAAATCGCCAAAATTAAAAATTGATAAAATAAAAAATTGCCAAATGATATTCTAAATTCAAGGTCAACCGTTAAGTGTTGCCGGATTTTATTTCGAAAATCCATGTTTTTCTCATGGGGCAGCTATATGTAGCTTGCTCCAGAGTAGGAACGCCGAAAAATTTGATAATTTTTGCACTGAATGAAAAAAAAATATTGTATATGAGCAAGCATTTAAATAAAAAATATAATAAAATAAAATGTTTTAATTGTACAATACAAACATTGTAGGAAAAAATGATTATGAAAACAAACATGTCATACTGCTGTCGGTATTTGCGACATTATTCTATAATGGCGACATTTGACAAAAAGTTCTATATTTGCGACTTTTATTTTTTCTTCAAATTGTAATAAGTACATCTTCTTTCCTGGTTTTTTGTCTCAACGTAAGCAGGGGAATCCCCTAATTTTTTCGTACAAGACTCTATTTGGAGAAATTTGGTGTTTCATTTTACCAGTTTATTTGTGTCTGTTGTTGTGTTTGCAGTGCATGATTTAAATATGGGAAAAGTTCAAAATATTTTAAATCCCACGATTACTCAAAAATTAGAGATTTAAAAAATTTCTGTAGTGGAGATTCCATAACATTAATTTCCGTAAATTACAAGTTGTATAAGTTTTCGGTTTATGGCATTAAAAAACAAGAAAGTTCACTTAAAAATTTCGTATGCTCAACTAAAAGTGGGTCTGGCAAACGTTGTACTTTAAAGAGTACCCGAAAATGGAACATAGAGAGAACAATGGCCAAATATCAGTGGAGATTTTGCGATCAAAAGCCATTCAATTTCATTCCAAAATTTGTTCAAATCAATTCAAGTTTCAATGCTAGGCCAAAAATTGTCTTCGAAGCCTCATCTCTTGATGCATTTGTGCAAAAGTTTGATTACGTTGATAAGCATGGGTTGAACCTTGATCAAATCTACAATGCCGACGAATCCAGTTTATCTTATCACATACTTCCATATAATACTCTTGTCACATGTAGTAAGACAACGGCATCCGGAAGGAAAGTTTATAAAGAGCTAAGGTGCAAATGCGAATGGCACAGACAAACTGAAATTGTTTATAGTTGGAAGATCAACTAATAATCCAGTAATAAACCAGTCTAGTAAGAACGCGTGGATGACATCATTCATTTTCAAGGACTGGTTTCATTGCGAATTTATTCCCCATGTTTCAAAAGCTTTATTACATTTGGTAAAATTAAAACGTACATAAATAAACCTGATAAAAGGTCAGAGAATTTTTGGCCACAAAAAGGTCTGCGATGATCAACCAATTGCGGAACTAAAAAGCGATGACATTTTAATTGTAGCTATGAAGCTACCATCAAATTGCACTGAGCTGGCTATTCAGCCGTTAGATCAAAACGTTATCAACTTGGTAAATTCGACTATGCCGACTCTTTGATACCCTCCACCTGGATTTTAATATTAATAGGCTAGGCGATTTCTTGTGACCGATGTTTTGTTCTACCGTTTTATTCCGATATTGACCAAACGTATATTATTTGAAAGGTATTTATTTTTAGCTGTTTTGCAGATTTACAGATTTTTACATTTTTTCCTTTATTTTGAGTATATTGCATTTAAAGTTGCTACTAACACATACATAAAACTACACAATGTTATGTGTGTGTTTATTAAATTTGTAAATGTGCTTGTAATCAAAATGAGTTTGTTTTTTGTGTTGATTCGTGAATTGACTATAATTGATTAGTATACCTTTAGGGTCTTTATTTAATGAAAAATTAAAATTTTCTAGAATTTGCACTCGTATTTCGAGGGCTTGAATCTGCTAGTTATAAATTATTACAACACACAGAATTTTTAACATTATTTAGAGGTGTCTCCATATTTTAGGCTTTATCTTGGCACAATGAATCCCGATAAACTCCATTTTAAATACCAACCTGACCGAAATAATGACAAACAATATTGTTCTAAGTTTACCCAGGTAAATGGTTTATTTATGGGGTCGCAAATGCATTTTTCGATGTGTTACAAACGGAATGAAAAACTGATATACATAAACCTTCTACACAGTCGTTTGGTGGATATAAAAACAACTACTCAAGGGGAGAAGGAAAAAAATTTGGATCTAAAACTAAAAAATTCACTTTAACACTTTCAAGACCAATGGGACATATATGTCCCATTTTTATTTTTTCTTATATTTTCCACATTTTCCAAACGATTTTTGTTAAAGCTGACTTGAGTCGACAGAGGAGAGTTTGAGCTTTCAGATCATACCAAAAAAAATGGAACATGTATTGTCAGGACCTAAGACGGTGGCCCCAAAGTCTGAAAATTGCGTTATTTTTAATGATATTTTTTAATGTCATTAATTCGGACGTTATTGAACCGAAAATATTAAAATTATGCTACAACATGGATCAGTATTTATGGTTTTCAGAAATACCAAAATATTTGGAATCGGTTTATTATTCAGCAAAATTCAGTACGGGTAAAAAAGATGTTGTATAGTTTTATATTTTTATTAAATTAAAAAAATTCACCTCGAGCACCTAGAGCTTGTTTATTTTGGGAAATTACATCAATTTCAAAATTTACATAAAAATTCAAATATTAAATCAACAATTAATTAAACTATAAATAGAAAGACTTCGGAAAAGATTAATTCTAAATATCTCAAAAATTTAAAATCAATTATGGTAATCTTCGAAGCAATTACAGTTTTTTGTGAAACAAAAAGGTTTTTTACAAAAGGAACGATTTTCGTTTCCATTTTTAGTACAAACTAAAAAAGTAGTAATTGATTCTCTGTGATCTATATTTAAAAATTTACAATAAATACAAAGCTACAGTTGTTTATATAAAAAAATAAAAACAAAAATCACTGACTTGCTTTGAGCGGAGTAAATTAGTTGCTAATTTTGACCGTTGACGACCAATGGGATATATATGGCCCATGTTTTTTCCTTGATGGAATTTAAAAAAAATTTTTTTGACGACGAAATGTTGTGTCGTTTAGTACGAATCCACAAAAAAATAAATAAAAATTTTCCAGAAGTTTAGATTTGGTCGTGAAAGGATTAAACAAGTAGGAGTACTTAATTCGACTGTGCCGAATCTTTGTACTCTCCACTATTTATAACAAATGTAAACAAAATATTTTAAAAAGCAACAATTTGATAAACTTATTACAACCAACACACTAAATTTTTAACATTTTTTAGAGGTGTCTTCATCAAAATTTTTTCAATGAAATATTGGATTCTTTCATCGCGAAAATTCAGTTTCCGCAACAGCAGTGGTTTTTAATTAGTCGCGAGTAGCGAGCGTGCACCTTATCATTTATTTTAACATACTAATTTAGAATTTTTAAACTAACAATAATGAATATCTTTGGAAATTTATTTTTTTTATTTATTTTTTTATTTCATTTTCAAATATTTTATATATTTTTTTAAAATATATATCTACTTAATTATGCAAATTAACTAGAGCTAGTTGTTTTGCGTTTATTTTTTAATTCTTCTTTTTTGACCACTAATAAATAATCTTGTGCTTTTTTTGGTGACATGAAAATACAAGCCTAATCTAATAAAAATGCTAATTTATTTTAAATAAATCATGAGCTCAACATTTGCACGTCAAACTAGCAATCGTATTTACAACATCAAAATAGTTTCTCTCATAAACCAGTTTTAAATAATTAATTTCCTGCTCTTCTATATAAATTTATTACAGATTACATCAGCTAAAAACAGAAATCAAAATTTTCTAATTGGCAACACTTCAAATAAATATTAGGTTATTCTTAATCCTAATTATAAATCACAGTAGAGAAAACTAGTTGGCAACACTTGCAAACGTTAATAACGAAAAGGGAAAAAGTTCAATAGTTTTCATTATTTTTCTTTTCCAACAAACCCTTGTTCTAACATTGGCAATGTTTTTCCAATTAATTTAGTGTGTTTACATATCAATTTAATCGAATTTGTAATCAATTGACATGTAATATGACTGTAAACGCACAATACACATTTTTGCTTAAAAAATAATGGAAATTTTATAACACTTCCCTTTACTCTGTTAAACTTTGCAAGCGTTAAATTCCGCACAAGTTTCTTTTAAAATTGTATGAACAGCTGGTTTTTAAACAACAGGTTCTTTTGTTTTTATCGTACACTCCTGCATGGGCTGAATTGAGAAAAACTCACAAAACATTTTTATAATATATATTTATTTTTACTAAACTAAGCTAAGATCTTAAAAGATGTGTTTTATTTAAATACGACAGAATATCATTTTATTTGTAAACAATGCCTGAAGTGGATTTTATTAATGTTTAAGTTGGCAACGCATTTTATTTATTTATTTTTTCCGTGATTTTTTTTATCTCCATTATTTTTTTATAAATAATATATCAATTAAGGAATATCCAGTTTTAATTTTCTTTTTATTTCCATATAAATAACTAAATTTGATGTGTCTGTCATAAATAATTAATTTTTGTATTCACATTTGAAATTTGAATGCAATTTTTTTTGACAGAAGTCTTAATTGCAATTTTTTAAAGATAATTTTAATTTTTCCTCAATTTTTTATAAATTGAAATAATCCTCTGGTTGCCAATTATATTATCCCTAATGAGTTAAACGTTAAAGGCCCATTTACATGATACCACTTAGTCGTATGTTTTTCGACATAAAAATCCGATGAAATTCATCGGACTGTCATAAAGTCATACCGATATTATTTCTGCATACTTAGGCCATTTAATCATCACACTCAAGTCTTATGAAAACAGCTGTTTAGAATAACAAACAAATATATATTGAAATTCATATTTTATTTCCACTTTCTTTGCTTCTGTTCACTCTTATTTTTTAATATTACCAAAAAAAAAAAAACAAACAACTCTGGTCCTTTAAAAATGACAAGTTCTCAGAAATATATCTAAAAACCATCGGACTTCGAAAGTAAAATCATACAGACTGTCAATTTCATAACATAAGCTTTTTACATGATACGACTTTTTCATAATACTCGACTTTTTGACAGGTCGTATTACAAAGTGTGATAGTGTAAAGCTTTCCTTTTAGTAATTTTAGGAATTTGATTAAAATCTGGATGTTATGGTTTATGGTTTACAGCTGTTTTGTGCTGTAGGAGTTGCTATTACTATAATCATTTTTGTTATTATGTATATAGTTGCTGTTTTATCTAAAAACTATGTTAAATCCAAAACATTTTTAAAATTATTAGCTATAAATCGCATTATTTCTAAATATATTGATTAATTTGTTTGTATAGATTTTGCTAGTCACTGTATTTCATGCACCTATGGTGACTTGACTCCAACAGTGTTAATTTATTTTAAAGTTTATTTTAAAGTTATTAATATCCAACCCAAATGTTTACACCAATCTTTACATTTGCTACGGTAGATTTTTTATTGTATAATTTTTTCAAATGAACTGTATTTATTTGTCTTCCTCTTTACGTGAAGACGGCAGGTAGAGGCAGTCATTCAGATTCCTTAGCATGAAATGTTTGAAATTATTAGGCCATAAAGTTTTTTGCTTTTAAAAGATTATTTAAAAATTATTAAAGCTTAACATAAACACTGCAATGACAACGATAGTTATTTTGTTTTTAATTGTAGTTGGCAAAAAATCATGACTAAGAATTAAAAAAAAAATGTTATTTCATAAGAAATTTAACAACTTCTTGTTTCTTTTTTATGAGATTAACGAGTTTATGTCCATCAAAATTATGATGTTGTTGGTTTTTGTTTTTATAAATGATGTTATTGTTATTTTAAACTTCCTTGTTATATAATTAAATTTTCTTAAGTAATTTATTAATTCATGGAACTGAGTATAATACTTTTTTGTTTTTAATTTATTGTTTACTTTTAAAATTAGTGTTTAAATAAATAATTAACAAAACAATTAGTTAATTAATTTTTCATTTATATATATATTTTTCAATTTATGCAAGTCAAGGATTTTCCCTCAAACGATGAAGTTGAAATATTTGAGTAGCTAAAAACATGAAAATATATATTCTTTAAAATAAAAGTAACAAAAAAAAAAAAACTAATTTGTACATAATAAATAATTCAAAAAATTAAATTAGAAGCGCGAAAAATTTAATATTAACTTTGTTGAGTATAAATATAAAAAAATAATAACCAAAAGTAAAAAAGTAATGCCGGTTTTCTCAATGTATCGTCAAACTGCCTGTTACTTAACCAGGACATAAATTTATTGGACCGATAAACTGTCGGTTAACAATTTTGGTTTTCTCAATGTACCGACAAAAACATAATTTTCAGTTGGCAATGCCTCCCAAAATACGTATAAAAGTTGGGAGAATTATTTTCAGTTGGCAATGCCTCTCAAAATTGATATGAAAGTTGGGAAAATAATTTATCTGTACGATAAATAAATAACTGGCAGATGAGTGCCGGTTAGCTTTGCGACAAAATAGAAGCAAACCAGACATTGAGAAAACCTAATTTCGTTAATCGGCAGTTTCTCGTTAGGATAGAAGAATCGCCTATTGAGAAAACGGGCATAAGAGTGTTAAATTCGGCTTTGCCGAATCTCAACCTGCATCTAAATTTTTAATTTTTAATTTTGAAGTTTTAATTTTTAATTTTTAATTTTTAATTTTTAATTTTTAATTTTTAATTTTTAATTTTTAATTTTTAATTTTTAATTTTTAATTTTTAATTTTTCATTTTTAATTTTTAATTTTTAATTTTTAATTTTTAATTTTTAATTTTTAATTTTTAATTTTTAATTTTTAATTTTTAATTTTTAATTTTTAATTTTTAATTTTTAATTTTTAATTTTTAATTTTTAATTTTTAATTTTTAATTTTTAATTTTTAATTTTTAATTTTTAATTTTTAATTTTTAATTTTTAATTTTTAATTTTTAATTTTTAATTTTTGATTTTTAATTTTTAATTTTTTATTTTTAATTTTTAATTTTTAATTTTTAATTTTTAATTTTTGATTTTTAATTTTTAATTTTTAATTTTTAATTTTTAATTTTTAATTTTTAATTTTTAATTTTTAATTTTTAATTTTTAATTTTTAATTTTTAATTTTTAATTTTTAATTTTTAATTTTTAATTTTTAATTTTTAATTTTTAATTTTTAATTTTTAATTTTTAATTTTTAATTTTTAATTTTTAATTTTTAATTTTTAATTTTTAATTTTTAATTTTTAATTTTTAATTTTTAATTTTTAATTTTTAATTTTTAATTTTTAATTTTTAATTTTTAATTTTTAATTTTTAATTTTTAATTTTTAATTTTTGTTTTTTAATTTTTAATTTTTAATTTTTAATTTTTAATTTTTAATTTTTAATTTTTAATTTTTAATTTTTACATTTTAATTTTTAATTTTTAATTTTTAATTTTTAATTTTTAATTTTTAATTTTTAATTTTTAATTTTTAATTTTTAATTTTTAATTTTTTATTTTTAATTTTTAATTTTTAATTTTTAATTTTTAATTTTTAATTTTTAATTTTTAATTTTTAATTTTTAATTTTTAATTTTTAATTTTTAATATTTAATTTTTAATTTTTAAATTTTTAATTTTTAATTTTTAATTTTTAATTTTTAATTTTTAATTTTTAATTTTTAATTTTTAATTTTTAATTTTTAATTTTTAATTTTAATTTTTAATTTTTAATTTTTAATTTTTAATTTTTAATATTTTAATTTTTAATATTTAATTTTTAATTCTTAATTTTTAATTTTTAAATTTTAATTTTTAATTTTTAATTTTTAATTTTTAATTTTTAATTTTTAATTTTTAATTTTTAATTTTTAATTTTTAATTTTTAATTTTTAATTTTTAATTTTTAATTTTTAATTTTTAATTTTTAATTTTTAATTTTTAATTTTTAATTTTTGATTTTTAATTTTTTATTTTTAATTTTTAATTTTTAATTTTTGATTTTTGATTTTTAATATATAATTTTTAATTTTTAATTTTTAATTTTTAATTTTTAATTTTTAATTTTTAATTTTTAATTTTTAATTTTTAATTTTTAATTTTTAATTTTTAATTTTTAATTTTTAATTTTTAATTTTTAATTTTTAATTTTTAATTTTTAATTTTTAATTTTTAATTTTTAATTTTTAATTTTTAATTTTCAATTTTTAATTTTTAATTTTTAATTTTTAATTATTAATTTTTAATTTTTAATTATTAATTTTTGATTTTTAATTTTTAGTTTTTCATTTTTAATTTTTAATTTTTAATTTTTAATTTTTAATTTTTAATTTTTAATTTTTAATTTTTAATTTTTAATTTTTAATTTTTAATTTTTAATTTTTAATTTTTAATTTTTAATTTTTAATTTTTAATTTTTAATTTTTAATTTTTAATTTTTAATTTTTAATTTTTAAAAAAATTTTCACTCTGAATTAACTGCCTGTATGAGATCTGTCTTGTTGTGTAATTTCGTGTCTGTAGTTTTCGATTTAGAATTTCCCATAGATTTTCTATGAGATTGAAACCTGGTAATGGGTCTAGCCGTTTCAAAACACTACCTAGCCATTCGGTTACAACTTTGAATTGTTCTATGATATCAGTGGTTTCTTCATAGGACGATAACAACCAAGATCAGCCCCAATTGCTCGTCGGTTCGAACACATATTTTTAGATTCAGATTGTTATTGACCTCTTACGGGTCACCACACAACGTTATTTCCTGATAATTTTTGCAATTATCGATTTATTCCATATAGAACATTGCTCACAAATTTTCTTTTGCCTCAGATCAGCAGTAAAATGATGTATTTTGGTTTTTAACAGTTGAGAGAAAACGTCAGAAATTATGAATAATTAAATAACGGTTAAGAATTTATACATTTTCATCTTCTGGATAATTATTTTAATCAACAGAAGCTTAAAAGAGTCCATTGTTTGGCCAAATTCTATAGGGAAACAGGATAATTGGTATTAAAATAAAATGATTTCATATTGACTTAATTAAATTTTTTAATTGGTAAAGAAAAGAAAGAAAAGTATAAACTTGCAATTATTTTTTTGATCAATAACCTAAATTAATAAAAAAATTTAACAATTAATAGGGCTTTTGTTTAAAAAAAAAATGCATAGCTTAAATTGAAAAAAATATCATGAAGATCTTATAAAAATGGCTTTAAAAACTATATATTCAAAAGAAGTGATTTTTCATGATATCCTGAGCACTAATTAAATAAACTACAAAGGATCTATAGCAGACAACTTCTGTTCTATGACAAGCCCAAGTTAAATTCATTGGTGGTGATACAACTTTTCATCATATTCGATTCCAAAATAAAAGATATTTCATTTCTTTGGAACAGCAGATTCCAGCGGAAATTTAATTTTTTCATTTAATAAAGACCCTAAAGGTATGCTTCACAATTCATCTCATTTTAAATGAAGAAACCAATTTAATAAACACACACATAGCATTGTATAATTTTATGCATCTGCTAGTAGCAACTTTAAATGATCATAACTCCAAAAAAATGTTCCAGACTATGAATATCTGTAAATCTGGTTCAGCTAAAAAGAAATACTTTTCAAACGATAATTTTTTTTGTCAAAATCGGGGCAAAACTGTGACACTTACATCTGTCACAAGAAATCGCTTAGCCTATTAATTTTATAGATGCTCCCTTTTTTGCTGGACTTCATGCTGGCAACCTTATATTTATGCCAGTATTGATTTTCTTTCATTAATAATAATAGCTCTGTATAATTATCATAATAACATGATAATGTATAATTATCATAATAAATTTTTAAATTAAACATTAATTATTATAATTCCATTAAAATGTTAAACACAACATTCACCAAATTATAATCTAATTAAAATATTATTTATTATTTTTTTGCAACAATTAAGCATCTGACCTATAATTAATAATAAAAAATTTCTGCGACACCAATAAATCGGCAATCATCAAATTATTTTTCAACACAATAGTTACACAAATTATATGGAAATATAGATTAAATTAACTTACAGATTGTTAAATTGATTGTTAAAAAAATAACAACAAACAAAAAACCATTAAACCGCCAATGGCTTTTAAAAGTAAACTTAAATGAATTAATAAACCATTTCAAGATGTCTAGTGTTTTTTTTTTGTTGTACCAATAAATTCCAATATTTAGGTGTATCAATTTTTTTTTTACTTATAAGTTATGGATATTGTTGTTCACACTTTGTAAAGTGCATTTCAGGCAATTCAAAAAACAATTGTTGTGTTTTTTTTTGAGTATTTTATTGTAATTAGTCAGAGGTTTTTTTGAGGTTTGTTGTAAAATAGTTTGTTTGTTGTATTAATGGAAACCCCCCTTCTTGTCCATCGTCGTTTTAATGCAGGCACGGTAATTGCTAGACTTACGTTATACATTATTGTAGTTGTTATTGTTGCAATTACATAATTAACGTTTTCTTTTAAAATTGTGTTTTTTTATTTTTGCAAAGCGTTCGTTATTTCTTAGTTTGAAACATTTCGGCTAATCACAGTTTGAGTGGTCAATTAAACAAATAATTGTAGAAAAAAACGTGAAGAATTAATTCGTTATTAAGAATGAAATAATTTTGATGATAATTGCCATATTTTTGTTTTCATCAGAATAAATATAAACATAGTAAGACCATTTATAGTTGCAGTCCTCATATGGAGCAGTCATGTAAACGAAATGTTTATAACCCTGCAACCAAAGAAGTTAATAAGATCCAGAACTTGTGATCCTGAAGTGGTGCAAATCAGTGACAGTAAAAGTTATAGCTTTTTTTCATAAAAATCACAAAACAAAAGTAATTTTTTATTTTTATTTTTTCGAGCTGAAATAAAAGTTATTTCTATACCCTATACCACTATGGGGTCAGGGTATAATGGCTTTGTGCTGATGTTTGTAACTTCCTTTTAACTATATTTTATTATACCAATCGTTTCAATATCACTTTCTGATTCGATTTAGCGATGTCCGTCCGTCCGTCTGTCCGTCCATCTGTGTGTCCTTGTAAACCTTGTAACCAACCTACAGGCCGCAAATATGAATATATTTTGATGAGATTTGGTATATACTCTTCTATCTTCTTCTTCTTCTATCTAAAAATCTGATTTTATTGAAGCAAATTTTTAATTTTTGAACAATATCCTATAAGATGAGTTTAATCAAAATGTCTTAAGCGCACATGAAATTCTTGATTTTTGCAACCTCATTTGTTTTAAGGTAGCTACTGTGCGTCGATGGCCCATAACTGTCATTACCCTTAATAAATAAGATTTTAAGCTTAATTTTCTATGATCAGCCCATTTACTAAGCTGCAAATTTTGTATTCCTATATACTAACTACTGTTTATAATTTATCTTAAAATTTTTCAGGTTAATTTTCGAAAAATACTTTAATAATTACATGCTTTTATTTCAGTTCATGCTTTAAATTGTATTAAAATTTAAAGACAATTCAAGATGTTTTATTATAGATAAGCAGCAAATTGTGTACGTATAAACGTACTTTTGTATGTACGAATACGTACATATATGTATGTTTTATGTGATTGTTGCATTTTAAAAGGTGATTAAAATAAAT
This sequence comes from Cordilura impudica, assembly GCA_963682025.1. Classification (NCBI taxonomy): domain Eukaryota; kingdom Metazoa; phylum Arthropoda; class Insecta; order Diptera; family Scathophagidae; genus Cordilura; species Cordilura impudica. The sequence continues at coordinate 230,928,668 of OY821519.1, read as the reverse complement.
GATTGTTTTAGTTTCTGTTTATATATTTTTTGTTGTTGTTTTAGTCTTTTAGTTGCCACATTTTTGTTTTGTTTTCAACATATTTATGTATATGAACTGGCTGTTTCGTGTGGGTCCCATTAAGTTGTAAAATAAAAACAAAAAAAGACAGCAATTACTGTATGTTTTTTTTTGTTTAAGGAAAAGTTGAGAAAAAGAAAATAGGTTAAATTCCTAAATCATGATGTTACATCGTTTAATTATGTACTAAATATACTAACGTGTGTGGGAAATGATCAAACTGATGAAATCGCCCAGTTAACCAGCATTAAAGTTTTCTTATGTATTTTAAAAATCCTCCAGTTTTTTCTAAAAGTTTTCAAAGATTTCTTCAACCAAAATTTATTTATTTTCCAAGTGACATGAAGTTAGTAGAAATTGTTTTAAAAATAATACAATTATACTGTTCAACAGCCAGAAATGATAAGAGACGAGGCAGGTGTGGTTAGATTAATGGGGATCGCAGATTCTGTATCCGTGGTGCGTTTTGCTCTGCTACGTATTTTTTTTATTGATATAAAAATTAACAAAATGAACTGAATGTTCATAAACTTTTTTTTTCAATAAACATCCAGCAACTTACTGGCCATCAGATACAAAAAAATCCAGATTTGATAGGTTTTTTTGTAATAAGAAAAATTTCTAAGCAAAATCTTGAAATAAGAAATGTTAATTCTGATAATTTTCCAATCTACCTCATATTTTTCTGTGATATACAAAAAAGCAGTAATAAAAGTTAATATTGATAACAGTTCGCATACCAGTTCAATAAACGCCCTGGAAAGAGATATGATGTATTTCTTAAATCTCTTGCAGCGATCAGCGTGGGGTAGCACATCTATCTTAAGGAAAATAATAACTCAATCGTAAGACATCTCATATCAAAGAAAAGAAAATTTCTTAAGAAGTGGCATCGTTCGCTGACTCGTTCACTTCAAGATAAAACAATATTAAACAATACAACGCGAACGCTTAGAAGAGAAATAGGAAAATTTAAAAATTCAAACTTGCTTTGGAAAGCAAAAGTCTATTAAAAAGACCTGTCTCCCAGTTTTCTGCTATTAAAAAAACGGATGGTAGCTGGACTAAATCTAATATAGAAAAAGCTCATGTCTTTTCAGAGTTATACACAAGAATTTAAAGAAGTAAAGAGCCAACACGAAAAACACATCCCCATCTTCACAACCACGGAAATTAAAAAATAAAAAAATAAAAAAAAAATCGATCTTCTTAAACACTTACCTCACCAAGCAGCTCTTATTTGTTTTAAATGCTTGTATACTGCTTAAAGCTCTTAAGTAAAAGATTAAAAATCATTATAAAAAGTACAAAAATAATACCAAAACGTCAATTTGGATTTCGAGAAAAACATTCAACAATTGAACAAATACATCTATAGAACTCGCTTTAGGAAAAAACAAGTAAGAGTGTTAAATTCGGCTGGGCCGAATCTTTGATACCCTCCACCTTTTTCATTTTCATTTTCAGTTTTAATTTTTTTATCATTTTCCATTTTTCACTTTTCAATTTTCATTTTTCGTTTTTAGTTTTTCATTTTTAATATCTCATTTTCCATTTTTCATTTTCCATTTTCCAATTTTCATTTTTCATTTTCCGTTTTCCATTTTTCTTTCATTCTTCATTTTCCATTTTTCATTTTTATATTTTCATTTTCCATATTCCACTTTCGATTTTTCATTTTTAATTTTTCATTTTTCATTTTCCATTTGCCATTTTTAATTTTAAATTTTTCATTTTCCATTTTTCATTTCTCATTTTTCATTTTTCACTTTCCATTTTTCATTTTCCATTTATCATTTTTAATTTTTCAATTATCATTTTCCATTTTCCAATTTTCATTTTTCATTTTTCATTTTTCATTTTTCATTTCTCATTTTTCAATTTTCATTTTTCATTTTTCATTTTTCATTTTTCATTTTTCACTTTCCATTTTTCATTTTCCATTTATCATTTTTAATTTTTAATTTTTCATTTTCCATTTTCCAATTTTCATTTTTAATTTTCCATTTTTAATTTTTCGTTTTCCGTTTTCCATTTTTCATTTTCCATTTTTCAATTTTAATTTTTTATTCTCCATTTTTCATTTTTCGTTTTGCGTTTTCCGTTTTCCATTTTTTATACCCTCCACATCTCAGTGGCAGAGGGTATATATAGGTTTGTCATTCCGTTTGTAACGCATCGAAAAACTAATTTCCGACCCAATAAAGTATATATATTCTTGATCCTTATCACAGCTCGAGTCGATATAGCGATGTCCGTCTGTCCGTCTGTCCGTCTGTCCGTCTGTCCGTGTGTCTGTTGAAATCACGCTCATTCAAAAAAAAAAGCATTTACTTAGGTCAGGTTACGAAAAAATTATTTGCCATAATTCCCACCAGGTTGGTATTGAAATCGGAGTAAATCGGGAGCCTCTGCGCTGAGAAATGAACAAAAGTTTATAGATACCTCTAAAAAAAACATGAAACCTAGTGTTTTCTTGTAATAGTTTAGTGGTTGAACATACAACAACATAAAAAAAGCCACAAAAAAAATGTGATTCATACATATTAACAATAACAAGAACACAACTACCATGAGCTATGTTAATAGTATTGCCACAAACCGAGGTGGAGGGTATCAAAGATTCGGCACAGCCGAATTTAACACTCTTACTTGTTCATTTTCCATTTTTCATTTTCAAATTTTAATTTTTAATTTTTCATTTCCCATTTTCCATTTTTCAATTTTAATTTTTCATATTCCATTTTCCATTTCTCATTTTTAATTTTTAATTTTTAATTTTTCACTTTCCATTTTCCATTTTTAATTTTTGATTTTTCATTTTCCACTTTTCATTTTCCATTTTTCATTTTCATTTTTCATTTTCCATTTTTCATTTTTAATTTTTCAACTTTCATTTTTCAATTTTCAATTTTCATTTTTCATTTTCCATTTTCCATTTACCATTTTTAATTTTCCATTATCCATTTTTCATTTTTCATTTACCATTTTTAATTTTCCATTATCCATTTTTCATTTTCCATTTTTCATTTTCCAATTTTTATTTTTATTAATTTTTAATTTTTATGATAAAAAAATATGTGGTAAAACTTGCTTAGGCTAATGTGTAATACAAAAACGAACGGTCTAGCTTAGATATTAAAGACCTGCAATTGTTGAACTATACAACATGCGACATGTGTCACATCATGCAAGTGTTAATTCATGCTATGCCGCTCATACATGTTTGACAATGACATATATAGACACTGTCGAATAAATTCAAATCAAATCTATGCATAGTTTTTACAGTGATTTTGCACACATGAACATGGAAAATTAACATGTCAACACGTGCGACACATGTGACACATGCGACATTTCTTTACTGTCCGTCTGTGTGTCCATGTAAATCTTTTAATCAAACTACAGGTCGCAAATATGAAAATATTTTAGTGAAATTTGGTATATAAGCTTTTGTCGGCCATAGGATGAGAGCTATTGAAACTGGTGAAATTCGGTCTATGTTCAGACGTAGTCCCCATTCAAATGACCCCTATGAAATCGGCTTAAATTGCCATAAGATCCATATTATCATATAGATCTCGGTCAAATTGGGCTGTGTGTGTTTATTACATCCATTTATCATTTTCTAAAAATAAAGCCCATATGGCAATTGTTTGTCATAGCCCCCATATAAAGCTGCTTCCCGATTTTCACTTAAATCTATCAATATACAAAATGTTGCAAAGTTATTTTCTCGAATTTGGTTTGTATATATTTTTCAAAATAAATGTGACTTTATGAATTCAAATGATGAATAAAGCAGAAAAATAACCGTAAACCTTTTATTGGAAAAAATTAAAGACTGAAAAATATTTTTCTTTATACATACAGTGTATGTCATTAGTTGGATTTAAAATGTTTTGTTTGTTTTATATGGATTATAAAAATAAAGTTTAATTTCGAAATAAAATTTTTTTTTCAATTGGAAAATTTTTTAATCAATTATTTATTTGATTTGATTTAGGATCTTTATTGAAAAATTTTAAAGAATAATCCATATTTTCATACGAAACTGTGAACATGCTGCAGAAAAAACATTAAAAGACATGGTATTGACCACAACAACGTATAACAGCTTAGCTAAGTTGCAATAACATGCTAAGACAGTATGTTTGAGTTGGCATGACATGTCATAACACCTTGTTTGAGTTGACATGACATAGCAATGCATGAAATTTTTGAGAATGACATTTTTGCAGAAAATGTTGAATTGTGCAGTAGTTTATTAGATATTGACGGCGTGTCCGTCGGACAGACGGACAGACGGTCATCGGTAAATCAACTTCCCTTGTTATGAGGATCAAGAAAAAATATTTTTTTGGGGTCTCAGGAATTTATTTCGATGCGTTACAAACGGAATGACAAACCTATATATACCCTCTGCCACTGAGGTGTGGAGGGTATAAAAACAAATATGTTCAGCTGTATTTTTGAATGTGTCAAAAGCTTTTGATTACGTATGTATGACACAAAGGCTTATTGCATAAGTTAGATTTACGTCTGCCGAAGCAATACTGCCAGATGTTGAAATCGTACTTATCAAAATGATTCTTCAGAGTCAAACAGGATGATATATATATACTCCAGTTTGCATCCAATAAGCTCAGGTGTTCCCAAGCATTCCAAGTATCCTAGGACCCACTTTATATTTCTTATATACATATGACTTATAAGTCACTGAGAACTGTTTTGTAGGCATATTCGTGGATGATACTGTTATTATTATATTTATTAAAAATCTCCAATCAGCCCTCGCAGATGTAGAACAGTGGACAAGAAAATTGTGCATAAAGCTAAACAACCCAAAATCTTCCGATTTATATCGACCAACAAATAGTTCATTTTGCTAATACTGCGAAGTATCTTCGGATGACTCTTGATGAAAATTACATTGGAAGGAGTATGTAAAATATAGAAAGTATAGATGGCTAATTGGTAGAAAACCTACTCCTTCGACACATAATAAGATTATGATCTATGGCAGGCATGTCAAACTCATTTTAGTGTACGGGCCAAATTCTTCGAGAATTGTAGTCCAAATCCTTTTGTGGGCCGCATCTACTTTCTTTTATTGAAAATTCAAATTTTGAGTGGAATTGAATATAAATAAACCATAAACAAAACAAAAAAAAAATTTATAGAAATATATTTATTGATAAAAAGAATATAAATTATTTTTTGCTGGATATAATGCACAGCTTGTCATTTTTCAAATCATCAAAGTCTGGTGTTAAACTTTGACTTGATGTAATTTTTAATATCGATGATAAATGTTCTTCAGTTAATCTGGTTCGCTGAAATTACAATTTCCCTATTTTTAGTTTGCAACTTCCCATATATTCTTGATTTACCCCATAAAAAAAATAAAAATTACCCGAAAATACAACTTGCTGCATACGATTTCTCGAAAAAACAATTTCCCGATAACATCCTGCCCATGCAGTAGCTGCTACGGAATTGTTACCACCTTGCATAACGAAGTTTTTTTAGTTATTTGGGTTGTAATACACAGTTACTATGCCACTCGAATTCGTGGATAGCGAAAAAGGTAAACCGATGTTGCTTTTGAATGGTTTCTTGTATCATGACGACGGTCAGTCCGTTGATAGCGTTTATTGTCGTTGTATCCATTACCGAGGAAAACACTGTACCGGTAGGGTAGATAGGGTCACTACATCAAGTGGTTGCGCTTCGGCCGGAATTTCTGATGGTATTGTATCGGAAATGTCATCAACAAGCTTTTTGAAGAAATAGTAATTTCGGGAAATTGTAATTTCGTGAAATTGTAATTTCGGGAAATTGGGTTCGGGAAATTGTAATTTCGGGAAATTGTGTTCGGGAAATTGTAATTTCGGGAAATTGTCATTCCGAGAAATTGTGTTCGGGAAATTGTGATTTCGGGAAATTGTTTTCGGGAAATTGTTTTCGGAAAATTTTCCGCAAATCGGATAATATGCGTATTACAAAATATCGAATTTGTGGAAAACGATCTGCAGGTAAGTACCCGTAAAATTCTGGAATACTAATTTCCCTATATTTCTGTTTCAATAAGGTATCGCATCGTAGTTCTATAAACTCCAATTGCATATTTTCATCAATATTTTCAATGTCGACCGACATCGGAGAGCAAAAAATATTTAATTGAGATTCGATCCGTTTAAAATTCGAAAACCTCTTTTCGAAATCTTCTTCCAACATTTTCAGTTGTTTCTCATATTTGTCAAATTTTAGTTCTCGATATTTAAGCAAAAGATTCTTACAACTAGAAAAATTTGATAAATTTTCTCATTTTATTTGTATTTTCCACAAAGATATCTTTTGTTTGAATGAATTTATTTGGTCATACAATGAAGTTATGTGCATGTTTCTGCCCTGCAGATTAATATTGAGTTGACTGAGATGCCCAGTTTTGTCAACTGAGAAAGCCAAATCTTGTATCCAATTAACATCTTTCAGTTCAGAGCACTCATAATCTTTAATTTCTAAAAACAGTACGATTTCGAAAGCCAGTGAATTTCAGTGTAATATGGAAAATCTTCGTATCAGATTCCGCATCTTTTAGCAATGACGTAAATTCCCGATGGTTTAATCCGCGTGCTCGAATAAAATTAACAATTTTACCAACTTTTTTAAATACATTATCCATTTTAATTACTTTTGAACATAAGACTTGTTGGTGAATAATGCAATGGATGTGTTAAACAGATTTGTTATGCTGAAATTTAACATAAGCTTTTAGTCTACCAGTGACACCATGTGTAGCTCCCATCATAGAAGGGCCCCATCAGTCGCCAAAGATACCAAGTTATTCATTGGAAGACCATATTTTTCAATAACAATCATAAGTAGATCGAAAATATCATCTCCTGTTGTTGTACCATGCATTGGAATTACTTTTAATAGCTCTTCAGTTATTTTCATATTCCCGTCACATCCTCGAATAAAAACGGCTAACTGGGCTGTATCTGTTAAATCAGTACTCTCATCGATTGCAATTGAAAACGCATCAAAATTCAATGCAACTGAGTGAAGTTGGCCTCTTAAATTTATAGCAATGTCAGTTACTCTATTCGCAACTGTATTTCGGGATAAACTTATGCTTTTAAATTTATTTATCATATCGGGCCATAACTCTTCAGCTGCTATTATTAAACATTCACTAATAAATTCGAATTTTTTTTGCAATTAAATTCGATATCCGATAACTAGCTTTTACAGCGGCCATATTTTCGGCAATTGGTTTAGTGAAAATGATTTGTTGTTTACGAAGAACTGCCTTTAATTCGATCAACTTTTCCTCACGCATTCTTCCAATAATATTTTCATATTCTTCTTTATGAGAATTATCGTAATGTCTTTTGATATTGTATTCCTTACACACCGAAATAGTTTGTCGGCATATTAAGCAAAATATTTTTCCTTTTTCTTGAATAAAAAAATATTTTATTTCCCAATTTTCTTGAAAACAACGATGCTCACTTTCAATCGTTCGTTTTTTACTGGTACTTGGCTTCATCATAAATCGAAGCGTTTTAAAACTGAAATATTAAAATAAATGAATATTCTTTCATAGGAAACAAAATGCAGATAAAACTTACCGGATAAGAATTACAGTGTGACCTCAATGAAATAGTTGCAATAATCAAATCTATATTTTACGAGGCGCTATTTATTTGTTATTTATATGAGCTTTCCACAAATTCGTACTTCCCCTCTTATTATCACTTAACGAATAATAAAAAACACATGTACATTCTACTTAAGAGCTACTGGAGAGCCGCGCTGCCAGATTGCTTATATCTGTACTTATATCTAGTGATGCTGTCAACTGTACTCTATTATGATATTTTCATACATTCTTCCAATTTTTACTTAATAGTTTGCGTACAGTTGTATAGTTGTGGAAAAGTGTTGTTTACGAGTTTGACATGCCTGATCTATGGTATTAAAATCTGGGGTTGTGCGAAAAATAATGTAATTAAAATCATCCAAAGATTCCAAAACAAAGTACAACGATACATTGCGAAAGCTCCGTGGTACATCAGAAATAGTGACATTTATCGAGATTTTAAGATAAACACGATAACTGCTGAGATACATGGTAAAGCAGAATCTCATGAAATAAAACTACTACATCCCACAAACATTGAAATTTCGGTCTTACTAAATACTTCAGAATTGCCAAGAAGATTTAATCGTTATAAACCCCACGACTTAAAATGGCACTTCAACCAGTATGACGTTTTAACTTTAAACTTCGATAGCTGTGATTAACTTAATATCAATTTGTATTCACCACTAAATCCCAACTGCCAGTTAGTCAACATTGACAATGAAATTAAGCGTTAATTATACTGCTAAAATAAATAAAACAAATTATAATAAATCACCGGTTTTTAAAAAAAACGTTGTAAACAATTTTTTGTATTTTTTACTTAGTTGTTTTTTAAAATATTTCAACAGAAAAAAGAAAACAAAATGCAGAAAATTAACAAAAAATATAAATTATTTAAGAAAATATATTAAAAAAAATAATAAATAATTAAAAAAAAAAACAATGTTAAAAATTATAAAATAAAATAAAAATATTTTTTTAAATGAATTGCATTTTTATTTTGTGCAAAAACTTTTACAAACCAAATTTGAGAAACATCTGTGCAATATTTTTGTTTTTTAAAGGTTCAACTGAAGATAGGGAATCAGCTTTATATGGGGACTATGACTAAGAATTGTCCCATAGGGCTTTATTTTTGGACTACTGATAAGTGGATGTAATAAAAATACAGAAACCCAATTTGGCCGAGATTTATATGATAATTTGGATATTATACCAATTTAAGTCGATTTCATAGGGGTCATCTGAATGGGAACAAGGTTCGATAATGAACCGGTTTTCACTAATTTCAATAGCGTTCATCTCATGAACGATAAAAGCTTATATACCAAATTTAATCAAAATATATTCAAATTTGCGACCTGTAGTTTGATTACAAGGTTTACATGGAGAGACGGACGGACAGACGAACATCGACTCAGAAAGTCGATCGGCATAATATAAGATGGATCTATGCCAAATACTTTTGGTAGTTACAAACATCAGCACAAAGTGATATAGGGTATAAATATCCGACATAGCAGAGCAAAACGAACCATTGATTTAGTCTCAGCGACCCTTCATTAGTACACTTGTCTTGTCGTGTCTCTGCTTGTTCTCAAAAGTGTTCATTTGTTGTTATTAAGGTGAACTATGTATCAATAGAAAATTTAAAACATACATACGTAAAAGAAAAAAAATTTTAGTCATTCTAGATGTATTTTAAAATGAATTTCGTAGATCTTAGGTCAAAAATGGTCTGATTAAGGGACACAGAAAATTATTTTAAACAAAATTTGAGTGATATGTTCATATCGGAAAAATGGTCCAACATGTAGTGGGCTCACTTTTCTAAAAACATATTTTAACCATTTTGGGAACATTATATTATAAAGGGTGATCTTAGGTCCAAAAATGGTCTGATTAAGGGACACAGAAAATGATTTTAAACAAAATTTGAGTGTGATCATCCTTGAGATATGTTCATATCGGAAAAATGGTCCAACATGTAGTGGGATGGATCACTTTTCTAAAAACATATTTTAACCATTTTGGGAACATTATATTATAAAGGGTGATTTTTTTGTTGTTGTTTGGTTTTTCGTGTTTAAATTTTTGTCATGTCACGCGTGATTCGTTAAATGTGTCAAAGTCAAACATGCTTACAACGGAACAACGCTTACAAATTATTGAATTTTATTATCAAAATTCGTGTTCTGTGAAATTTTTTTTTACAGAAAAATTATGTTCAGCGACGCAGCTCATTTCTGGTTGAATGGGTATGCGAATAAACAAAATATTTATATTTCTATAAAGATGACTATGGCCGCCACATCATTACCGTTAATGGTTCGTTATCGTTCTATGTTTCTTTTTTAGCCAAAATGCAAGAGCTGAATCTGGTCGATATGAGGTTTCAGCAAGATGGCGTTATATGCCACAATGAATATAATGAACAAATTGAGAGATGAGTTCGATGAGCAATTTGTCTTACGTTTTCGACCGGTGAATTGGCCGCCTAGATCGAGCGATTTGACGCCTCTAGACTATTTATACCCTATACCACTATGTGGTTTGGGTATAATGACTTTGTGCTGCTGTTTGTAACAACCAAAAATATTTGACCTAGACCCATCTTTAATTATACCGATCGAATCGGAATCACTTTCTGAGTTGATTTAACAATGTCCGTCCGTCCGTCCGTCCGTCTGTGTGTCCATGTAAAGCTTGTAATCAAACTGCAGGCCGCAAACATGAATGTATTTTGATGAAATTTGGTAAATAAGCTTTTATCGGCCATGGGATGAACGCTATTGAAATTGGTGAGAATCGGTCCATGTTCAGACCTAGCCCCCATACAAATTACCCATATGAAATCGACATAAATTGCCATAAGATCCAAATTGTCATATAGATCTTACTCAAATTGGGTTTGTATGCGTTCATTACATCCATTAATGAGTAGTCCAAAAATGATCCCTTTGACCCCACATAGAGCTGCTTCCCGATCTTCACTTAAATCTATTAAAAACAAAAATATTGCACTGATTCTTCTCAAATTTTGTTTGTATATATTTTTGCAAAATACAAGAGACTTTACCAAACATGATCAGGATCGGTCCATTTTTGGACCAAGTCCCTATATAGATATAGCATCCGATATGAACTTTTTCATATCTGCAGCCAAAAAAATTAATAAAAATCCCACTCAAATTTGGTTTTTGCTTATTTTCTATGGCCAGTTAGTTGGGCCTAAGAGATAGGGTCTCTAAACGCATGGTATAGGGTATCGTATAGTCGGTCTAGACCGACTATAATTTTCTTACTTGTTTTTGTGTGGTTATGTTATGTCAGTCGTCTCGTCTTAGGCTTGGGAAACAACATTACACATGTGTTTAGTGAGATAACAGCCAATATTTTGGAAAAAGTGCTTCAAAATTGGATTACAGACGTTAATAAGTCAAAGTACATAAAATCGCTAGATCCAGACAAATATTACAAAATTGTTTACAAAATTTATAAAGCATATTTTTTATTTTCAAATTGCATCAATTGGCATCATTTTTTTAATTAACCATAGCTGTTCTACAACATAAGTAATTATGACAGTTACCCTGGGCACATTTACTCATTTACATCTGGCAATGCCGTTAGTTCTCAATTAGTTTGCGTCATTGTGTTTTTAAATTTGTAAAGTGCGTATAAAAATATAAATTGAATTAGTTTATAGTTTAAAACTAATAATATTATTAAATAAACAATTATATAGAAACCATTTTGTGTTCGGAATTCAAAATTTTATGAGTGCCAGTGTTAATTGTTGATAAAAATTAAAAAATCGTTTATAGCAGCCGGCTGCAGCCTCCTCTAATGGTTAGGTGGTGTCCTTGTCGAATTCATTTTATAAATTTAAAGGTTTTTATTGTAAAAAAGTGATAAGAAATGTTTATTAAATAATAAAATTATTAACAAATATTCGTTTAAAAGCAAAATAACCAATTTAATAGTTAAAATTGTTACTAATTTCAATGTGAGTCGCAGCTGGCCACAGTAGTGTAGTGGCTAAGCAAATGGTAGTCGAATTGTTTTTGTTGTTCGGAGTGGTGAATTGTTTTTATTTTATTAGTCAAGCCAGAAATGGATGCTTTTTTTTTTTCTGTAACATTGAAAAAGGAGTGTAAAAAGATTAATATAAATGTAGAAAACATCAATGAAATTTCAGGTTAGTTGTTTTTAACGATAAATCGAATTTTAAAACGTCTTTTGTTACTAATTTTGTATATCAAAGTTGATAAAATATTTATAAATTTTTCATGTCGAATGTAACTCATCATGACGCGAATGAGAGACCATATAAAATATATAAATTTGTTACGCTTCTTTTTTTTATATTAAAACAATTGCTTTTAAATTAAGGGGATGTCTCCCTGTTTTCTTAGTTTGCTGTAATCGGTAGCAAAGGTCCATAAAAATAACATGCCAACTAAAAGAAAGAAAATTCGAAAAATTATAAATTTAAAACCAGATATGACGTCAATTTTGTTAGACAAAATCTAAGTCGTAAAATTTTAAACACCTTTTCTCAAAACCAAATTTTTCGAAACTTCATAAATTATTTGTTTAAATTCTCTTCAGAAAATAATAATAATAATTTTCAGCAATAACGACGTATGTTAACATACTTTCGATGGCTGAAAAAAAAATACAAATTAATTTTGGATTATTTTTCAGTTTATAACCACGTGTGTGTTTATTTCTGTCCACATGTGTGGTTGCATTGGTAACTTTTTTCTGAAAGAAAACGACGTATGTCGTCAAAAGTTATTTTAGCTGCACACACTTTAAGTGTAATTTACATATTGTTTTTTCGTTCTTCTCTAGGATCTCTTACTCCAAAGATTTTTGACTAAAAACTTTATATAAAGTATTTATTACTCATATCTACAGAACTCTTAAATAAAATTTTCTAAGAACTTTATATCGAACCCGTAAATTGAAAATAATATGAATAACGTTTTTTGGGCTCTCCTGAAAACCACAGAGTAATGACAGCTACAGGGATGATAAAATTGGTACAATTGTACCATTTTTGGTACTATTCGAACCTAAAAAGTACGATGGTACTCCCGTCACTCATTTGGTACTATTTAAAAATTTTCCCAATTTATTGCTTTTAATAGATATAATATGGTAACTCAATTTTATTGTCATATATTGTGAATGAATTTTTGTACTTGTTCAAGGCGAATACATAACAGCTGATAATGTTGTTGCATGGTTTGCTTGTTATTCATATATGAAATATATACAAAAAAAGCAACACATTTTTTATATATGAAGTTTGACAAGTAGTTTGCGACCTCCTTGTTTGATGTGCATTCCCTTTTTATTTTTTGTTAACTGCACTTACTTCAATGTTATTTTGTTTTAAATCTAAAAGCGTCTTGTTGACAAAATAAAAAACTTAATTAATTTACAAAATATTTTACTATTAAAAAACTTCGATTATTTACATAAGTAATGGAATATAGTGAAGCTGGGTATGTTTTAAATAAACAATTTAAATTATTTGCATAATGAATTTTTACATTTTGTAGAACAAGTAAATAGGACAAGCCATATAATGTACCTTTTAGAGAAGAGTGGGCTAAGCTGTTTCCGTGGCTGGTTAAGGAGGGTAAGCAAAAAAGATGCAAATTATGCAATACGGGTATAGCGGGTGGCATTGTACACATAAAACGTCATGCGTCCACCGATAGCCATATCAAAAAAATAACTGCAGCAAAAAAAACTCCGAAAATAGATAATTTTTTGCAAAATACTGTGTGCCCTATAGTAGAGTCGGCAAAAAAAACTCGAAATTATGTTGAGTTTGTTTATTGCAGAACATAACTTACCCTTCTCAGTGTTAGATCACCTAAACAGTGTCATAAAGGAAGGAATAACCTCCCAAATCGCCAAAAAGTTTGCAATAAATAGACTAATGGGTCAAAAAATAATCACAAATGTAACAGGCCCGGAAAATATCACCAGCATAAGTAATTTTTGTAAAGATAGTTACTATTCATTAACACTTGATGAAAGTACTGATCGCAGTATTTCAAAAAATTTGGCTGTAATCATTAGAACTTTTGATGGTAAATGTCGCGATCGCTTTTTAGGAATGGTGCATATAGAGGACTGCACCGCAAATGGTATATTTGAAGCAACAACAAAAATATTAAATGAAAATAATATACCCCTTAGTAACATTGTTGGCATAACAACTGAGAAATGTCCGGTAATTACGGGCAAAGTGAATAGAGTTCAGTCCAAATTTCAGGCTTTGGTACCACATATATTCAAAAATGGTTGCATATGCCACATTTTGAATTTAGTGTCAGCGGCAGCGTCCAAGTGTGGATTTTCCGATGACATCGAAAAAATTTTAAAAGAAATAGGTAACCACTTTTGCAATAGTTCCAGTAGAAGAGACGACTTTCTCTCATTTCAAGAGTATTTTGGAACCGATACTCATAATATTTTAAAATATTCAGCTACAAGGTGGTTATCACGTCAGGAAGTCATCAACAGAATTTTGGAACAGTGGGAACCACTCTGTTATTATTTCACACTGCATGATTTTGAAGCTGATTTTACAAGTGCAAAATGAAATTTTATTATATCTGGATTTTCTAATCCGCTTTATAAAATGTCATTCCTCTTTCTACAGTATATATTAAAAATTGTATATGCATATATTTCTAGAGTGTTTAACATTTTTGTTTCGTCAAATGGGACGCCATTTTTTGAAAAAGGAATCCTTAGACAAATGTGAATTATCAAAGTTAAACCTCAATCAAAATCATCTTCTCTTAACGATGTATACTGTGGGACAGAAGTAGATATTTATGTATCTACAAATAACATTGAAAGCGGAGTAGTCATGGACTTTAAAAATACTGCTAAACAATTCTACATAACCTTTTGCGAAACTTTAAGAAATAAAGTTAACTTTGATGATACAATTTTAAACTGGCTTACAAAATTTACTCCAGAAAATGTTATTTCTGGAAGAACCACCACTATAGTTCCTCTTTTATTAAAAATGTTCCCAAATGAAAGTAAAAGTTATGACACTATAAATAACCAGTTCAGAGCTCTGGCTGATATAGATACATTAAAAATGTTTAGAAATGAAAGTATTTCTATTTTTTGGTACAAGGTGTCAACAATGAAAAATGAATTGAATGAATTAATGTTTCCAGAGCTATCCAGAGTTGTAGGAGGAATATTATCCATTCCACATTCATCAGCGAATGTGGAAAGAATATTTTCGTACCAAAATATTATAAAAACGAAGGAACGAAATAGGCTGTATGTGCCAACGGTTTCTAGTTTAATCCAAACAAAAGACTTATTAAAGACAAATAATTCCGGTTGCTATAATTTTAAAATAACAACTGATTTGTTGTCACAAAATGTATGAATTTGATTTCATTGACTTTTTATGTACCTTATTTTACACATAAATGTTTATTTATTTCATAAGTTGTTTTTGTTATTTACTTTATATGTACAAATGAATTTTAAGTACCTTTTGTTTTTGTTTAAATTAATAAATATAAAGAATAATATTAATATTAAAAAAAAAATGTTTTTAGTACTGTTGGGGTCGAAAAAGTACTATTTTGGAAGGTCGTTGGTACGAAATCAATTTTCTCATATATCATCCCTGGACAGCTACCCTATAAACATTTACTCATTTATTTACATCTGGCAATGCCGTTAGTTCTCAATTATTAGATCTCGTAATTGTGTTGTTAAATTTGTAATGTCCGCACAAAAATATAAATTAAATTAGTTAGTTGTTAATAAAATAATAATATTATTAAATAAATCAATAATATAGAAGCCATTTTCTGTTCGGAATAAAAAATTTTATGAGTGCCAGTGCTAATTGTTATTAAAAACTTAAAAATGTTTTAAAGCAGCCGGCTGCAGTCGGGTGTGTTTGTCGAATTAATTTTGTAAAGTTAATGGATTTAATTGTAAAAATGTGATATGAAATGTTAATAAATTAATAAAATTATTAACAAATATTCGTTTAAAAGCAAAATATTCAATTTAACAGTTAAAAATGTTACTAATTTCAATGTGAGACACCGCTGGCCAATGTAGTGTAGTGTGTTTTTTTTATTGTGGCTAGGCAAATGTTAGTCGCGTTGAAAAAAGAGTGTAGGAGAGCAATAAACATCAATGAAATTTAAGGTGAGTTGTTTTTAAAGATATATTGAATTTTAAACGTCTTCTTTTACTGATTTTGTGTATCAAAATTGATAAAATATTTTTAAATTTTTGATATGGAATGTAACTCATCAAAAATTATAAATTTAAAGTCAAAACCAAATTTTTCGAAATTGCAGACATTGCTACTAAAGTAATTTTTATCTGATTTTCATAAATTATTTGTTTAAAACCTGGTAAAACTCTTCAGATAATGTTGATCCCAATTATACCCTATAAATATACGTAAACAGGGTAAAATGAGTTTGTGATGTGACAACTACCCTCTTATCGATCGGTACATCGACTTAATTTCACTTTCTGAGTCGATTTAGCGAAGTCCGTCCGGCGGTATTTCTGTGTGGCCATTTTTTATATTATAAGCTTTTGTCGGCCATAAGACGAACGCTATTGAAATCGGAAAAAATTAGTGACAATGAGAGACAATACAATGGTAACTTTTAACAATACCAATAAATCGCCAAACTTAGAAGTTTTATTTGTATATTTTTAGTGTAGGCTTTTCCCTTTTGTAGTCGGACAAACTTTTTTCATCTTGAGCTCTTAAATTAAACTTGGACTCATCTGAAATGAGGACATTATTCCCATACATTCTTGACCAGTTCATTTAGAAAAATTTTTGCGATCCAGACGATTTTTCCCTGATATCAGATATCAGCCTCATTTGCTCGTCGGGAAACAGTTCGAGCACATATTTATACCCTATACCACCATGTGGTTTGGGTATAATGACTTTGTGCTGCTGTTTGTAACTACCAAAAATATTTGACCTAGACCCATCTTTAATTATACCGATCGAATCAGAATCACTATCTGATACGATTTAACGATGTCCGTCCGTCCGTCTGTGTGTCCATGTAAAGCTTGTAATAAAACTGCAGGTCGCAAATATGAATATATTTTGATAAAATTTGGTATTTAATCTTTTATCGGCCATGGGATGAACGCTATTGAAATTGGTGAGAATCGGTCCATGTTCAGACCTAGCCCCCCATACAAATGACCCTTATGAAATCAGCATATATTGCCATAAGATTCAAATTATCATACAAATCTTAGTCAAATTGGGTTTGTATGTATATATTACATCCAATAATCAGTAGTCCAAAAATGATCCCTATTGGACAACTCTTAGTCATAGGCCCCATATAGAGCTGCTTCCCGATCTTCACTTAAATCTATCAAAAAAGAAAAATATTGCACTGATTCTTCTCAAACTTTGTTTGTATATATTTTTGCAAAAGACAAGGGACATTACCATTATGGTCAGGATCGGTCCATTTTTGAGCCAAGTCCCCATATAGATATAGCATCCGATATGAACTTTTTCATATCTGCAGCCGAAAAAATTAATAAAAATCCCATTCAAATTTGGTTAATGCTTATTTTCTATACCCAGTTAGTTGGGCCTGAGAGATAGGGTCTCTAAACGCATGGTATAGGGTATCATATAGTCGGTCTAGACCGACTATAATTTTCTTACTTGTTTTAATTTCAGTTTGTTAATAACTTCCTTAGATAGCATTTTTGGACATCTTTTAAACTCTCTTGCTATTAAATTATCATGACTTTGACTCGTTTTACGGGACCTGCTCCTAAATATTGAGTCGTCATATAATATTTCTCACAAATTTTCCTTTGCTTAAGACCAGCAGCAGTATAATCATCTATTATTGTGGATTTTTAACGTTTCACAAAACTTTATTTTTGCCATTGTAATATATAATAATTATAAGATTAAAGATTGAAAAATACAATTGTGTTCAAAAAACAGTTGAAAGAAAGCATCAATCAGAAACTATAAATATTTAAATTTCGGTTAAGATTTTATATATTTTTATTGTTTTAATCAGCTCTGTTATAGAAGTATAAAAGTTTCCATTATTTTAGCAGCACTAAAGCAAGCTTTTTTTCGTTTATCTATTTTGTTTTTAATTGTATGTTTTGTAACAAAATTCTTATTTACAATTTGAAAGGTCGAATAAAAACATGATTAAATTGTTATCTTTCTATAGAGAACACGCAAAAAATAGAAATATTTACGACTTATTAAAAACAGAATTGGCAAATTCAGAATTTAGTTAAAGGTTCCAATATCTTGTTTCACACTGTATATGATACATTTTTTGAATAGATTGAAAAAAACTTTAGAAATCGTAAAATACTTTTTAAGGCCGTTACCAAACGTGTCAGCTGTTTTTTCTATTACATGAAAAGCACTTAGAGCAGTTACCGAACTCAACTGTCACGTAACCGGAACGTCCCTATCTGTTGAAAATAGATTTTTGCTACGTTTGTACGTGACATTTGTAAACATCTGTTAAAGTTTGGTTAATTTTACACAGCAACATACTGATCCGTTTTTTACGTTCTATAATTGCACTAAATGCCAACGCTACACTTACGGTACGGATACATTTTAACGGCTAACTAGGCCTTTAGAGATGAGCAGCTAAAATTGAATTGTTCTTAATTTTATTTCCTGTAACACGGTTAAATCAAATATTTCCGCTTTGCATGCCATATGTTGGCATATATGTACATACATATTTGGAAATTCAAAGGAAGCAAGTTTTCTTTTAATTATATGTAGTTTTAATTTCGTTTAAATATTTTTGTTATAAATTAAATAATTAGAAAACAATGCTTTAACGTTCAGGTAAACTTCCTCGTATATAAATGTTACATTTTTCATTTGCGGTTTGTGTCAACAACTTTTTGTTAAATAATATGTAGTTTAAAATGTAAAACAAAATTATATGTTTGACGCCCATTTTTACAAAAAAAAAGAAAGAAACTAAACAATAAATCTACACAATTACTCGTATCTTCCAATAAAACTTATAAACAACTTAAAATCTGTCTTTAACACATGCAATATGAAAACTTGAATTATTGTTTTAAATCACAATAAAAATTATTTCCAAAAAAAAAAAAGAAAACAAAAATGAATACAATTGCCCAGACTTTGAAAACAAATTAAAACTGAAATTAATATACATAATTAAAAAGACAAGATTTTAATAACAAAACACAGTTATTTTTTTTTTTATAAACATGGGATAATATTTGTAAATTGTTAATAAAATCTGAGAAAATTTATTAAAAAGAAAGAAACAAATTTTATTAATTAATAACTCAACAGTTGCTACTTTGTTTCATAGTGGTGGTGAAGGTGAAAGCATTTTCACTTTTTTTTTTTTAAAGAAAAGAAAACTTTAAAAATTATACTAAAAATCTTTTAACAAAGGAATTATATAGTTAATATTATAAATAACTTAGCTAACATACATATTTATTTATATGAATACTGACATTTAAATAATAAAAATATTACAATTAAATCAATAATGATAACAAAAAAGAAACCTCGCAATATCTATGAATGTTAATATAAATAAACTATTCATTGAGTTTCATAATAAATTTCATTTAATAATGCTTAATTACAAAATATGATATTTTCTTAATTTGTTGTTTGTAACATCTTTAACATTCCGAAATCATAATTATTTTTCTTTCATAGATACTTTTTCTAAAACTATTGTACGAATTTATGTAAACATAAGTATATAAACAACAACAAAAAAAAACTTTGATAACTTTTAGTAATAAATATGAAGCGATGACATCTCACGATAGTGAAACTGAAGCTATAATTATTTTCAATAAATCATTAATATTATGGCACGAAAAAGAAAGAAAAAAAATTAGTTAAAGATTTTATTTTTCATTAGAAACTTAAGCAAAAGAAGAAAAAGAAGAAGAAAACTACTACGAAATGAAATGATTGTTTTGATTTTTTTTTAAGTCATTCGTGGGGGTCATCTCTTGTTTAATTAGGCAGAATTCCTTTGTTGAATCTAAGCGGCTTATAAATCCAGACAACTTTTTAAAGTTTTTATCATTTTATACCACTCATAAGTAAGTGCCACAAATGATATTTATTTCATTGTATTTCCAAAAATGTTAGTCTGAAAGAATTAGGAATCAAAACTGTTTTGGATAGCACATCACTGATATTGTAGCAGGAATTTGCTAACTGATTATGGATAATTGAAGTAGGCTGATTTCAAATCTTTTAACTGTTTTGTGAGCCGTCTCCAGATACTCGCATAGCGAGTTTAACCGTAAACTAACTTCAAAAAGGGGCCGTTTTTAGCATTTTTAAGCGTTTTATTTTCCAGAAACTGTAAACAATATTGATATTGTCTGGTATGCTGCTCTCAAAAAAGCTTTTACTTTTTCTATGTCATCTCTAGTTGACGAGAATTTTTTGTAGCTTGGAATTTTAACAATATTAAGAAAATAATTTTTTTAGAGAGGGACTTTTTAAAAAAAAGTACTTTTTCAGAAAAGGTACTTTTTAAAAAAAATAAACTTTTCTGCGAAAAGTATTTTTTAAGCAAAAAAAAAAAAAAACTTTTTTATGAAGAGTACAGTTTCAAGAACAGGTACTTTTTAAGAAAATATTCCTTTTGATGTGTTATGTGTTATTTTAAGAAAAGATAAGTCTTTAAGAAGAGGTAAATTGTAAAGAAAAGTCACTTTTATAAAGAAAATTTTGTTATGAAAAATAAACTTGTTTAAAAACTTGTTTAAAGAAAAGGTACCTTTATAAGAAAAGGAACTATTTGCAGAAAATGTACTTTATTAAGAAAACATATTTTTGTTAAAAAAGAACCTTTTTAAAAAAATACACTTTTTAAGAAAAGGTACTTTTTTAAGAAAAGGTACTATTTTAAGAAAAGGTACTTTTTTTAAGAAAATGTACTTTTTTAAGAAAAGGTACTTTTTTAAGAAAATGTACTTTTTAATAAAAATTTACATTTTTAAGGGAGAATAATTTTTTACAAAAATAGAACGCAGACAACTAAAGACGCTTTTCAACTCCGCGCTGTAATTACAGAGCTATAAATTTTTTTTCCTGAAGATGAAATATTGAATATATAATAAAATTAAAAATTAAAACATTTGTTTTGTTTGTTAATTTTTAACTTCACGACCTCATGGCAAACAAAAGCCATATATATATATTTTATATATTTTTTGAAAAAGAGGTAAATTTTTAGAAAAGGTACATTTTTGAAAAAGATACTTTAAAAAAAATTAACTTTTTTAAGAATAGATAAATATTTAAGAAAAGGAAGTTTTTTAAGAAAAAAATTTTTTTTGAGAGAAAAAGTATTATTTTAAGAAAATAAAATTTTGTAAAAGAAGATAATTTCTTAAGAATACATATTTTTTCTTAAAAAAGTAAAATAGGTCAATAAACTTTTTTAAGAAAAGTTATTTTTTTAAGGAGAGGAAATTTTTTTAAGAAAAGTACTTTTTTTAGAAAAGGTACCTTTTTAAGAAAAAGTATTATTTTAAGTTAAGACAACTTTTTAAGAGAAGATAATTTATTAAAAAAAGGTCCTTTTTAAGAAATGGCGTTTTGTTAAGAAAATATATTTTAAAAAAAGTTGTTTTTTAAAAAGAGGTATTTTTTTTTTACAAGAAAAGACACTTATTTGAAGAGGTACTTTTAAAGGATATGTACTTTCTTAGGGAAATGTATTTAAATTTTTATTAGAAAAGGCACTGTTTGAAGAGAATTATGAAAATTAACTTTTTTAAGAAAATATTCTTTTATACAAT
Organism: Cordilura impudica; assembly: GCA_963682025.1. Classification (NCBI taxonomy): domain Eukaryota; kingdom Metazoa; phylum Arthropoda; class Insecta; order Diptera; family Scathophagidae; genus Cordilura; species Cordilura impudica. Next base: position 230,907,043 of record OY821519.1, on the reverse strand, counting down.
AGATACGTGTACCTAACTATTTTAAGAAAACAACTAGTTTGTTAAGAAAAATAAACTTTTTTAAGAAAAGCTACATTTTAAGAAAATTTACTTTTTTAAGAAAAGGTACATTTTTAAGTTAAGGTAAGATTTAAGAGGCGTACTTTAAAAAAATACTTTTTTTAAAACTTTTTTTTTCAAAAATAGGTACTTTTTTTAAGAAAAATAATATTAAAAAAAGTACTTTTTAAGAAAAGATATTTTTTAAGTACCTTACTTTTTTAAGATATTTTTTTAAGAAAAGTTTTATTTTTTATGAAAAGGAACTTTTTGAAGAAAATTTACTTTTTCTGAGAAAAGTTACTTTTTGAAAAAATAAAATATTATAAAATTAATTTTTTTTAAGGAAAGGTATTTTTAAAGAAGGTATTTTTTTTAATCTTACTTCTTTTTAATCTTTCTTTTTTTAATCTTTCAAAAAAGGTATTTTTTAAGAGAAGGTTTTTAAGAAAATTTAGTTTTTAACAAAATTTTCTTTTTTAAGGAAATGTTTTTTTTTAAGAAAATATGCTTATTTAGGAAAATAAACTTTTTTGAGAAAATAAACTTTTTTAAGAAAAGCTACTTTTTTAATAAAATACATTATTTTAAGATAAGGTACTTTTTTAAGAACATTTACGTTTCCAGAAAATTTACTTTTTTTTAAGGAAAAGAAACTTTTTTAAGAAAAGCTGCTTTTTTAAGAAAATAAACTATTTGAAGAAAAGGTACTTTTTTAAGAAAATTTATTTTTTTAACAAAAGGTACTCTTTTAAGAAAATGTATATTTTAAAGGTACTTTTAAAGAAAATGTACTTTTTAAGGAAAGGTGCTTTTAAGAAAAGGATAGTTTTATTAAAGCAAACACTTTTTGAAAAAAATGTACCTTATAAAGAAAAGTGAGTTTTTCAGAAAAGGTATTTTTTAAAGCAAATTTACTTTATTAAGAAATATACTTTTATAAATAAATGTACTTTTTTACAAAATTTACTTTTTTACGAAAACGTACTTTTTAAAGAAAATATACATGTTTCAGGAAAGCCACTTTTTAAGGAAAGACACTTTAAAAACATTTACTTTTTTTAAGAAACATTTTTTTAAGTACCTTTTAGAACAGGTACTTTTTTTAAGTACCTTGCTTTTTTAAAATACTTTTTTTTAAGAAAAGCTTTATTTTTTATGAAAACTTACTTTCTGAAGAAAGTATTATTTTTTAAGAAAAGGTACTTTTAAAAAAAGGTACCATTTTAAAACTAAATTTTTTTTAAGGAAAGTTATTTTTAAAAAAAGTAATTTTGTTAAGATTACATTTTTCTAATCTTACTTTTTTTAGAAAAAACAAAATTCAAAAAAGGTACTTTCTTATGGAAGGTATGTTTTTAAGAAAATTCACTCTTTAGAAAATGTACTTTTTTAAGGAACTGTTTTTTTTTTTTAAGAAAATGTACTTTTTTAGGAAAAGAAACTTTTTTGAGAAAAGAAAGTTTTTAAGAAAATCTATTTTTTATAGAAAATACACTATTTTAAGAAAAGGTACTTTTATAAGAACAGGTACTATTTTAATAAAAGGTACTCTTTTATGAAAATTATATTTTAAGAAAAGATACTTTTAATGGAAATGTACCTTTTTAAGGAAATGTATTTTATTAAAGGGTATTTTTTAAGAAAAGGTACTTATTAAGTAAAGGAATTTTTTAAAGAAAATTCTCTTATTGATTTCTTTCTAATGTTTGAGTTAAATAGCTGATTAAACATGAGTTGAAGTAATAGACAGAAGGATGCTGACGATGAAAAAGTCTTACTTTTTTTTGTTTAATTATAAACCAACACTCAGGGAATGCCCCCGTCCCTACAAATACAGTGCATTGTGTTGATCTCAGATAATTACGTTATAGGAAGGAGGAAAGAGGGAGTAGATTTGTGGACATTTGACTTAAATTTTATTAGATTGTAACTGTTAGGAAAGACTTTTGTGTTCGACTAGTTCGACTGATAAACGAATTTTTTCCATAATGCGTTGTGCGGTCAACTGGACAGTGGACTACAAATGGATGTGATCTACTAAAGAAACGGTTAGAGTGAACTGAAACTCGGAAACTTGTAATAAATTCGCTAATATCAGAAGAACATTTCTCATGGTGGTATCTATAGAATATTGCAACACAACTCTACTTTCATTGATGAGAATCAACGCTTATCTTTGTACACGGTTCAGTGCTCCAAAATAGACTTTTAAGCTCCTGCCTATATGTGCGATTTGTATTCTATTTTCGGTCGGGTGTAAGTGGTATAGATTTTAAGGAGATCTGAAGGAGTGAATTAATTTTTGCACCAAGACAATTGAGTGCTTCTTTCGAAACTTGCAAAATAGTTCCAAAGTAGCTACACTCCACTGTCTTTTTTCCACATTTCTTTTACGGTAAAAAAATGTATTTTTTATATTACTAGAAATTATATATGTATACACGATCTCGAACCGAACAAAGAACTAAATATTTGTAAAATATAAAAGGTCGAAAATGTATACTTTTTTAGGAAAATTCACTTTTTAGGAAAAATTACTCTTTTAAGAAATTATTTTTAAATTATTTATTTTTAAGAATATTTTTAAAAAACGAAAATTTTTTAGACAAAGTGGGTTTTTTTTTTAATAAAATATACTTTTTTTTCAATAAAAAATATTTTTTTTATGAAAAAAGTGAAATTATAAAAAATATATTTTTTTAAAATAAAATATGCTTTTTTAAAAAGGCAGTTTTTTAAGAAATTATCGATACTTGTTGTTGTATTCAACCCGATTCCCGCTGATTTTTCTTCCGGGAAACAAATTCTCCTGCTCTAAACAGGCGGGGAAACAAAAATAAGGGAGAATTACGAATTTTAGAATTTTGTTTAGTTTTGGGTGTTGAGCTGCAAATACATAAAAAGGGGAAAAAAATTCCCAGGAAGTTTTCTTAATGAGGGGAAAGGGAAGAGGGAAAAATTCCCGCGGAATGCTTATTTAGAATTGTGATGGATAAATTTAGACGTATGAGTGCCGATTCCGTGAAATTAAATATCAATCATACGGCCTTCTAGGATCAGTGCTCTTTCGGTGATGAGCGTAACTATGCTTGTATTAAGATTGTCATATAGAACATGAAAATCATTTCAGGCAACTTAAAATTTATAGTAATTTTTCTGCTAAATTTGAGTGAATGTATCGCATGATTGACAAAAAAAAAACCTACATCAATATATTTTTTTTATTCATATTGCATTACAAATTTAAAAATTTTAATAATTTTTCATTTTGATTACATTTGTATATTAAAATATGCGTGCCATGTTTACTAATTAATTGCTTATAAATTTTTATATATTTTTTTTATATTTTATTTCATCAATTATATAAAATTACCAGCCAATTTAATTGGTGGCCATTGTATGGTAATATTGGGTAAGTTAATCACTTATACTGTCTGTCTTCTTCATAAACTATGATTAAAGACCTTACAATAGTTGGTTTGTTGTAGTTTGTCTCATAAGTTTTAACATTAATATCCAGTTCTGGCCACAAAACAAAAACACCATTAGTTTGGTTTCTATGACAAAATAAATGCTTACGATTTCATTTTGCAAATATTTATAGATACACAATTACATGTTTTTGTTTTTGCAAATTATTTACTTACTCTGATGTTAATAGTTACTTAAATTGCTTAAATTTTGGCAACAAAAAAAAAAAAAAAATATTAAACGATTTCACAAAATCATTATTTTTTGTTGTTGTTTCTTCTGTTGTCTACCAACTATTTTGTTTACTTATTCGAAATGTTTTGCAAATACTCGATATATAAAAACTCTTAAAATAAGTGTTAATTTCATTTGTAGGCCAAAGAAAAAAAAATTATTAATTGTTTTCTACAGGGGGTGGTGGTTCGTGTTTATTAACAATGACATTCAAGATGAATTATATACATACTCGTATATATATGTACATATATGTACATGAATATGGATGATATTGATTTAAACATACACATAAACACAATTAAATTCATTCATTTGTAGGACATATAAGGCACAGTTTTCGGAGACTACATATATGATTATTTTTCTTATACGAGGGCGGTTTCATAACAACTCAACTTGACGTATAGATGGCGGCAGTAGTTTGAAAAAAATTATTTTGGTAAAAAGAAGCAACCTTACCAACCACATTTTTTTGAGCCATCAAAATTAAACGATCTCAGTGAATTTATGGAAATAATTGGTCATCATTATGAAATTCAATACTTTCATTTGAAAAGTCTTAGTCCCACCAATATTTAAACACGGCCGTACGAGCTGTCAAAATGAACACATGGAATGAAAAGGCATTTTATTCGCATTAAAAGAAAAAAATGAACTAAAAGCTCAAATAAACAATCGAACTAAGAAGACCGTAGTAGTTGACCAATTGAGGTGGCCAATTGGTGCGTGAGCTAGCTGAAATTACAGGCATTGCAAAAAGGGCTATACGTCATATATTGACCGAATATTAGAAGATGAAAAAGCTGCCCGCAAGATGATACGCACCATTTGGTTACAATAGAACAAAAACAGCGTTGTGAAGATGTGTTAATAGAGTGTTTGGACGGGAAATATGAGTTTCTGCGTCAATACGTAACCATGGATGAAACATGGATCCACCACATCGAACCTGACACAAAGTAATAGTCAAAACAGTGGCTTGAAGTGGGGGAAGCGTGTACAAAGAAGACGAAAACAGTTCTATCTGCAGACAAATTTATGGCGTCTGTTTTTTGGGATGCGCCTGGGATAATATTTGGTTTAAGTGATGTAATTAAGGAAAAAAGGCCGCATTTGGAGAAAAAGAAAGTGTTGTTTAATCAAGACAATGCACCAGTTCACACATCCACTATTGCGATGACCAAAATCTATGACTTTAATTTCGAATTGCTGACACAAATCAGTAATCATCAGTAATCATTGCACGGTAGCGCTCACCGTTCACTGTAACACATTTGCTTTCCGCATCTTTGAAGAAAAATGGTACAGTGATACCGCCGACTCAAAAACCACACCAAAGTGGGTGTACATTGGCTTTTCATGTGTGCATTATCTGGAAATGAGCTTCGTCAGAAAAATGCTGATCTTCTTCCATGCATTCCGTTGCCCAATTAGAAACCCGAAAACCGTGCGGATGGTTGTGCGTAGGTAGATCTTTATGCAAAAAAAAAATTTTTTTTTTTTGTGGTAAATAACATAAAAAATAAAACATTTATTCAGAACATTACAAATGAAGCCAGTACACGAAAAAAAAAAAATAAAAAAAAATTCGTATCAAAGAAGTGCGCAAAATGTTAAATTCCTGAGAACGATGGCGAGCAATGTTTTCGTTTGTATGTTGTACGATCATGAGAACGTGTAGTTATTCAATAACGATCCAGTTTCATGCCCACGATTGATAAAATTGTCCAAATATTGCCTGGAAGGCGCTTATTTGTAACCGCATTTTCAACGTAATTTTCTTCCACATTCGGTAAAATATTCACTACTTTGGAAATAAGTTTTTAATATTTTCAAACGTTTCCCAAGAGAAAATCGACTCGTTTCATAAACCGCATATATAATATTAATTTCTTGTCATAACACATCTGACGTTAGTGTTTCCATACTCAAAATAACCAGTAGCTCAAAATGCAGACACTAGGGGGACCACCCTGTACACTCAATCTGATATCTGTTATTTCAGATTGTTATCATTTTTGTTGTTGTTTCGATTAATCATGTTTTTGTCATGTTCGAACTTAAACGAGACGATGTCCTATTTCAAACGAAGGTCTCTTCTTCGATCAACAATAATAAAGCAACAATAAAAAAAAAAGAAAAAAATCCACGCTTTAAAAATAAATAAAAGAAGATATTTAAACTTTGAAAATATAAAAACAATTGTTGAAATGTTAATTGTTAGTTTCAGACAAAAGGTTTACATTAAAAAATACAAAATGTAAAGAAAAAAATTAATATGAAAATTTTTAAATTTATGTTAATGTTAATTAAAATCAAACTCAACACATATATTATGTGTAAATTACAAAAACACACAAAAAATGTAAATTAAATTACGTGAACCAACATCTTTGTAGATGTATCTCTCGAAAACATAACTGTCATCACAACAATGATGATAATGATACTTGTAGGCGCATAAGTATGTGATTAAAAACAAAAAGAATGAAATATTATGTTATGGCATTTTTTTTAATTAACCAAAAACTTTTCATAAAACAACAAAAAAAAAAAAAAAAAATTTATTAGCCATGGCCCATGATGAAGTCAAGTGTAAATACGTTGTAGAAAATATTGTTAAAGTTGTGGTATGTTTGAAAATTTTTCTTTGTTTAAAATGACTTCATGCTAAGCTTTACCTATAAATTCAACTATATACTCTATGTATGTTAGATATGTGTAGTTAATAAAACTAACTAATGACTGGCATTGTCACCCAAAAACTTGATAATGATAATGATGACTAGATAAAATCCATATGTACACACATGAATGGTGGCTTAGGAAAAACAAAACCTGTTAACCAAGCATGACGTCCACATTTTAGTGTGTTCAATTTGTATTGTTATAATTATTATTTTTCATAAATTTCTTTATATTAAAGAAGTAAATTTGAAATAGATACAATTAAATATAGGGTATTTAAAGGCCATGATCACAAACTAAAATTTTTTAAATGTGGGTCATCATTAAAGAGCTGAGAATTCTTAAAATTCCAGAGTAAATGTAAACTCATCTATAATTTAAGTAGTAAAGGATTGAGATCAAATATATAATATTGTTTGTATGTATCAGATTTAGATTCATTGATCGAAATTATTTAGAATCATTTAGTAGAAAAAAATTTTTGAAGCTCTAATTTTTGTAAAATAACTTTAAGACGTAACATTTTCATTCAAATAACATTTTTGGACCCATTTTTGATACTCAAATGTTAAAAAATTTATATGTAAAATAATAAAATAGAGCAATTTAGTACCTAAAACTATTTAGCGATGGTGTACCTTTTAAAAACGCATTTCTGCAGGCTGCTGATTCATTGTTTAGAATTTTTTTCTACAATTAATGACTTTCAGTTATCGCGAAATTGTGTTGCACGGCGAGTAGGGGAAATTAGTTCAGACTTAAAAGAGCAGTTAAAGAAAGAGCTTGAAAATTATTCAGCTTTTTCCTCATAACTAGATTAATCAACTGATCTAGTTTATATATCACAGGTAATCAAAATCATTAGAGTATGGATTTTTTAACCATGGAGGGATTAATAAACACAATACCCCTGTAGGGGAAAACCCTCGGAGAGTGCATATTCTCCAGTTTTAAGGCACTCTTGAATAGCATTCAAATACCTTTTTCTAAATTTGTATCAATAACCTTGGATGGAACTGCCGCAATAGTATGCAAAAATAACATTTCTTTTAATTTTTGTCGAGCTGATGATAATATCCCTGATTTCCCGTAATACCATTGCATTATTCGTCAACAGACGCTAGGTGCTAAAGTCCTCAATATGACTGATATTATGACCACAACTTTAAAAATTGCAAGCTCAATTCGAGCACGACGTTTGCTAAACAGACTTTTTTAACTACAAGTAGCAGAAAGTGATCACGATGAGATATTTATGCACAGGGATGTAAGATGGTTAAGAAAGTGCAAATTTCTTCAACGTTCAGAGACTTAATTAATGGCTTTAAGGTATTTCTAATATCCAGAGATGAAGACTACGATTAATTTTAAGGGTAAAAATGGCCATTATATTTAGCTTTTTTGACAGACACCACAACCAAACTAAACGCAATATAAATATAAATCGATATTTTAAAAGATAAATTCCGTAAATGACTTTAAACAAACTTTTTCATGTATTTATTAAATTTGTTAATGTGTTTGTAATAAAAATGTGTTTGTTTTTTATGTTGATTTGTGAATTGGCTATAATTGAATAGCATACCTTTAGGCTCTTTATTTAATGCAAAAATGAAATTTGCTAGAATTTGTACTCGAATTTCGAGGGCTGGAATCTGCTAGTAATTTTTAAAGCAAAAAAGTATATGGAACTAAAGGGAATAACTAATAAAAATTTTAGTTAAGTTAAATAAAAAAGCTTTAATCAAATTTACAGTTAAAACCCAATAAAAATTTTAATTGATTAAAACATTTTAAACATATTTGTCGACACTTAATTGATTTTTTTCCAATTAAAATATTTCATTTAACACAATTATTAATTGAAAACTTAAGTGATTTCATACATTTAAAAAAATCAAAACAATCGAAAAGTTTTTAAAACTGTAAGGAAAAATTAATAAAAATGTTAACTAAATTAAATAAAAAAATGTAATTAAATTTTAACTAAATTAGATAAAAACTTTAATTAAAATTACAGTTAAAGAAAAAAAAAAAATAAAATTTTAACTGACTAAAAAATGTTAAACATTTTGGCAACTTTTAATTTTTTTTTTCAATCATAATATTTCATTAACTATAATTATTAATTGAAAATTTAAATAAACAATTTCTAAATCAAAATCATTTTTAATTTAAAGGAAAAAGTAAAAAAAAAATTGTTAAGTAAATTAAAAAACTTTAATTAAAATTACGGTTTAAAATTATAAAAAAAAACTATGTAATTCCGATCACAGGGCAAATGTGTAAACATCTGGTAATTAAAGATTTTTTTAAGTTCGAAGTACTTGTGCTTTCAGTAATTTTTTTCAATTAAGAGTTGTTATACATTTAGCCCAGTTTAATTAGCTGTTATACTTCTATATTGTTATATTTATGAGTGTGTTATACTTTTTGGTTGTTGAAATAGTTTATGTTGTGAAATTTTTAACGTTGTTATATTTCAGGGTTGTTGAATTAGCTGCAATAATCTTTACACCAATACACTCACATCGTTTTTGTCTTACTCTGTTTTTGTGATTGTATTGTAAAATAGATTTTTGATGGGGTAAATTTCTATTTCACAATACAATCACAAAAACAGCGTAACATTTAAGACGTAAGACAAAGTCGGTGTGACTTATGACTGTATTGGTGAAAAAATTATGATATGTGATAACCTGTTTGAAAATGAAAAATTAAAAATGTAAAATGAAAAATAAAAAGTGAAAACTGGAAGATAAAAAATGATGAATAAAAATGAAAAATAATAAATAAAAAATGTAAAATAAAAAATGAAAAATAAAAAATTAAAAATAAAATAAAAAATTAAAAGCGAAAAAACAAAAATTAAAAATGAAAAATAAAAATGAAAAAATAATGAAAAATAAAAAATGAAAAATAAAAAATGAAAATGAAAAATGAGAAATGAAAAAATGAAAAATAAATAATAAAAAATGAAAAATGAAAAGTTAAAAATGAAAAATGGAAGATAAAAAAATGATGAATAAAAATGAAAAATAAAAAATTAAAAATTAATAATTAAAAATTAAAAATTAAAAATTAAAAATTAAAAATTAAAAATTAAAAATTAAAAATTAAAAATTAAAAATTAAAAATTAAAAATTAAAAATTAAAAATTAAAAATTAAAAATTAAAAATTAAAAATTAAAATTAAAAATTAAAAATTAAAAATTAAAAATTAAAAATTAAAAATTAAAAATTAAAAATTAAAAATTAAAAATTAAAAATTAAAAATTAAAAATTAAAAATTAAAAATTAAAAATTAAAAATTAAAAATTAAAAATTAAAAATTAAAAATTAAAAATTAAAAATTAAAAATTAAAAATTAAAAATTAAAAATTAAAAATTAAAAATTAAAAATTAAAAATTAAAAATTAAAAATTAAAAATTAAAAATTAAAAATTAAAAATTAAAAATTAAAAAATAAAAATTAAAAATTAAAAATTAAAAATTAAAAATTAAAAATTAAAAATTAAAAATTAAAAATTAAAAATTAAAAATTAAAAACTAAAGATTAAAAATTAAAAATTAAAAATTAAAAATTAAAAATTAAAAATTAAAAATTAAAAATTAAAACTTAAAAAGTAAAAATTAAAAATTAAAAATTAAAAATTAAAAATTAAAAATAAAAAATTAAAAATTAAAAATTAAAAATTAAAAATTAAAAATTAAAAATTAAAAATTAAATAAAAAATTAAAAATTAAAAATTAAAAATTAAAAATTAAAAATTAAAAATTAAAAATTAAAAATTAAAAATTAAAAATTAAAAATAAAAATTAAAAATTAAAAACTAAAAATTAAAAATTAAAAATTAAAAATTAAAAATTAAAAATTAAAAATTAAAAATTAAAAATTAAAAATTAAAAATTAAAAATTAAAAATTAAAAATTAAAAATTAAAAATTAAAAATTAAAAATTAAAAATTAAAAATTAAAAATTAAAAATTAAAAATTAAAAATTAAAAATTAAAAATTAAAAATTAAAAATTAAAAATAAAATATAAAAAAAAAAAAATAAAAATTAAAAACGAAAAACCAAATATTAAAAATGAAACATAAAAAAATAAAAATGAAGAATAAAAAATGAAACATAAAAAATGAAAAATAAAAATGAAAAATGAGAAATGAAAAAATGAAAACTAAAAAATGAAAAATAAATAATTAAAAATTAAAAATGAAAAATAAAAAATGAAAAATGAAAAATGAAAATTGAAAATTGAAAATTGAAAAATAAAAAATAAAAATTAAAAATTATAAACGAAAAAAGAAAAATGAAAAAATGAAAAATAAATGATGAAAAATGAAAAATAAGTAATGAAAAATGAAAAATAAAAAACGAAAAACGAAAAATTAACCGGTTGAAATAATAAATAATAATAAATATTTTTATATTGGCAGAGCCCCTGCAGTTGATTGCTATAAGTGATACATATATAACGCTTTCTGTTTGATTTTAAAAAAGTGCCATAAAAAATCTTTAATTATTAGATGTTTACACATTTCCCCTGTGATCGGACTCACATGATTTTTTCCTCCCTGGGGAGGAAAGAATTAAGAATATTATTAAATAAGAAACGTAAATAAAAATTTTTTGACTCAATAAAGAATATTAATAACAAAAGTTTAACCGACTTAATCAAATAAAATAACGAAAGCAATTAAAATTTTAATTGATCTATTTTTAAAAACAAATTTGGGCAATGATTTCTACTCATTCGACTACAAAAGCTATTGATGAATATATTTTTTTTAACTTAAATTTATGTTAAATAAAATCCATGTTAAATAAAATCCACCACACAAAATTAGACTTAAAAGATGATTTAATTAAAAAATGTTGTTTCTAAACCGAAATTAACATCTTTTGATAATAAACTGCGTTCAACTGGTTTAAAGATTTAAATTTTTGCACAAAAAAATTATGAAATGTGAACTTATGCAAATTATTCATTTATCTTGGTGAAAACCAGTTCTACTTCTTATTTATTAATTTTTTTTACAAATTCCTCGAAAAAACTAATAAAACCAAGTACGATACCCTATACCATGCGTTTAGAGACCCTATCTCTTAGGCCCAACTAACTGGATATAGACAATATGCATAAACCAAATTTGAGTGGGATTTTTATTATTTTTTTTTTGGCTGCAGATATGAAAAAGTTCATATCGGATGCTATATCAACATGGGGACTAGGCCCCAAAATGGATCGATCCTGACCATGTATACAAACAAAATTTGAGAAAAATCAGTGCAATAAATTTGTTTTTGATAGATTTAAGTGAAGATCGGGAAGCAGCTCTATAAGGGGCCTATGACTAAGAGTTGTCCAATAGGGATCATTTTTGGACTACTGATTAATGGATGTAATATATACATACAAACCCAATTTGACTAAGATTTGTATGATAATTTGGATCTTATGGCAATATATGTTGATTTCATAGGGGTCATTTGTATGGGGGCTAGGTCTGAACATGGACCGATTCTCACCAATTTCAATAGCGTTCATCCCATGGCCGATAAAAGATCAAATACCAAATTTCGTCAAAATATATTCATATTTGCGACCTGCAGTTTGATTACAAGCTTTACATGGACACACAGACGGACGGACGGACGGACGAACGGACGGACGGACATCGTTAAATCGAATCAGATAGTGATTCTGATTCGATCGGTATAATTAAAGATGGGTGTAGGTCAAATATTTTTGGTTGTTACAAACAGCAGCACAAAGTCATTATAGCCAAACCACATAGTGGTATAGGGTATAATAAAAAATCATCACAGAAGAAATCACGAAATAATCATGAATCATCATTTGGCCAAAATTTTGAACGTAATATTTATTTTAAGCTCTTTCTTTCGTTTATACATAATCCAGCACTGCACAAGTAAAAATGAAAAATAAAAAATTAAAAATAAAAAATGAAAATTAAAAATAAAAATTAAATTTTTTTTATTTTTAAAAATTAAAAATGAAAAATAAAAAAAAAAATGAAATATAAAAAATGAAAAATAAAAAATTAAAAACAAAAAACGAAAAATGAAAAATAAAAAAATTAAAAATGAAAAATGAAAATCAAAAATTAAAAATGAAATTAAAAATTTTTTATTATTAAAAAATTAAAAATGAAAAATAGAAATGAAAAATGAAAAATAAAAAATGAAAAACGAAAACGAAAAATGAAAAATTAATAATAAAAAATTAAAAATCAAAAATTGAAAAATTAAAAATGAAAAATGAAAAACGAAATATGAAAAATAAAAAATGAAAAATAAAAAATAAAAAATTAAAAATGAAAAATGAAAAATTAAAAATTAAAAATTAAAAATGAAAAATAGAAAATGAAAAATAAAAAATTAAAAATAAAAAATGAAAAATTAAAAACGATAAATGAAAAATAAATTATGAAAAATGAAAAATAAATAATGAAAAATAAAAAATTAAAAATGAAAAAAAATTAAAAATAAAAAACGAAAAATTAACCGGTTGAAATAATAAATATTTTTATATTGGTAGAGCCCCTGCAGTTGATTGCTATAAGTGATACATATATGACGCTTTGATTTTTATTTTAAAAAAGTGCCATAAAAAATTTTTATTTATTAGATGTTTACACATCTCCCCTGTGATCGGACTCAAATGATTTTTTCCTCCCTGAACGTATAGATGTTTACGCATCTAAAAAATAATTCATTCAATTAAGAACGTTATTAAATAAGAAACGTGAATAAAACTTTAAGTGACTCAATTAAGAATATCATTAAATAAATTAATGAATAAATAAATTAACAAAAGCAATTAAAATTTTAATTGATACAATTGTTACTCTATTTTTAAAAACAAATTTGGTCAATGATTTCTACTCTTTCGCCTACAAATGCTATTGATGAATATATTTTAACTTAAATTTATGTTAAATAAAATCTACCACGCAAAATTAGGCTTAAAAGATGATTTAATTAAAAAATTTTGTTTCTAAAACGAAATTAACATCTTTTGATAATAATATGTGTTTAACTGGTTTAAAGTTTTAAATTTTTGCACAAAAAAATTATGAAATGTGAACTTATGCAAATTATTCATTTATCTTGGTGAAAACCAGTTCTTCTTCTTATTTATTAATTTTTTTTTTTTACAAATTCCTCGAAAAAAATAATAAAAATATATAAGCAAATAGCTATAGAAAATATAAAAAAGTAAAAGAATTACAATAAAAAACAAAAGAAATCACGAAACAATCATGAATCATCATTTGGCCAAAATTTTGAACGTAATATTTATTTTAAGCTCTTTCTTTCGTTTATACATAATCCAGCACTCCGCAAGTAATAGGACTTAACGAAAATATTTTTTTGTTGTTCTTGTATGTGAAAAAAGCAAAAAGTATTACCTTTAGTAATAAATTATTTAGGTTTCGCTACAAACAAGTATATATGTATGTACATATGTATAAGTATTTCTAATGCGGTAGTATTATTTTCCATTATTTGTAGGTATTTAATGCTTTAACCATAACTATTTAGTCTATTGGTAGCCGAGTTTGTTTTTTTATGGAAAATATAATTATTTACCATTACCATACATAAATGTATTGTTTTATATTTGTATTGTGTTCATATTGTCGCACTTATGCTTAAAGTTATAACTAAAGTATTTAACCTTAATTTAAGGCAATTTGTGTAAAACAAGTATAAGGAGTAATAAGTAAGCAAAAGTATAAGGAAATATATAAGAATAAATTAAGGTCAAACGTAGAATAGGGATCATACTAAAGAATCTTAAAATAGCTGTTGAAGTGTAGCCAACTTTGCTGATATAGGTGGGAGATTAGTTTAGAATCCATCTATCAACAGTGGTTGTTTTATATAAAGTGTTGCCAATTTTTTTTTTTTTACTTTTTCGCTCGTTTGAAAGGATTTTTAGTAAAAACAGCTAAAGTAAATAATTATGTTTTAATGAAGATTATACAATAAAAAAAAAAGTAAATGGAGCAGCTAACAAAATAATAAGAATTCTTCACAAAATTTGCCGGGATATTTTAAATGTTGGGTAAGAATTTGATTTAGTTACAATATCTTAAAACAAGTAAGATCATTAATAAATACGATACAGATATCAAAAAGTTCATATCGGATGCTATATTTATATGTGGACTAGGCCTAAAAATGGGCCAACCCTAACCATATTTGGTAAAGACATTTATTTTTTCCAAAAACATATACAAACCAAATTTTAGAAAAATCTGTGCAATATTTTTGTTTTTTGATAGATTTAAGTGAAGATCGGGAAGCAGCTTTATAAGGGATCTATTATTAATAAGAATTGTCCAACAGGGTTTCAGAAAGTCATTCTGAGTCGATCGGTATAATAGAAGATCTAAGTCAAATATTTTTGGTAGTCAAACAAACATCAGCACAAACTTAATATACCCTAACCACATAGTAGTATGGGGTATACAAATATTTGTGAATGAATTAGGGTTAACTGAAGATAATCATATGACTTAACTGTGGAAACTACCAACAGCTGTTTAAGCTAGCAGCTGTTGTTTATGAATAGTATTCCCAATTTTGTCCTTTTCTTTTCCTATAGAAGAAAAGAACTAAAGTAAATAATTTTGGATTAATGGAGATTATACATGAAACATAAGAAGAAATGTGAAACTTTACCTTGACTTTAAAAACTATAAACAGCTGTTCAAACAGCGACTATTTCATGAGTAGTGTTGCCAATTTTGTGGTTTTTCATTCAATTGTGGATCAATGAAGATTATACATTAAAAAAAGGAAATAATGGAACTAAAAATTTCTTTTACGAAGTGTTGCAAATTGTTTCACTAAATTTTCAAGATATTTTAAGTATTACTAGCCCTCAAAATGCGTGTGCAAATTCTAGGAAATTTTATTTTTTCATTTAATAAATTATTTTACAAGACCCTAAAGGTATGCTGCTAATCAATTTTAGCCAGTTCACAATTCAACACTTTTTATTGTCTCTGTTGTCGTTATTGGTTTATGTCCAAAATTATTTTTTAATTCAACACACAGGTTTTTGCAAATACATTAACAAATTTATTAAACACACATGCAGAGCATTGTACAATGTTATATATGTGTTAGTAGCAACTTTAAATACATTTTACTCAAAAAAAATTTAAAAATGCAAAAATCTCTAAATCTGGTGGACAGCTAAAAATAAATACCTTTCAAATGAGGGATATTTCATCAAAATAGTATTAAAACTGACAAACTTACATCGGTCACAAGAAATCGCCTTGCTTATTAATAATATAGATATGAGAAATTTCTTTCGAAACAATACCTTAAAGAAATATTTGTTAATGAATTAAGGCTAACTAACGATAAAATTATTTATTAACTGTTGAAACTATCAACAGCTGTTTAATCGCATGTTTTATTAGTGTGGCCAATTTGTAAATTTTTCGCTTGTTACAGAGGAGCTTTAAGACCTAAAATAAGTATTTATGGATTAATGAAATTTATACTTTAAATAAAGGAAATGGAAATGAAGCTATTAAATCTCTTAAGATCTGTTATTTAGAGGGTTGTGGATCCAGTTTTTATTATTTTTCCTAAATTTTCAGCTTCCAATAGCGTAATATGTATCAAAATTATAAGGAAATATGGATTACGGAAGAATAATTTTTCAAAAAGGAAAAGTTCATTGTGTGGATTTTTGGACCTCCATTTCGGCAGATTGTTATACCTTATACCACTTTGTAGCCAAGGTATAATAGTTTTTAACTACTAAAAATGCCGATCGACTCAAAATTACTTAAATTAAAAACGGTGAAAAACGGTGCTTGTTTAGAATAAGCCCCCATACTAATTTTTATACCCTATACCACTATGTGGTTTGGGTATAATGACCTTGTGCTGCTGTTTGTAACTACCAAAAATATTTGACCTAGACCCATCTTTTATTATACCGTTCGACTCAGAATCACTTTCTGAGTCGATCTAGCAATGTCCGTCCGTCCGTCTGTGTGTCCATGTAAAGCTTGTAATCAAACTACAGGTCGCAAATATGAATATATTTTGATGAAATTTGATATGTAAGCTGTTATCGGTCATAGGATAAACGCTATTGAATTTGGTAAAATTCGATCCATGTTCAGACCTAGCCCCCATACAAATGACCCCTATGAAACTGACATGAAGTGCCATAAGATCCAAATTATAACATATATTTCAGTCAAATTGGGTTTGTATGTGTTTATTATATCCAGTAATCAGTTGTCCAAAAATAATGCCTATAGGACAATTCTTAGTCATAGGTCCCATATATAAGGTGCTTCCCGATCTTCACTTAAATCTATCAAAAAACAAAAATTTTCAAAATAGCAGTGACTTTGCCAAATATGGTCAAGATCGGTCCATTTTTCGACCTAGTCCCCATATAAATATAGCACCCGATATGAACGTATTCGTATTTGCAGCAAAAAATTTAATAACAATGCCACTCAAATTTGGTTTATGCTTATTTCCTATATCGAATTAGTTGGGCCGAAAGATATAGGGTCTCTAAACCATGGTATAGGGTATCATATGGTCGGTCTAGACCGACAATAATTTTCTTACTTGTTCTATCTATCGAATTTTATTTAATGCCAAAATATAACCATTTTCTCGATTAATTGCGACTTGAACTTGGGAAATAGTTAATTTTTACTTTCAATGTCATACATTTTTATTGTAATGAGGAAAATGTAGTAGATTTTAGTTGAAAATAGTAGATTTTAGTTGAAATCTATTTCAAAATCGATACCGTTTACATCTAACTTTTTTGACATTTTGTGAGATTTTGTTCCCACAAATAAAACAAAATAAAACATATAAACTAGAAATACAAAAAAAAAAAAAACCAAAACTTAGGAAAATGGAAATAAGGAAAATTCTAAAAAGGAACCGATTTTTTAATTACCTTATGCATCAAAAATTAAAAAAGCACAAGCTGAAATAGAAATGTTGCGAAAAAAATCAGCATTTCTTAAATGTATTGTTTGAACAGCAAAAACATATTCATTTTCCGCAATTATTATTTAGCAGATTGGAATGGGCACATGTCAATATCAAAAGTTATAACTTTTCAATTACCAAATATTTTTTTTATTATTATTTAAATGACGAATCATTTTTTTTTTTGTTAATAATTAATATTTTATTTCTTTTGATTTTAAATGTAAACTTTTCAGTCACTGCGTTGTAATTTTCGACTACAATATTAAAAAAACACAGGGTAGGGCCCAAGTTTGAAAAGATTTTGTGAGATTTTGCTAAAATCTAGTAACGAGCTAGATTTTGTTTTGTATGGAAAATTTAGTAAAAATGAGCTAGATTTCGCTCGAAATCTCGTATATACTAGATTTTGCTTAGATGTAAACGCACTATAAGCTGGAACTGGAACGCAATAGGGAAAATATAAAACAATTTTATGTTTCAAAACATAATTTCTCTTATAAAATCGATTTCGGCAACCCTATAACTAGGGATTGCATATTCGAAATTCGAAATTCGAGAATTCTGGAATTCGTTTTCACAAATACAGTTTCGAATTCCGAAAATTTCCCTGCGAATTCCGAATTTAAATTAATTAAAAAAACTAACAGCAAAATGTAAAATATGTAATGAAATAGTAAAAACCGCTGGTTCAACGACAACACCACAGCACACGCATTTAAGAACAATACACAATATTAATGTATTAAAACGTGATGTCGTGCAAGATGAAGTTCCAGAAAGCAGCGCATCAAAAATGATGCTTACAAATTATTTAGTGAAGAAAAAGGATGAATCACTTTCTGCAATCGTATCACGAATGTGTGCCTTGGATAATATCCCATTCAAAGTTTTTTGTACGTCTATCGATTTGAGAAATTTATTTTTGGCTAGAGGCGCTCGAGATTATATATTACCAAAATCACCTAACTCAATTCGCAAAATGGTTTTAGAATACGCACAAAAAATGCGTGCTAAAATGATGCAGGATTTTATTAATTTCAAAGAAAATGGAACACGATTCTGCCTAGATCTAGATGAATGGACATCATCAAGAAACCGATGTTATTTAAATGTGAATGTCCATGGCAAGAAACAGTTTTGGAATTTAGGTTTAGTACGTGTTGATAGACGTTTCCCTGCAGAGAAATGCATTACGGCCCTGAAAAACACATTGCAAGACAACAATTTAGATACCGATAAAGATATTACGTCCATAACAACTGATGGGGCAGCTGTAATGCAAAAAGTTGGACGGCTTTTACCATGTAATCAGCAGTTCTGCTTCGCGCACGCGATACATTTAGCTGTAACTAATGTTCTGTATAATAATTCGAATACAACTGAATTGGTGGCTCTCACAGATACAGCAAATATTAGTGTAGAAGAACAAGGAAGTGACTTCGAGGAATCAGAGGATGAGGAATACGTTGACGATGAAAGTGTTAGCTTGATTGAACAAATTTATTTTGAAGCTGAGCATGTTGAGACTGAAGAATTTGGATTTGGGTTTCTCATTAAAAAAGTTCGTTCGATTGTAAAGAAATTTCGTTTTTCGAGAACATCGAATGATATTCTTCAAGTATACGTGAAACAAGAATTTGGAAAAGAATTAAAACTTATTATGGACACTAGAACTAGATGGAATAGCTTAGTCGAAATGCTTGAAAGATTTAACCAACTAAAAAGCTGTGTTAGAAAAGCATTGATTGACATTGCATCTGATATCGTTATTCTAGATGCTGAAATTTGGTCGATTAAAAATGTCATCTCTGCACTTCTCCCAGTGAAGCTTACTGTTGACGCCCTTTATCGAGAAGATGCAAATCTGCTTTCTGCTGATGCAGCATTGTCTTTCATGCTTGAGAATTTCGGATCTGATGAAATTTCACTAAAATTGAAGAACAAATTAGAAGACCGAATAAGCCAAAGACGAACAAATGTATCTGGAACTCTTCAATATTTACACAATGGCGGAAAAAGTGAGATTAACGAATCTTTTACTAGACCATTGAAAAATACAATAGCCCAAGTTATTGAAAGCTTTGCACAAAGATTGATATTTAACACTAATATGGAAACTTCCTCAGGCGAGCAGTCAGAAGCTGTCGATGTGGTAGAAGTGATGTCGGAAGAACAAACTAATCCCCAGTCGTTGATGCAAAAGTTGCAGAACAAAATTCAATTGAATTTATCGTCCAACATATCGTCCAGCTCAACTCAACAAATAACAAATCGGAGCTTAATTTCAAAAATTAAATCTGAGATGAAATTCTTTGAAGAGACGGGCGTTCGTGGCAAAATATTAGAGTCCGTCTACTCATTTTTGATTTCGATTCCGCCATCGAGCGTGCCGTCCGAGCGAGCCTTCTCAACTGCAGGGAACTTTTGTACAAAAGTTCGATCGAGACTCGGAGGTTCAGCTTTAAGTGATCTCTGTTTCCTCAAAGCATATTTTAAGCAATAATAATAATTTAAAATGTTTTTATTATTAAATGATAAGCCATATTAGAATGTTTCTGTACTATTTGAATTTGTGTACAATAATTTTATGTTTATATTTCATTTTAAATAATTTTATGTTCCATTTTTATTTTAAAAAGAGTATTTTTTATGCAATAAATAACAATGAATTATCTCAAATAAGTTATTTTTATTATTTGTATAGACATAAAAATCGAATTCCGAATTCCGATTTTTTTATTTTCGACAAAATTTGCAATCCCTACCTATAACGACTACCAAAAAATCTGACAAAAATTCTCAAAATTTTTTGGGCCATAAGAATTCATTCATATTCCGCAAAAAACGTTAGTGAAATTAATATCTAGACAGTTGTACCTAAAACCCTTTTCCGCAACTCATGGTATCGGGAAAATAATTTATTTGGGGAAAACCTTGATCCGGTGTTCTGCGATATACTGAGCGATAGGCTGCAAAACGGATGTGATCTACCAAATGTGCGAGTTGTTTAAGGTTATTTTAGAGAACTGATCTCATCTGTCTGAAAATAAAAGTTTTTTTCATTGATTTTAAATTATTACTTTAAGTTGTTTCAATCTACTAAACGTAAATTGAATGATTCATACTTTTGGTTTGAGCTTTAAACGTTCAGCGAACAACTCATTTTAAATCTAAATAAAATTTGCCAATGTTTATATACATATATATATATATATATATATATATATATATATATATAATATATAATATATATATATATATATAATACATATATATTTATATATATTATTTTAAATGTGATTTTATGTTTATTATTTTGTTTTAACCGGACATATTGTTATTTTTTTTTTAATATATGTATATGAGTGGTTTATTGAAAAAAAATATACCGCCACTATATGTAGTGGTAAACCTTGGATTAATATACAGCTTTCAAGTGGTTTTTTAGCAAATAATAAATTTTAGTTACACATACAATGAGTTCAGACATACAGACAATAATACAATATGTATGAATAATAAATAAACAAAACACGTTTCAAAAATAAAACGGATTTAGAAAAATGGTTGATTCTTTAATGATTAACAAACAAAAAGGTTAAAAGTAAATCTACGCTCAAATAACTGAGAGCAGTCAATGAAAACTGAAAACCTTTTTTTGAAATAAAAACAAACATTTTACAAAAATTAAAACAAATTTTTTTGAAAGCGTATAAACATTGAGAAGAATTAAGCATAATAACTTTTCGCTAAAGAAAAAAATAATAAAAAAAAATAAAAAAAAAATGAAAAAAAACAATAAAAAATAAATAAATAAAAAAAATAATTGAATAAATAAATCAATGCTCAAAAGTAATATTGTATTATAAATAATTATAATTATTATTTAATACCAAATAAATAATTATCTTATTTCAATTACACAATTCATTCAAGAAAATATTAAAGTTTTCAAGATTAATTACCAACAAAGAAAAAAAAATAGTGTGAATTGAATGCTAAAAAAAATGGATAAATTAACAAAAATACTAATTTGTTGTATTTACATTTTTCATTCAAAATTTCAAAAATTCTAAATGTAAATTAAATGTATATTAAATTATTAATTTATATCAGTTAAACAATCCATCTAAGAAAATATTCCATTTTTCAAGATTAACTACCAAAAAATTTTTCGGTATTTTAGCACATTTTGAGGATGAAAAACTTAGGTAACTTAACAAAGAAACAAAATCATCGTACGAGTGCGGTTTCAGATAAACCCGATCTGATAAAGAAAACACAACATACTTGGGAAAAATTTTCTATATTTCTCAACATAACCTTCTTTAAGCTCGATACACTTTTCCCAGCGATTTTCAGTAGCTTCCATACCCTGTTTATAGTAAGAACTGTCCAGCTCCTTAAAATAGCCATTAACCGTAGACCTCACCTTTTCATTGTTGGTAAATCATTTACCACCGAGCTATATTTTCAAGTTCGTATATAGAAAATAATCCGAGGGAGCTAAATCTAGCGAATAAGGTACGTAATGAAGCAATTCGATCTTTAATTCATGGATTTTGGCCATCGCAATAGTGGATGTGGTAACTGGTACATTGTCTGGATGAAACAGCAATTCTTTTTTCGCCAAATGATGTCAAACTTTGGCCCCCGTAAACTTTTTAGTCCTCATGTGCACAAGGGCCAAAGGTTTTTTTTTTTTTTTTTTTTGAAAGATCCCGAGTTAAAATATAATTTATTAAGCAGCGAACGTAAAAGTTACCTTATATTGGTTCAAGATAGAGAAGTTTCAATGAAAAACTCGTATGTTTTTGCTTTAGTTAAATTTTTTTTATTGTCTTTTTAAATATTTCTATATCAATTTTTATGGTAAATTTATGAAATATAACAATTTTTATTGTAAATTTGCAAAATATATAAATTTTTAAATCAAGAAAATTTTTTAACTATATAAAAAAAGTGTAACTTATTGTTAGTGTAATGAAAAAGTACTTTAAATCAACCAATTTTAGTAAAAATTTCTTCTAAATAGCCTTGATTTTCATCGTCTAGAAGTTGTTTAGCTTCTTCGTCTAATTCAATAGAGGTAGTTTTCCATTTTGACGAATGTTGGACATATATGGATCTGAAGTGCACAACAAAATAGTGATAAGGTCTTCATTAGTACAACATCTGGACATTTTCCTTGTGTTGTGCTCGCGAAAGAATCTGTAGTCTTTGTTCCTTTTTTCTTGCACTTCTTCAGATAGATCTCCTATTGTTTTGAATTATTTGTTTCCCATGGTACAAAATTTTATGAACTGTGGATGGCATATATCTCCAAGAGTATTTTTCATTATAAAGTATAGCTGTTTTATTGGCGTACTCTCCAATTTTTTTTTGCATTTATCTTTCTGCTGCATGCTAGAACTTGTAATATGATTTTGAATCGTCTTATTAATTCATGATCTACACCTGTTATAGATGCTGCAGTTTAAGGATCGGAAAAAAATCTCCTTGCAGTATTTCCATCATTTGTGTTTCCTTCCCCTTGTTTTGGTTAGTCGATTACGAGGCCTAGCTGTAGATATTTTTGTTGAATTTGTTTTTTTTTTTTTGCTTTCTTTTTCTTCATTTTCTTTGTTTTTTCTCACTGTTTCGCCTAACGGACCAAATTCCAAATCATAACCCAATTTAAGAATATGCTCCATGACACGTATTCTAGCATGAAGAGGGGACATTCCAAATTCGTAGGCTTCCTTAAAGCTATCGTCTTCTGGTGGGGGTTGGCTTAATTGACTTGATGTCTTTTGGCATATAATGCAGCTTGGCATTGACTTTGTTCCAGTTAAAGCTTGTGCAACTTTTCCATCAATCATTGTGAGACACATTTTAAAATGTACTTCAATGACTTGGTCATCAAATTTAAATATTACTGGTTGAAGTTCCTTAATTTGATCTTTTATTTTTGAACTTCTTCAGTTATGACATCTTTGGTTTCCTTTTTGAATGCAAATTTTATTGGTCTGCAATACTTTGTTGAAGAAGGAATTTCATTTTTCCATATGTCAATTTCTTTTGCTCTACTAGTTGACGGCTCTAAGACTCTATACCTTTTTGTTAAGCGCAATGGAACGAAAGATACCATAAATAAATTAGCATCTGATGAATTTTCGGCATTAAATTGCTTGTATTGTTTCTGACCAGAGGATCCATCACATCCCCATTTAGAAATTAAAGTAATGCTGCCATTACCAATTTTTTTTTAAATGATCAGTATCAAGCGTATTTAGCAATCGTTCTGCAGTATGTTCAAGGAGATCTTGCAATTTTATTTCTGCTGATGTTGAAGTGACACTAATAGCAGATTGTGAAGGTAAGCATTCTTTTTTGGCAGAAACTAAATCTCGATACTCTGGAAAAATCCCACAATTATTTTCATCGGTTCGCTTCCGCAGTTCCTTATATCGATTTTTGGTCAATTTCAAATCCAAAAATAGGGCGAACGCTTCTTCCGGCGTAAATTTCTTATCTTCAATTGGTGTAGGAATGCTTTTCAAAATCCTCTTTGTGCGCCTTGGGCTCGCTTCTACTATTTTTTCGATTATTTCAATTTTATTTTTTTAATTTGGGTTGGTTGAATTTGGTGCAAAACTGAATCCTTAATAATTCTTTGAGAAATTTCTTCATTGATATTCTCCAGCTTGCGCCTTCGGGATCTTTCACTACATCCGTCAATTGGTTTTGCTGGTCGACCCTTTTTTCCACTTTCGTTGGCAGTTGTAGATGCATTCTCAAAAATGAGTTCCTTTATTAACCAGTCTTGGTAACGTTTGTACATCTTTGCCTTGCTATGAGACCATTCAATGTACCGTCTTTTCAAATTCGATGCAAAATTAGTAATTTTTCCTTTGTGCATGTCAATGTCTTCTAGGTTACAATTCTTAAAGAAGTCGTTGCTCACTATGTGCAAAATTACATCGTCTGCATCATTTCGTTGAAAATAAATATCTGCCAGATCTCTGTAACAGTACTTAGCCATTGCACAAATTGTAATGAATAATAATTGTGGAAACATTATTATAAATACTCTTTCTTGCAATTATGTAAAATAAACATTTTTATCTTTTATTACCACTTTTAGAAGCATAAAAAACCCACACCCTAACCCCTTTTAAAAGGTGAAGCATACCTGCTCATATCTTAAAGGGCTATGTTGCAATCGTTTTGTTTACCATTTACAAATTTTTATCTTTTATTACGTCTTTTAGAAGCATAAAAACCCACACCCTAACTCCTTTTAAAAGGTGAAGCATACCGCTCATATCTTAAAGGGCTATGTCGGAATAGTTTTTTTTTTACCATTTACAAATTTTTATCTTTTATTACGTCTTTTAGAAGCATAAAAAACCCACACCCTAATCCCCTTTAAAATGTGAAGCATACCTGCTCATATCTTAAAGGGCTATGTCGCAATAGTTTTTTTTTTTACCATTTACCTGTTATTTAAATTGTTTCCCATTTTGTCGGTATTTAAACTATATAACTCTTATTCAGACTATTAATGTTTTTGAAAGATACCTATCTAAATTTACCTGTAACAATTAAGCGCATTATATCTCAACCCTTTTTTATAAGTACAACTCCTGACAACTCTACCGACACGCAAAAAAATACACCGCGGTGCACCGGTACGACCAACTTTTGTATTCATAACACTCACGGACGGACGCACATCGTTTAATCGACTCAGAAAGTGTTTTTGAGTCGATCCGTATAATAAAAGATGGATTAAGGTCCAATATTTTTGGCAGTTACAAACATCACCTCAAACTTACTATATCCTAACCACATAGTGGACAACTTTTGTATTCATAAATTTTGCAGAAAATATCTAAATTTGGGTCAGTAAAATTGTTCTGGTGCACACGGGCGGAAACTGGCGGTTGCATAATGGGACATAGGAGTATAGGACAGGGTTTGGACTATAGAAGAGTGCAAGATTTTTTCTGACCGCTTTTGATTGGCAGGAGTTAAGTAGGAGATTTTCGGAAAATTTTGACCTTTTATAAAAATGTTTTTTTTTTAAATTCCGGAATGACTCAGTAATTTTACATTTTTAACATTAATAGTATGGAAGCCATAAAATTATACAAAATTTATTTCACTTCAAAATATTTTAAATCAAAAAAGTTACAGTCATTCAAAAATAAAAATTTACAAAGAAATTTTTAATTTTAGCAAAATACTGAGAAAGCCCATTTTCGAAAACCCTGTTCGCTGTGATATAGTTGAGATAGAGTCGCAATTTTTTGGCTCTCGAGGTTTACTAGTATTTACTTTCAAATGAATAACATAACTTTAAAATCGGTAACAAAAAAAAATGATTTTTGGCCGCCTTCTCAAAATATGGTCCACTGTGCGCCGTTGATTGCTTTTGGAGATAACCAAATATTATTGTTTTCGCCTTCTTTGGACACGATTCTTCCATTTCAGTTCACTGTTTTAACTCGACTTTATTGCGATGAAACATCGCCAAACACTCTATTGAAACATTTTTACATCGCTGTTTTTGTTTTTGAGGACAGCTTTCACATCTCCAAATTTTCGGTCAAAATGCGATGTATAGTCATTCTGAAATGCCTATAATTTCAGCTCTCTCACGGACCTTCAGCCGACAATCATACAATACCATTTTATGAATTTTATTAACCGCTTCTGGCGTGGCCACCTGAATTCTATTCGTAAATGAATAGTGCCAAATTTTTAGGCGATTTACTAAACTAACCCTAATCATCCACCTTCAATACCAAGACCCGGAAATTATGGCTCAGTGTAAACAAAATAAAATAGTTGCAAAAACATTAAAGTTTCATTTAAAAGTTGCCTGCTTTTTGTACCCAATGGCTTCGAATGGGTTAATATATGCTTTACTGCTACTCCTCTCAGAACGAAATTGTTTTTAAAAAGTAATTGGAACTCCCATTTAACATCGCTTCACTCTTACAAAAAATTAGTATACATATGTAAATACATACATACATACATACATGGACAATTCATATTCATCAAAGAATATATTTTTTTTTTAATGAAATATAAGCAGTACCCAACTAATTTCAAAATGATCAATTAATAGTTGTAGTAAAATGTTAATGGTCAAAACAAAACATTATTGTACAATCTTGATTATAGTTTGCTGTTTTTTGTTGTTGGTGGCATGTACATACATATTTATTTTTTATATTATTTTATTTATTTTTTTTTTGCTGAAGTTCATTAACTTTGGTTGGAAATTGTTGATTCATGCAATATATACCAAATGATCTCATTTTATTTTGCCAGGTCATTTAACTGATTTTGATGTTGTTGTTGTTATTGTTGTTAATCTCTTTAATACTGAACAATCATATATTGCAAATTGTTCGTTGTTTTTATATACATACATATATTTAATAGACAATTTATTGTTCGAAACCTTTTAATAAATTAAACATAATTTCAAAATCGATGAATTGCTTTTTGACTGTTGTTGTTGTAGTTGAGTTTATATACAAAAGCCCACATTACCTACAACAATTATGGCAAAACAAAATTAGTATATGGCAAATGTATGTACGTTTTTTAAACAAACTATCATTATTGTTGTTTAAAGTGCTCTTTGTGTGTGATTAAGTATTAAAGATATTAGTAAATCTTTTTTTTTCGCTAGTCATTATGTATGATTCTTAATGGATTTTACTTTGTTACCTTATAAACGTTTAATCTATAAAAACGTGTTTAAATAATTATAAAAAAACAAAAGTTTTTTTAAGAACAATTAAGTTTTAAGAGAAGATTATTTATACCAGTTTCAAAAAAGAAAAATCAAGTTTAAAGAATTTTTTGGACGTATTGCACAAACATTAATAGTTTCTTTTTTTTTTGCAAAGAATTAGTAACTCTAAGCTAGGCACTTTTAACATTATCTTAAACTTAATGTGTTATTTAAAAAAATAAGAAACTATATTAAAACAATTTTCTTTTAACTTTTTGGGTGAAACCAAAAAAGTTTAACATAATTTTTTCCACTCAAAAAATTTCTTTTATATAAAACAATTTTAATAAATAAAAAAAAAATTATATAAAAAAAATAGTAATTAATTTTTACCAGAGTTTCTCAACATTAATAGTTTTTTTTCTAGAATAAATTTTGTTCAATATTATTAACTTTTTTTGCAGTAATGTTTGTTCTTGATGGAAATTCCCATACAAAATTTAATTTAGAAATCTTTTTATCAAAATGAGATACATACCATCACTAAATTGTAAATTAAATCAAAACTTGTTAATCAATTTTAACTAAATATGGCTTGTCTTATTGCAACATATCTATGTTTTTAACCTAAGATTAAAAAGAGCAATTTTGATGTTTTTGATTTTTTATGAATTTTAAAACAACAAAAATATTTTATTTTTACATCAAAAAAATTATTTATTCGAAAATCTTTATGAATATTTCCGAAACTATTGCCCTAATTAAAAACTAGTGTAGATATAACTTGGAGGTAATTTAGCTGTGGATTTTCGAATTTTTTATTTAACCAAATCGGACGAACCGTTCTTGAGTTATGCTAAAATATGTGGTGAAGCCTCCTTCATTTTTAAATAGCGGCTTATCGCGAGTACCAGAGTCAATCCCAAAAAAGTAAATGCGTACTGCGTATGTCTAATACAAGTGTTTACAAAAACCATTAGCAAAATAAATGCCGCAGATTTTTTTATTTTTATTTTTTTGGTTCCGCAGTGTAATTAAATACATGGAGAAAACAGATTTTTTCTGCCCTCCGAATTTTTTGACAAACGAATTTCGATTTGACTATGATCACAATTCTGTTGCTTTAAAAGTAATTATTTTATCACAATAGAAAATGGTTAACTGTTGTAAAATTTCTGTGGCAATAAAATAATAATACTCTTGAAGTATCTATAATATTAATAGGCTAGGCGATTTCTTGTGACCGCTGTTTTGTTCTACCGTTTTATTTTGATTATGACCAAACTTATATTATTTGAAAGGTATTTCTTTTTAACCGTTTTGCAGATTTACAGATTTTTAAATTTTTTCCTCTATCTTGAGTAAATTACATATAAAGTTGCTACTAACACATACATAAAATTATACAATGCTATGTGTGTGTTTATTAATTTGTTAATGTGTTTGTTATAAAAATGAGTTTGTTTTTTTTTTGTTGATTTGTGAATTGGCTATAACTGATAAGCATACCTTTAGGGTCTTTATATAATGGAAAAATATAATTTCCTAGAATTTGCACTCGAATTTCGAGGCCTGGAATCTGCTAGTAATGATAAATTCGCACTCATTAAGGAAATGCTACAAACACAACGACCACAACAATAACAATTACAGCTACCACACACAAATTACAAAATTTATAATAACAACAGTAACAAGAAAAACATAGAAAAATAATATTTTTTCAATAGTTTTTTTTACATTTTCATTAAAATCTCGAAACCTGTTGCACCGATTTCGATGTTTTTAAACAGCAACCTGATCAGGATGTCAATGAATCTTTTTCATTAAAAATGAGCAAGCCAGCTAAGGTAGTGAGGGCGTGATTATGTTTACCACAGACGGATAGACGGACATTGCTACATTAAATTCCGCTTGTTATAAGGATAAATAATATATACATTGGGTGGCAATGCATTGGTGTGCTCTATCGAAAGATAACAAATTTGTTACAAAAAATACAATTTTAAAAAAATGGATAAATGTAAAAAAGTATTTTTTGGCGATGATAAAACAATGGAAACTTTTAAAATTCTGTACCAAAATCGATTAAAACAATAATATTATGGAAAATGTATAACATCTTACTATTTACAAATTCATATTTATATTTTGTGATGTTTTGAAATTTTTTTAAACACAATTATATTTTTCAATAGTGTATATTTTAATTTGTCAATCCGTTTGTAACTCATCGAAATAAATTCCGGAGACCCCATAAACTATATATATTCTTGATCTTTATAAAAGGAGAAGTCAATCTGGTAATCACTGTCTGTCTGTTGAAAACATTGATACTCCGATAAAATTTCATATAAAAAACTAAGAATAGTGAAAACTATATAAACATAACAGAACATGCATATTTAGGTATGTATCAGCGATGCATACATATTTTTTTTTTGCTTTTTTCTTTTGTACATGTGCACAAAAATACAACAACAATCAAAAAATGTGTATGCATCGTTAATAAACACACAAATAAAATGTGTTTGTTGTGTTAAAAATTAAAAATTAAAAAATTAAAAATTAAAAACTAAAAACTAAAAATTAAAAATTAAAAATTAAAAATTAAAAATTAAAAATTAAAAACTAAAAATTAAAAATTAAAAATTAAAATTTAAAATTTAAAATTTAAAAATTAAAAATTAAAAATTATAAATTATAAATTAAAAATTAAAAATTAAAAATTAAAAATTAAAAATTAAAAATTAAAAATTAAAAATTAAAAATTAAAAATTAAAAATTAAAAATTAAAAATTAAAAATTAAAAATTAAAAACTAAAAATTAAAAATTAAAAATTAAAAATTAAAAATCAAAAATTAAAAATTAAGAATTAAAAATTAAAAATTAAAAATTAAAAATTAAAAATTAAAAATTAAAAATTAAAAATTAAAAATTAAAAATTAAAAATTAAAAATTCAAAATTCAAAATTAAAAATTAAAAATTAAAAATTAAAAATTAAAAATTTAAAATTAAAAATTAAAAATTAAAAATTAAAAATTAAAAATTAAAAATTAAAAATTAAAAATTAAAAATTAAAAATTAAAAATTAAAAATTAAAAATTAAAAATTAAAAATTAAAAATTAAAAATTAAAAATTAAAAATTAAAAATTAAAAATTAAAAATTAAAAATTAAAAATTAAAAATTAAAAATTAAAAATTAAAAATTAAAAATTAAAAATTAAAAATTAAAAATTAAAAATTAAAAATTAAAAATTAAAAATTAAAAATTAAAAATTAAAAATTAAAAATTAAAAATTAAAAATTAAAAATTAAAAATTAAAAATTAAAAATTAAAAATTAAAAATTAAAAATTAAAAATTAAAAATTAAAAATTAAAAATTAAAAATTAAAAATTAAAAATTAAAAATTAAAAATTAAAAATTAAAAACTAAAAATTAAAAATTAAAAATTAAAAATTATAAATTATAAATTAAAAATTAAAAATTAAAAATTATAAATTAAAAATTAAAAATTAAAAATTAAAAATTAAAAATTAAAAACTAAAAACTAAAAATTAAAAATTAAAAATTAAAAATTAAAAATTTAAAATTAAAATTAAAAATTAAAAATTAAAAATTAAAATTTCAAAATTAAAAATTAAAAATTAAAAATTAAAAATTAAAAATTAAAAATTAAAAATTAAAAATTAAAAATTAAAAATTAAAAATTAAAAATTAAAAATTAAAAATTAAAAGTTAAAAATTAAAAATTAAAAATTAAAAATTAGAAATTAAAAATTTAAAATTAAAAATTAAAAATTAAAAATTAAAAATTAAAAATTAAAAATTAAAAATTAAAAATTAAAAATTAAAAATTAAAAATTAAAAATTAAAAATTAAAAATTAAAAATTAAAAATTAAAAATTAAAAATTAAAAATTAAAAATTAAAAATTAAAAATTAAAAATTAAAAATTAAAAATTAAAAATTAAATATTAAAAATTAAAAATTAAAAATTAAAAATTAAAAATTAAAAATTAAAAATTAAAAATTAAAAATTAAAAATTAAAAATTAAAAATTAAAAATTAAAAATTAAAAATTAAAAATTAAAAATTAAAAATTAAAAATTAAAAATTAAAAATTAAAAATTAAAAATTAAAAATTAAAAATTAAAAATTAAAAATTAAAAATTAAAAATTAAAAATTAAAAATTAAAAATTAAAAATTAAAAATTAAAAATTAAAAATTAAAAATTAAAAATTAAAAATTAAAAATTAAAAATTAAAAATTAAAAATTAAAAATTAAAAATTAAAAATTAAAAATTAAAAATTAAAAATTAAAAATTAAAAATTAAAAATTAAAAATTAAAAATTAAAAACTAAAAATTAAAAATTAAAAATTAAAAATTAAAAATTAAAAATTAAAAATTAAAGATTAAAAATTAAAAATTAAAAATTAAAAATTAAAAATTAAAAATTAAAATTAAAAATTAAAAATTAAAAATTAAAAATTAAAAATTAAAAATTAAAAATTAAAATTAAAAATTAAAAATTAAAAATTAAAAATTAAAAATTAAAAATTAAAAATTAAAAATTAAAAATTAAAAATTAAAAATTAAAAATTAAAAATTAAAAATTAAAAATTAAAAATTAAAAATTAAAAATTAAAAATTAAAAATTAAAAATTAAAAATTAAAAATTAAAAATTAAAAATTAAAAATTAAAAATAAAAATTAAAAATTAAAAATTAAAAATTAAAAATTAAAAATTAAAAATTAAAAATTAAAAATTAAAAATTAAAAATTAAAAATAAAAAATTAAAAATTAAAAATTAAAAATTAAAAATTAAAAACGAAAAACAAAAAATGAAAAACGAAAAAGATATATGAAAAATGAAAAATAAAAAATGCAAAATAAAAAATAAAAAATAAAAAACGAAAAAAATAAATAAAAATGAAAAATGAAAAATAAAAAATAAAAAATAGAAAATGAAAAATAAAAATAAAAAATTAAAAATGAAAACGAAAAATAAAAAATGAAAAATGAGAAATAAAAAATGAAAAATAAAAAATTCGAAATAAAAAATGTAAAATAAAAATTGAAAAATTTTAAATGAAAAATAAAAATAAAAAACGAAAAATAAAAAATGAAAAATGAAAAACGAAAAATAAAAAATGAAAAATGAAACACGAAAAATAAAAATTGAAAAATTAAAAATTAAAAATGAAAAACGAAAGGTAATAAATGAAAAATAAAAAAAAAAAAATGAATAACGAAAAATAAAAAATAAAAAATGAAAAATAAAATGAAAGGAAAAATAAAAAATGAAAAACGAAGAATAGGAAATGAAAAATAAAAAATGAAAATTGAAAAATATAAAACGAAAGATTAAGAATTAACCGATTGAAATAATAAATAATAATAAAAAATTTTATATTACCAGAGCCCCTGCGTTTGATTGCTATAAGTGATACATGGATGACACTTTCTGTTTGATTTAAAATAAGTGCCATCTCCCCTTGATGGGACTCACATAATTTTTTGTGTTGACAACCTTGGTATTAATATTGTTTTTAGAACACGTATTCAAGATTCGGTATTCAAGATTCGGCTGAATTTAGCGCTCTTAAATGTTTTTTTTCTCCAGTTAAGCTATTTTATGTTAATATTTTTCTCTTAATAAAAGAGTTTTTAATTTTATGATCTAATTTTTTGGTATTGATCGTTCAAGTCGTAAAAAATATATTTTGTTAAAAGTTTCCGCTCACTGTATATTTTTTTTCTCTAATTTTTACAAACGGAATGACCGACTTATATATACCCTGTGCACACTGGTGTGGAGGGTATAAAAGAGACCATACTTTTAATATGGCGCTTTCTTTAGTGCGCTCTTTATATTGACTGATAACTTTTGAACACCTCTTTCCTTTGTACCCCTGCTAAAATATTTTGCTTTTACAGCTCTTAGAAAAAAATAAATGTTTTATAATATATACTAATTTTGTTTATAAACAAATAACAAAAATATGGACAAATATGTTAAAAATCCATAAATGGCTTAAACGTGCTTCTAAACATTTAATTGCGTTCTTTTTGTTTTTTATACGAGCATTGATTTTCTTACGTTTCATTAAAAGAGTTTTTATAAATCACTTTGAAAAGTTTAATACTAAAAACAAATATATTTATTAAAACAAAAAGAAACTTGAGTTGGAAACAGCAAAAAAAAAAAAAACACAAAGAAACTGGTTAATAAAAAATGATTTCAATAGAAATTATTCAAATTTGCATACAGTGTTAGCAAACACATAAGGAACCTTAGTTATTTAAATATATATATATATATATAAATATATATATTTTCAAAAACTTAATTGGAAATATTTGAAATAGTTTTTATTCTAAAAATGTCCATAAGACTCTTCTATGAAGAAAAGTTGCATATGAAATAGTTTCTCCCATTTTATTGACAATATAATTATTGTAAGGCCAATCATAAATTGCAAATATTATTGTTGCCCCCACTTGATCATATATATATATATATATATATATATATATATAATATATATTATAAAAACTATGTCTATGAAGAAAAGAAACATAATTAACGAAAAATATAAAAGAATTAAATATAAAATTTAGCTTTTTAACAATAATAAATCTTAAGCTGGGTAATAATCAGTTTAGTATGTAGTCATAACTTAAATGAATAGAAAAAAAAAAAGAAAGAGAATTACAGTCGGTCTAGACCCACTATGTGATATCCTATACCATGGGTTGAGAGTATTGGTCTTAGATTCAACTAAGTGGGTATAGAAAATAAGCAGAAACCAAATTTGAGTGGAATTTTTATAAATTTTTTTGAAAATGTTCATATCGGACTAGGTCGAAAAATGGACCGATCCAGAACTTGTTTGGTAAAATTACTTTCTTTTTGCAAAAACATTTTGAGAAAACCAAATTTGAGAAAACTCTGGGCAATATTTTTGTTTTTGACAGGTTTAAGTAAAGATCGGGAAGCAGCTTTATATAGAGACTATGACTAAGAATTGTCCTATAGGATTTATTTTTGGACTACTGATAAATGGATGTAATAAGCATACATAAACCCAATTTGACCGATATCTATATGATAGTTTGGATCTTATCGCAATTTAAGTCGATCTCTAGGTCTGAACATTCGCCAATTTTCACCAATTTCAAAAGCATTGATCCTATGACCGATAAGAAGCTTATATTACCAAACTTCATTAAAATAAGTTCATATTTGCGACCTGTAGTTTGATTACAAAGTTTAAATGAACACACGGGCGGACGGATGGACATCGCTAAATCGTCTCAGAGAGTGATTGATTCTGTATCGACTGGTTTGATTGATTCTGTATCGACTGGTTTAATAAAAGATGGTTGTTACAAACATCAGCACCAAGTTATTATACCATGACCATATAGTGGTATAGGGTATAATGAACGTATACAAATAGAAATAGAAATAAAAAAGAAAGTTATTTTGTTATTTGAAATTTGCATATTTTTTTAGATTCTTTAGTAACTTTTCTTTCATATGCAGAGCAATATGTTTAACAATTATCGTATTAAAAAATAATTAATTTTCACTTTTTATTTAAGTTTTAGTGAAAAGAAAATACATAATTAAACGTCATTAAAGTGATTGTGTTTAAGAATTACTCGTATAATAAAAAAAGTTAAAAAAAACACAAATTATTACACCCACCTTAAACAAATGTTATACTTTTCAAATTTAGCTGACTTACGTCAGTTGAACTTATTTAGTTCGTGATGGTCAAATACTAGTTTTTTCATCTAATTTTATATATATTTTTGTAGCCATAATTAACACAAAAAACTAGAATTAATTAACATATGGATATTGTATAAAGTTAAAAATAAATATATGACTTAAAATGTATCACATTTATATAAAGCCAAATCCCTTCAACCGTTGGAAATTTTGGCAAAACACAAATTTTTTTTAAATATCTTTTAATCATCAAAACAAGACTGACCTCACCTAGTTTTGGCTACATAACACCTGACATAACAAGCAATATTATAAAGTAATTAAGGTATTCATAAAAAGCCATGTACATCTTTCCTGAAGTAGTTAGTATTAGCTACACTTAACATTTACTCTTGAAATTAATTACATACAAATAACAAAAAAATTTTATAAGTGAATCCGTATATTTTAGACTCTTAAATTTAGAGATAAAAAGTTTTTTTTTAACTTTTTTTAAATGTTTAAATAACAGAGGAACATGTCTACGCTTTTATTTTTATGAAATAATTAGAAAAACTTCACAAAGTTAACTCTACCAAATTTTTTTTTTAAATTAAAATTCAAGGTTTTGTATAGTTTTTGCACTCATTTTATTAACGCCAACTCTTTATATATTAAGTCATTACAAGATAACTTTTACAAGAACGGTTCCCAAATGGGAAACACACTGTCATACCAATTTTATGCTTTTAGTTTCTAGTTGATTCAACCAGTTGGCAGAAAAAGTTTGGTATAAAAGAAAATTCATGTGTTAATTAAAATAAATTAGTTTTAGTTCATTTAAATATCATATTTATTAAAGAATAAAACAATTAATAGTTTAGTTTACCTTGAGTTTAGAGAAAGTATAAACCAAATGTTTTATGTCATTGTTATAAATTTGTTGCCTCCGATATGTAGAATATCATATAGGATTTTTTTTTATATGGAAAGTAGGTTTAGACCTAAATAAACCGATGCTGGCCATATTTGGTGAAGTCGCTTACTTTTTGAAAAAAAAAAAAAAACATATACAAACCAAAGTTGAGAAAAATCTGTGCATTACTTTTGTTTTAAGGAGATTTTAATGAAGATCGGTAACCAACTTTATATGGGGACTATGACTAAAAATGGTCCTTCAAGGTTTAGTTTTGGGTTACTAATTAATGGTTGTAATAAACACATGCAAATCAAGGACAAGTTAAGTCGAACTCATAGGGGACGTTTGTATGGGGACTAGGTCCTAACATTCACATACTTTCTCCAATTTCAATAACGTTTACATGGACACACAGACAGACAAATAGACAGACGGACGAGCATCGTTAAATTAACTCCGAAAATGAGTCTGAGTCGATCGGTATAATAAAACATGGGTCTTGGTCAGATATTTTTTGTTAAAAAAAAAAACCGACACATAGTGTTGTAGATTATGACAAGTTAGAGTGCTAAATTCTGCTAATCTTTACCCTCCAGTTGTGCCTGAGGCTCAGTTCAGTTCTGAAAAATAATTCTCAAAAATTTGTGAAAACCCTGACAAATTCAGAGTTGGGAACATTAAAAATTGTACTTTTATAAAAACACTTTTTTAAGAAGAGGTATATTTACGCGCGGGGGGGGGGGGGGGGGTTAAATTTATATATCACAATACAATCACAAAAACAGCGTAACATGTGAGCCGTAAGAGAAAATCGCTGTATTGGTGAAAAAATTATGATATGTAATAACCTGTATGAAAATGAAAAATAAAAAATTAAAAATAAAAATGAAAAATAAAAATAAAAAATAAAAAATGAAAAATGAAAAATAAAAAACGAAAAAAAAATTAAAAATTTAAAATAAAAAATTAAAAATAAAAAATGAAAACTGAAAAATAAAAAATGAAAAATAAAATAATTAAAAATAAAAACGGAAAAATTAAAAATAAAAAATGAAAACTGAAAAATAAAAATTAAAAATAAAAAATAAAAAAATTAAAAATTAAAACTAAAAAATGAAAAATGAAAAATAAAAAAAATTAAAACTGGAAATTTAAAATAAAAAATGAGAAGTAAAAAATTAAAAATATAAAATGAAAAAAGTAAAATAAAAAATAAAAAAAGAAAAATGAAAAATTCGAAAATTAAAAATAAAAAATGAAAAATAAAAAATTAAAAATAAAAAATTAAAAATAAAAAATTAAAAATAAAAACTGAAAAATGGAAAATGAAAAATTAAAAACAAAAAATTAAAAATGAGAAATAAAAAATGAAAAACGAAAAATGAAAAGTAAAAAACGAAAAATTAAAAATTAACCGGTTGAGACAATAAATAATAATTTTTTTGTTAGCAGAGCCCCTGCAGTTGATTGCTATAAGTGATACAAAGATGACGCTTTGTGTTTGATTTTAAATAATTGCCATAAAAAAATCTTTAATTACTAGATGTTTACACACGTCCGCTGTGGTCGGACTCATATGATTTTTTTTAAAAGAAAAATCAGTTTTTTAAAAAAGGTACTTATAAACCAAAATATCTTTTTAAGAAAGGCTACTTTTCAAGAAAATTAACTTTTTTTTAAGTAAAGGCTCCTCTTTAAGAACAGGTACTTTTTTTTAGGAAAATATACTTTTCTAAGAAATGATACTTCTTTAGGAAAATTTACTTTTTTAAGAACTGGTACTTATTCTGTGAAAAGATACTTTTTAAGAAAAGGTGATTTTTTAAAGAAAATTTACTTAAAAAAAATGCTAAAAGGTACTTTTCTAAGATAAGGTACTTTTTAAGAAATGTTATTTTTTTTATTAAAAGCAAATCGTCTTCAAAAAAAATTTAAATTTTTAAGAAATGGATTCTTCTTTAAGAAAAGTAAATTTTTAGAAAAGTATTTTTTAATAAATTGTCTTTTAAAAGAAAAGAAACTTTAAAAAAAAACTTTAGTTTTTATAGAAAATTTGCTTTTTTAAGAAAAGGAACCTTTTTAGAAAAGTTATTTTTTAAGAAAATGTGCTTTTTAAAGAAAAGTCACTTTTTAAAGAAAAGGGACTTTTTAAAGAAAATGGGCTTTTTAAAGAAAAGGGACTTTTTAAAGAAAATGGACTTTTTAAGAAAAGTTATTATAAAAATTTACGATTTTATGAAAAGGTACTTTAATTAAAAAAAATTACTTTTTTAAGAAAATGCCATTTTTAAAGAATAGGCACTTTTTAAAGAAGAGGCACTTTTTAAAGAAAATTTAGTTTTTTAAGAAATGGTACTTTTATTTAAAAAATGTACTTTTTTAAGAAAATATACTTTTTTAAGGAAAATGTACTTTGTATAGGAAAGTTATCTTTAAAAAAAGGTACTTTTATTAAGAAGATACTAAAAAAATATACGTTTTGAAGAAAGCGTACTTTTATTAAAAAATCTTAACTTTTTTAAGAAAAGGTACTTTTTAAAGAAAACGGACTTTTTAAAGAAAAGGCACTTTTCAAAGAAAATGTAGTTTTTGAAGAAAATGTACTTTTATTGAAAAAAGTTACTTTTTAGGAAAATATACTTTTTAAAGAAAAGGAAAGTTATTTTTAAAAAAAGGTACTTTTATTAAAAAAAATTACTTTTTGAAGAAAACGTACTTTTATTAAAAAATCTTAACTTTTTTAAGAAAAGGTACTTTTTAAAGAAAAAAAAAACTTTTTAAAGAAAAGGCACTTTTTAAGAAAAGATATTATTATTAAAAATTTACTTTTTTAAGAAAAGGTACTTTTTATAGAAAAAAAACTTTTTAAAGAAAAGGCACTTTTTAAGAAAAATATTATTATTAAAAATTTACTTTTTTAAGATAAGATATT
This sequence comes from Cordilura impudica, assembly GCA_963682025.1. Taxonomy (NCBI): domain Eukaryota; kingdom Metazoa; phylum Arthropoda; class Insecta; order Diptera; family Scathophagidae; genus Cordilura; species Cordilura impudica. The sequence goes on along the minus strand of OY821519.1, from coordinate 230,868,249 downwards.
TTTTAAAGAAAATGTACTTTGTATAGGAAAGTTATTTTTTAAGAAAAGATACTTTTATTAAAAAAAAAAAACTTTTTTAAGAAAATATAATTTTTAAAGAAAATGCACTTTATAAAGGAAAGTTATTTTTTAAGAAAATTTACTTTTTTAAGAAAACTTACTTCTTAAGAAAACGTACTTTTTAAAAAAAGGAAATTTTTGCAGAAAGAAAAGATCTTAAGAAAAGATCTTTTTAAAGAAAGGTACGGTTTTAAGAAATGGTAATTTATTAAAAAATATACTTTTTTAAGAAAAGATACTTTTTAAAGAAAATTTATTTTGTAATGGAAAGTTTTTTTAAAAAAAGGTACTTTTATTAAAAAAAATTACTTTTTGAAGAAAACGTACTTTTATTAAAAAATCTTAACTTTTTTAAGAAAAGGTACCTTTTAAAGAAAAAAAAACTTTTTAAAGAAAAGGCACTTTTTAAGAAAAGGTATTATTATTAAAAGGTATTATTATTACTTTTTTAAGATAAGATACTTTTTAAAGAAAATGTACTTTGTATAGGAAAGTTATTTTTTAGAAAAGATACTTTTATTAAAAAAAATAACTTTTTTAAGAAAATATAATTTTTAAAGAAAATGTACTTTATAAAGGAAACTTATTTTTTAGAAAAAATGTACTTTTTTTAAGAAAACTTACTTCTTAAGAAAACGTACTTTTTTAAGAACAGGAAATTTTTGCAGAAAGTATATTTTTTAAGCAATAATTCTCTCTAGGAGAAGGCACTTTCTTAAGAAAAAAATCTTTTGAAAGAAAGGTACGGTTTTAAGAAATGGTACTTTAAAGAAAAAGTACTTTTTTAAGAAAAGGAAATTTCTAACGAATGCGACGATTCGACACCAGATTCGTTTTTTAAGAAAAGTACTTTTAGAAGCGTTTTTGTGGAAAAGATTCGTAAGAAAAGGTACTTTTATAAGAAAAAGTATTGTTTTTTAAATTAACCTTTTCTAAAAACGATACTCTTTTAAAAGGCACTTTTTGAGAAAGAATCGTGAAATTTTGCTTTGCAGATTACAGTTTATCAAAGTCTAAAAGAAAACATATTTTACAAGTAGACTGTTTTTTTTTTGTTTGTTTGTTTACCAAAAACATCCATGTACAGCAATTGGGTTACCCTCCTAGGAATTCTTCTTTTGCCAAAATTAATACGAAATTTTATTTTGTGAGCCAAAGGCAAAGGGCTGGCTCATTCACTACGACCTTACTGAAAAACACTAATATATCGTGGGAAAATTATGATTATTATACAAGAAGTATTAAAGTCCCAAAAGACATCATTAGTAAGAAATATAATGAAAAAATTATTCATAAACATGATAACAAACTGTAAAGATATTTTCGGTAATAGTTCTTAGCATATTAAATGCTTTTGTTGTTCAATGGATAAATAAATTAGTTAGTGGTTATTTCTACATAATAAAATACTTAAAAAAAAAACAAGTTTTCATTTAGTATTTTTGATTTATTGTTAAATGCAAAAAGGTCTTAAATAAAGTTCTTGAGTACTTTAAATGTAAATTGAAGGAAACGATGTTTTTAGATTTTTAATTAAGATAAGTCAAGTGTTGCTCTAACTAACATTCAAATAACAATAATAATAATTGATTTAAAAACAACACAGCCGACATTCTCTCTCTTTTATGGTTAATTAGAATATCAGACATTTAGAAAACTTTCCAACCACCTCTCCAACTCTCTTTTGTGGTTTATTCGATTATCAGAAGAAATGAATAAATACAAAAAGTGCCAACCACCCCTCGAAGTCTCTTTTGTGGTTAATAGAATTATCATTTATCATTTCCTCAAAATTTCCAACGAAATTTTTTTTAATCAACCATTATACACCTTCTTTAAAGTGTCACGTACAATATGTATTGTTCAGTTTAAAAGGTACTTCGATAATATTAAGAATGTGTATTTGAATAAGTTTTTTCTTTTTTTGTGTAATGTACTCGTCGCGTACATATGAATATAAAATAATGTAAACTAAACTACATTAGGGAAGGTAAGTAAACTAACAGGTGTAACAAATGTACATAAAACACAAAAACAACTAAAATGACACGTTTGATATGAAATTTCATCGATTTTTTTATTCGTTCAACACACGCGTCGTTCAAATAATTTTGTTCTTTTTATGATGGGTGTACATATAAAAAATATATGAATGTTGTTGTAAATGGAATAATTACAATTAAAAAAAAAACCCATTTAAACCAGCTTAAATGGGTGGATTTCAAAATAGAATATGTGAGAGCCAATAAAAAAGTTGTAATATGTCACAGACAGTTTTAAATTTTGTAGAGCGAGTACACTGAAAAAATCTGATTGCATTGATTTATAATTAAAGAAAGACCAATATAATTTGAACTTAAGCACAGTCTCCCAACAAAAAACAAGTGAGAAAATTATAGTCGGTCCAGACCGACTATACGATACCCTATACCATGGTTTAGAGACCCTATGTCTTCGGTCCAATTAATTGGATATAGAAAATAAGCATAAACCAAATTTGAGTGGCATTGTTATTCATTTTTTTGGCTGCAGATATGAAAAAATTCATATCAGATACCATATTTATATGGGGACTAGGTCGAAAAATGGACCGATCCTGACCATATTTGACAAAGTCACTTATATTTTGAAAAAATATACACAAACCAAATTTGAGAAAAATCTGTGCAATATTTTGTTTTTAGATTTAAGTGAAAATCGGGAAACAGCTTTATATGGGGGATATGATAAAGAATTGCCATATGGGGTTTATTTTTGGACAAATGATAAATAGATGTAATAAACACAAACAAACCCATTTTGACCGAGATCTATAATAATTGCCATAACTTGGATCTTATGGCAAATTAAGTCGATTTCATGGTCATTTGTGTGGGGACTAGGTCTGAACATGAACCGATTTTCACCAATTTCAATGACGTTCATCCTGTAGCTGATAGAAGCTTATATACTCTATTTCATCAAAATATATTCATATTTCCGACCTGTAGTTTGATATACATGGACACACAGCCGGACGGAGATCGCTAAATTGACTCAGAAAGTGATTCTGAGTCTATCGGTATAATAAAAGTTGGGTCTAGGTCAAATATTTTTAGTAGTTACAAACACCAGCACAATGTCATTAAACCCTGACGACATAGTGGTATAGGGTACAAAAATTTCAATTCCGAGGTGATTTATCATGACATCATACTTGACTCAAAACTGACTACAAAAAAGCACTTTGTGAGTTTTACATTCAGTGGGTGACAATACATAGGAAACTTTTACAAAATTTTGTATCCGCCAATTTTGTTTTTTAATAAATTCGCGTTAAGTCCTAAAATTATATTTTTTTTTTTGCGAAATCACTCTTTGGTGTGTTTCTACCGAAAGATAACAAATTTGTTACAAAAAAAAAATAGATAAACAAAAAAAATTTATTTTAGTAAATCCAAAACAATGGAAACTTTAAAATTCTGTAAAGAAGTTGATTAAAACAATAAAAGTAGAAGATGGTATGATAGAAAATGTATAAAAACTTAACTGTTAATTAAAAATTTGTAGTTTCTGACATTTTCTTTCAACTGTCTCTTAAAGGTTTAAAGGCGAAAAAAGGCGTAATTTCATGAATTTTTTTTAAATATGAATAATGTTGGATTATTTATTTTATATACACGTTAAAGCGAATCTCCGGAGGCGCCTTGAAACAAAGTTGTTTTACGGTGAACATCATAACTCGTTATCGTGTCATGTGAAATAAAAAAATGGAAATGCGATTAAAAGGTGATATATTTCCCCAGGTAATCACGAAGAGTTTTTTTTTATTTTTTGTAGCAAGTGAAAAACACGACTTTTGCTATAAAATTTCGGTTAATTTGTTGTTTAAAATGGTAAAAAAAAACTCTTCGTGATTACCTGGTGATTTATATGTAGAAATAGAGTATAAAATTTCAAAAGGATCGGTCAAGTAGAGTTTGAGTTATGATGTTCATGACCTTCAAAAATGTTGTTTGCGAGAAAAGACTGCAGCAAAAGGAAAGACTGCAGCAAAAGAAATCCTTTGCGGAAGTCCTTTACGGAATACTGCGTTAAATGAATGGAGCAATATTCAATTTACTCCGGAAATGGAAAGTGAAACTGAGAAAAACTACACGACATATACCATCCAGAAAGGAATGGGAGCCAGACACTGTCAGAGATGACGGAGTTGTCTCCTTCTATACGGATGATTCGAAAATATGCTATGGAATTTTTAGGGGAACGATGGACTTTTTCGCTTATCGGACTATGGCACTGTTCTCCAAGACAAAATATGTGTTACTTACAGAGTTGAGCTCATTCCAAGAGAATAAAATGTGGAATGAATAACAATATTTGTTGACCGACATGCTGCTATAATGGCCTATGCATTAAGATATACAAAATCCAGTTGTGTAGCTAAATGTAAAAGATCACTAAACCAGCTTTCGTAATACAACATTAATATCAGCTGGCAGACGAATGCAGGCGCAGAAACGAACTCTGAGCAAGCTACTTAGGATATCAGAATAGAAGAATTTTATCGACAGATAGACACATGCACAAATAGATTGGCCAAAATCAGATGAAATACCCGTTTATATGACATAAAAATCTATGCGGACATCAGTGCATAGAAAGACAACGCAGAACTTACTCAGTTTGAATAAGGAAAATTTACACACCACTACGCAGATTCTAATGGGACACTGCGTTATAGACAGCAAATTGGAGACTACTACAAGTGTTGCAACGACAAGGAAAAGCCGGAAACAGCATTTCAGCTGCTTTGTGAAAGTCCAGAGCTCTAAAAAAGTCGACTTCTACATCTAGCTGGACGATATTTTGACACTTTTTTTTTTTTTTTTTTATTAATCAACACTCAGGGGATGCCCCCTACAGATGCAGTGCATTGTGTTGATCTCAGGAAAGATATAGATATAGGAAGGAGGAAAGAGGGAATAGTGTGTTCATTTTTTTATTTTTTATTTTTTTGCAGCGACAGACCAAAGCCCCTGGTGGGAATCGAACCCACGACCCCCGCATGGTAGGCGAGCACGCTACCACGCTTTGGATTGGATTGCGGAAGTGAAGCTAACTCAACTCGGAAATCGCAAAAAATTCCCGCATCACAACGTGATTTTTATGCCTCCGAGTGTTCTCGGCATCGGGGAACTACCCTGTTAACCTAAGCGCTAGACAAAATGTTCTTTATAGGATTCATAAAACACAATTTCCTTCCTTTGAAAGGCTCATGTTGAGTTCATTCGCAATGATCGAAAATTTTCCAACACCCACATACCAAGAATAGAATCTCCGCCACTTCTTTCGATGATCTTTCATTTTTGCTAGGCTATGACTGATAAAGAAATTTTTGGAGACGGCTTGAAAAAAAGTTATGGCCACATAAAATTAGACTAAGAGACTTCATAGACAAATCTGGTTTTCTTAAAATCGTTAAATTCTAAAATTATGAAAAACCAAAACATTTCCTATTACGTTGTGGTTTTCACAAGCTTTCAAGACCAAGATACTTACTAGTCTATTGTAGTTTATTATAGGTATTCAAAAATGGAACAATTCTTAAGCAATCGTTGAATTCTTAAGGTATTCAAAACCGAGATACTTCCAACTAAATTGCGGTCTTCTTAAGCTTTCAACACCAAGGCACTACCTAGTCAAAACTATGCAAAACCAAGACACTTCCTAGTCAATCGTGGGTTTCTTTAGTTATACAAAACCAAGAAATTTCCTATGGATTACTTAATTATAAAGGTATTCAAAACCAAGATACTTCTTACTTTATTGAGGTTTTCTTAGGTTTTCGACGAGCAAGACAATTCCCACTTAATTGTGATTTTCTTAAGATTTTTAAGACCAAGACAGTTTCTAGGCAATCGTAGTTTTCCTTAGGCATTCAAGACCAAGACACTTCCTTCTCAATCTTGGTTTTCTTTAGGTATTCAAAGCTAAGACACTACCTAGTCGCTCGTTGCGTTCTTAAGGTATTCAAAATCAAGACACTTTTTACTTAATTCTGGGTTTCTTAAGGTTTCCAAAACATCCTAGTTATTCGTTGAACTTTTAAGTTTCGTTCAACTCCCAACCAAGACTTCCAATCATTGAAGTATGAAGGTATCCAAAATCAGCGCATTTCCTACTTAACCGTGGTTTCCTCAAAGTTTCGAAGAACAAGTAATTGATATTTAACTGTAGTTTTCTCAAGGTTTTCCAAAACCAAGACACTTTCTAGTCAATCATTGACTTCTAAAAGAATCCAAAACCAAGATACTTCCTAGTCAGTCCTGGTTTTCTTTAGGTATTCAAAACCAAGACTTCCTAGTCAATCGTTGAATTCTTAGGTGTTTTAAACCAAAATACTTTCACTTAATTGTGGTTTTCTTAAGTTTTCGAAGAGCAAGGCATTTCCTACTTAATTGCGATTTTCTTAAGATTTTCAATACCGACTTAAAATATAACTGAACTCGAACCTGTTTATTGTACATGTTCTATTTTTTCTTAGTACACGAGCCTGAAAACGACTTAAAATATAACTGAACTCGAACATGTTTATTGTACATGTTCTGTTTTTTCTTAGTACACGAGCCACAACACGACTTAAAATATAACTGAACTCGAACCTGTTTATTGTACATGTTCTGTTTTTTTCAGTACACGTACCAGAACACGAACTTCAAATATAGCAATATTTATGTGTGATCGAAACAAAAAGTACGTGATACAAAAATGTTCGTGTAAATAACGAAATATTAAAACGAACACAGTCATGATTGTGTTGGGCACCGTAGAAAATTTAGAAACGCACATAATTGGTATGAAAATAAAGATATGTGTTGGCTGCTTTTTAACAGAACATTGTGTGTTTCATGTGTGTATTTTCTGAACCTTGTTCTTAAGATATTAAAAATCTAGACACTTCCTACTTATCTCTGTTTTTCTTAAGGTTGACACAAGTTAATCGTTGTAAATTATGTTAATCGTTGAACTCACAAATCAAGACACATCCTCAATCGTTGAAGTCTAAAGGTATTCAAAACTAAGACACCTTCTACTCAATCTTGGTTTTCTTAAGGTTTCGAAGAGCAACATACATTGCAACATTAATTGCAGTTTTCTTAAGGTTTTCAAGACCAAGAAACTTCCTAGTCAATAGTTAAATTCTAAAGGTATCCAAAAACCAAGTCAATCTTCGATTCTAAAGCTATTCAAATTCTTAATACTTCCCATTTAATTGTGGTTTTCTTAAGGTTTTTAAGAACAAGACACTTGCTAGTCAATCGTTGAATTCTAAAGGCAAATAAAAACAAACCACTTTCTGTATTTATGGTACTATAAATACAAAAGCAACAATATTTCTAGTCAGCCGTGGTTTCCTATTTTACTGAACACTTAACTATTAATATGTTCAGTGTAAACACACTACTACTTCTATCGTAGAAATTATTATTATTATTTTTTTTTACTGTATGGCTTTTATTGATTTTTGTTTCGAAAGTACTCTACATATAATGAATGATATATGAATTTGTTTACCTTTTCTTGTTAAAAGTGTAATTTATGATTCACTAGGTTAATATTTCATCATAGTTGTGAATGAGTAGACATTAAAAGGGATATAATATCAAGCTAAACATAAAAACAAAATACTTGAGAAAAGTAGCTAAAATATTTATAAATCTGGTATCTTTTAGTTTAAATGCAAATCATACAAATTTATGAGTACTAAAACTTGGATGTTTCAGAATAATGCTTGAAAATATGTTTGTGTTGCTATATAGCTGATAGTTCTTAATATGGCCTTGAACTTTTCCTACTAGTATATACACTTGCCAGAAAAATTATGCGAACACTGGAAGACGAGAATTTTTTATATTAATTAAAACTATGCCGAAATTCGAGTTCAATTTCTAGGCAACTTTATTTTTCAACTTATCCGATTCAAAAACCAATACTTTTTTGCTTTATTATTATTGTGAATGAAGAAAACAAACTCATTAATAAACACATTAACAAATTTAATAAACACACACATAGCATATGTATAACTTTATGTATGTGTTAGTAGCAACTTTAACTATAATTTACTCAGAATAAAGGAAAAAATTTAAAAATCTCTAAATCTGGTGAACAGCGAAAAAGAAATACCTTTCAAAATCGGGATAAAACGGTAGAAGGTAACAAGAAATCGCCTAGCCTATTAATATTATAGATTTGAATAAAAAATTTTGAATTACGAACTTTTTACCATTAACACTTTGGGTATTTTGTTTGTTCTTTACTACGCAAAAACACAATATGGCATCTACGAGTGCCAGAAAAACTATTCTATAATTTACAATTAGGGGAGTCCCACAACTTATGCAATGACGTTCAGATCTGTTACATCGATTTTATTTTAATATAAGACAAACTTGTTTGTATAAACTTAATTTGACTTAATTACATTTGATTTTTGAACCTATAATTTGTAATGAGTCCCAAAATCCAAGAAATCGGTGCTGACGAGAGAAATATAAAGCTTAGAAATAAAGGAAAATTCTTTTCATGAACTGTTTCGGATAATAGGCAGAAGCCACTTCTCAGTGCAGTACGTCGTTCAAAAGCACAAATCCATCAACTTAATTTTGTTAAAACCTCGTTCTGGTCGCAGCCCCTACTGAGCGCGGATAGCGAACTATTTTGGCGGCAGTAAAACAGAATCCCAGAATTACTGCTTCCCAAATTAGTTCTAAAATCAAAGCTTCTTTCCACAAAGACATTTATGAAGATATCGTTCGCAAAATATTTAAAAAAATCTGACTATCATGATCGTGTAGCACGTAGAGAGACTTTCATTTCCGAGTGTTAAATTCGGCTATGCCGAATCTTTGATACCCTGCACCTGGATTTAACGTTTACATTAATGTCTGGACTTACTCTTTTCATTTATTACAACATACACACTGAATTTTTAGCATTTTTTAGAGATGTCTCCATATTTATACCCGATACCACTATGTGGTTTGGGTATAATGATTTTGTGCTGCTGTTTGTAACTACCAAAAATATTTGACCTAGACCCATCTTTTATTATACCGATTGACTCTGAATCACTTTCTGATTCGACTTAATGTGATGTCCGTCTGTGTGGACATGTAAACCTTGTAATCAAACTACAGGTCGCAAATATGAATATATTTTGATGAAATTTGGTACGTAAGCTTTTATCGGCCGTAGGATGAACGCTATTGAAAATGGTGAAATTCGGTCCATGTTGAGACCTAGTCCCCGCACAAATGACCCCTTTGAAACCGACATAAATTGCCATAAGATCCAACTTATCATATAGATCTCAGTCAAATTGGGTTTGTATGTGTTTATTATATCCTATATCTAATCAGTTATCCAAAAATAATCCCTGTAGGACAATTCTTAGTCATAGGCCCCATATAGAGCTGCTTCCCGATCTTCACTTAAATCTATCAAAAAACAAAAATATTGCACAGATTTTTCTCAAATTTATTTCGTATATATTTTTTCAAAATATAAGTGACTTTACCAAACATGGTCAGGATCGGTCCATTTTCGACCTAGTCCCCATATAAATATAGCACCCGATATGAACTTTTTCATATCTGCAGCCAAAAAAATTAATAACAATACCACTCAAATTTGGTTTATGCTTCTTTTCTATATCGAATTAGTTGGACGGAAGAGATAGGGTCTCTAAACCATGGTATAGGGTATCGTGTAGTCGGTCTAGACCGACTATAATTTCTTACTTGTTTAGGTCATACCTTGATGCAATGATGCCCGATTTACCCAATTTTAAATTCCAACCTGCTCGAAATAATGACAAACAATATTATCCTAAGTTTAACCAAGTAAGTGGTTAATTCTGTGAATGGGCGTTATTTCAACATTCAGATCGACCCTAGGTGTTATAGGGAACAAGAATGCATGTACTTTAAGGCCCATATGATCTGGGATATTCTGCAAGAGGACAGTTGTGTCCATCTCCCATACAAAGTGAATTTTTAATATCATATATATTGAATACTATGCCAGGGAGAGCTTTGTAAGATCGCCTATTAATAATGTGAGTAGTCGGACAAATATGGGCTGGATCGGACCAATGGTACCACCATGTAATGTAAATATTAAATGTTATATATCAGGAGTACTGTAATAGTGAGAGCCTTGTGTGGGCCCATATGTCATTCTTGTTTTCAAGTGGGCGGGGTACCGCCAATACAAAGTAAATATTTATCATATAGCTGGAGTACCATAAAGGGGAAAGCCAATACACTTTTTACGAGTCCATCATATATTAATATGAGTTTACAGATAAAAATGGGCGGGATAGGATTACTGGGCGTGGCACTTCCTGTACAAAAAATATGAAGTACTTTGAAATCGAGTTTTTTTTTTTAACCTAGTTCCGCGAAGCCGATGGCTTGTCTGCAGATTCTAATTTTGGCTAGTTTTTTTTTTGCAGCGGCACATCGAAGCCTCTGGTGGGAATCGAACCCACGATCCCCGCATGATAGGCGAGCACGCTACCTACTCACCTACCGGGGTGCTTTGAAACCAATATGTGTAGTCGTGGAAAATATGGGCGGAAACGCCAAATTCAAAAATCCCCAAATTCAAAAATCGCCAAAACCAAAAATCGCGAAAAATAAAAATCGCTAAAAACATATAGGCAAAATCAAAAATCGCCAATAACAAATATGGGCAAAATCAAAAATCGCCAAAATGATATTCTAAATTCAAGACCACTCGTTAAATGTTGACGGATTTAATTCGGAAAATTTATGTTTTTCTCATGGGCAGCTATGTATATGTAGCTTGCTCCAGAGTAGGAACGCCGAAAAATTGTATCATTTTTGCACCGAATGAAAAACAAAAAATATTGTATTTCAGCAAGCATTGAAATAAAAAAAATATAAAATAAATAAAATGAAATATCTTGATTGTAGAATTCAAACTTCGTAGAAAAACAACAGGGCATACTAGTCTTCAATTAAATTTAAAAAATAATAAATAGCTGGATAATTTATTAGAAAAAGAATTATTTGGCTTAACAAAATTTTTTCTTATTTTTATTTTTTTGTAGTATAACAGTTTTAATTTCAAGTGTACGAATACTTGTTGTAGCAAGTGTACATATTTTAATAATATTTTGTTTTTTTTTTCTGATAGTAGTTGTTAAAGTACTCACATTAATATGTTTATCATTCATTTTAATATAGTTTTTTTTACCAGAAATTAAATATTTATGGCATGAGCAAAATGAAAATGTCTTTCAGATAGACAGACATGAGTATACGGTTGTTTTGTTTAAATATCGATCGATGATGGTTATACCAAAAAATCCTACAATGTTGTCAATTTATTTTTTATTTTTTTTTTTGGTTAGGTTCAAGGAGTGTCTTTACCAAAAGTTTGTTAAATTGTTTTATCTCTGAATATGTAAAGTATCAGGTAGGGACAATTATTCCTAAAAGCTAACCTTCATTAAGGTTATGTCATTGTTTTTGTTATCACAAAAAAAATGTATATTGAAAGGTTTAAGGAAAACCATTGACATTTCGTGAGTATTTGAATAGTAATTACTAATTTTTTTGAAGGAGGAGTTTATCGAAGAAGGTTTTTGAACTTATTGAGTTAGCAGGTGTCTTTTTGTAAAAACGTGTAGTTTTGGTAGATGACCTAAGCAAGTTCGAGGTTTGCTAAGCTTCCTATAATGTTTTAATTTAGAAAATTGATTTTGGAATGATAATTTTTCATTTAACTTTAGATCTATATTGACAACACAGGCCTACAAGATTTTTCCCACTAAGATCAAAATGTGTTTTCCTACATAGGTTTTTACGCTGTGTATCAATATTTATTCTGAAATATACTAACATTAAATATTTGTCATACTGTATTATATAAATTAGACCTCATCACACTTTGTGTGTCGATATTCGGTTGGCTATAAATTCGGTAGCCACAGAGAATGTGTTTTCTCTGTGTAAAAATATCAGATGGTAAAAACTGTTTTGTTTAAAAATATATTTTTTCAGTTTAGATAATAATTTGATTACACCGTTTACGACCATAACTCTTTTGTCATAAAACTAAAAATGGTTTTCGGTTTACAGCACAGCATTAATGAATGCAAATAATCTTAAGATTGTACAATATATTTTTATTTTTGGGTTAAGTAGTGCCAGCAAAAAAAGTTTTTAATCTCCAGACTCACTCCACAGTCGTGTTGGAGTCAATTACAATTATGGAATTAGTAAAATAAAATAAAATATGAATGCATTTTTTAATTTGTTTTGATATGTAGCCAGGACTTGGACAATTCCTAGTTATTCCAAAAAATAATCAATAATCAACTAACAAAATTTTTAATATCATTTAAAAAAAATAAACTTTTTCCTATAAATCTCACTTTAAAGCAAAGTTTTTATCTCTCTAATCCAAGTCACTTATAAATGTTAAATGAAACAAAAAAAAAACGAATAATCTATAATATTAATAGGCTAGGCGATTTTTTGCTACCAATGTTTTGTTCTACCGTTTTATCCCGATTTTGACCAAACGTATATTATTTGAAAGGTATTTCATTTTAGCTGTTCACCAGATTTACAGATTTTTAATTTTTTTATTTATTTTGATCAATAGTGAGTTTACATCTAAGCAAAATCTAGTACATATGAGATTTCGAGCGAAATCTAGCTCATTTTTACTAGATTTCCCACATAAAACAAAATCTAGCTCGTTGCTAGATTTGTGAAAAATTTCACAAAATCTTGTCAAACTTGGGCACTACCAAATGATACTACTGTGTTTTTTTAATATTGTAGTAGAAAATTACAACGCAGTGACTGAAGAATTGACATTTAAAAACAAAACCAAACAAGTTGAATAAAATGGAAATAAAATATTACTTATTAACAAAAAAAAAATTACGAATCTATAATAAAAAAATATTTAGTAATTGAAAAGTTATAACTTTTTGTACTGACATGTGTCCATTACAATCTGCTAAATAATAATTGTGGAAAATGAATTTGTTTTTGCTGTTTAAACAATATATTTAACAAATGCCGATTTTTTTCACAAAATTTCTATTTCGGTTTGTGCTTTTTTCATTTTTGATGAATAATATAATTATGAAATCTGTTCCTTTTTTGATATTTCCAGTTTCCATTTTCCTATTGTTTTGTTTATTTTTGGTATATGGCTTTTTTTAATCAACTGTTTATTGTTGTGGAAACAAAATCTCACAAAATGTCAAAAAAGTTAGATGTAAACAGTATAGATTTTGTTATAGATTTCAACTTAAATCTACTAGATTTTCCTCAGTGTAAACGCACTATTAATTGCATTTAAAGTTATTGCTAACACATACATAAAATTATACATATGCTATGTGTGTGTTTATTAAATTTGTTAATGAGTTTGTTATCTTCATTCACAATAATAATAAACCAAAAAAGTGTTGGTTTGTGAATTGACTAAGTTGAAAAATAAAGTTGCCTAGAAATTCCACTCGAATTTCGAGCGCTAAAAAATGTGCAGTATTATGACGGCAGTCCCAAAACAACCTGACCTAACGTATAGATGGCGGCAGTAGTTTTCAAAAAAATACTTTGACGAAAAGTGGCAACCTTATAAAACATAATTTTTAAGTTTCAAGGCGCCATGTTGTTTTTTATAATTTTTTGGAGCCATCAAAACTAAACGATCTCACAAAATTTGTAAACATGGAATATAATTCAATAATTTCAATGGTATCATTGGTTGGTCTGAGCCCCATCAGTATTATACTCGGGCTAGATTTCACTCTCGGGGAGTCTACTCCTTCGTTTACGACTATTAAATATAGGGTGGCAGAGTTTAAACGAGACCGTACGAGCTGCCAAGACTAGCACCGTAGTGATGGACTAATTGAGATGGCCACGCCAGAAACGGTTAAGAAAATACACAAAATGGTTTTGGATGATTGTCCGCTGAATGTGCATGAGCTATATGAAATAATAGACTATTAAAAAAGTGTTTTATATTGACTTAAAATTTGGAGATGAGATGCGGTACCCACAATAGAACAAAAACAATGTCGGCAAGATGTGTCAATAGAGTGTTTGGCGATGTTTCACCGCAATAAAGCCAAGGTTTTGGGCGATCCGTAACCATGACTGAGACATGAATCCATCACTTCACACCTGAGACAAATGAACAGTCAAAACAGTGGACTGAAATGAGGCGAAAACAGTTCCATCTGCAGACAACTTTTTGCAGCGCTTAAGTGATGAAATTAAGGAAAAAGAAATTGTTGTTTCTGGAATTTTTTTTCGTTCATAACAACCTGCTCTAATGTATTTAACGTCTTATAAATGTACAAAAAAAAAAAAATTTAATAAATTTTGTTTTTAACAAAAGATATTTTTTATATGGCACTATAATAAAGAATAATCATTATTTGATTTGTTAGTTTGTTTTCCTGGCTTTCAATTGATACCCGATTTAAGGTCATTTCACACGATGTGTTTTTTACACATGTACTGTCACTGTTTTTTAATCTATATGTAATTCTGTATGTCTGTCAAAATTATCATTTTACATACGATTCATAATTTTTGCTATCACACGTGCGCTATGTATTTCCGTATGACATAACCTCTAAATGTAAACAACAGCTGATTTTATTTGTGAATTTACAAAAATTGATTGTTCAAAATATATATTTCCGTATGACATAACCTCTAAATGAAACGCCAATATCTCCTTAACGTTATTTTATTTTATTTTATATTTTACATTAAAGTTAATTATTTAAATACGTATTGTGTATTTGTTTTTTTTTTTTTTTGTATAAAAATATTATATATATAATAAAAATTCATCCCTGAAAATTTTGGAAAATCACCAACGCAACGTCGTATAAAATTAAAAATTAAATACTCTTTTATTTCCATGTAGAAAATTGATGACCTTGAAAGCCCGCATTAGAGAATCCTAAAAAAACAAACAACAAAATAAAATAGATAAAGCTCGAATTCATATACGAATTCCAATTAAATTCATATTAATAATGAAGAATTTTTTGTACAAATGCAAGCCAAAGCGACTTTAATTACATTGAAATTAGAGATATGTTCAAGGAATTATCTGTCCAATAAAAGAGTAAATACTAAAATGTCTCAATTGGATCAAAACTTACAGAATTTTGGCCAACGAAAAACGACTCTGGAGTTACTGTGCGCCACGACTTGGCAGCACTTTTATTGCATTCAAAAATAAATATATTGTGAAAATATTCCGTACAAGAAATGAATGACTGAAACTAACACATAAGCAATTTTTGTACTAACACACTTGCAGTTTTTTTTTATTTAAAAACATAAGACTGTCATTGTTGCTGTTGTAGAGTTGTTTTTGTTACGGTTTAGGAAAGGTAAGTAATTAATGAAATTAAAATTTCAAGTTAATTTTTGTTGTTTCTTTAGGATTCTTCAAAATATGTCAGTGAATTCGTTAGTGCCATTTTCAATTGTGGTGGCACGTCCCTCCGTTATACCCTTCCACAATTTATTTTTTGCTCGCTTGTGGCATATTTCTGTTGGATCGTTACTTAAAGATATTGCTGTAGAATCTTCACAAACTTTCAATCTAGAACTTTTATACCTGTTAGGAAACGCATTTGTGTAAAGAATTATATTGTGCGACAATATGTTATATGCTGGATTTCGATTGTGAATGCTGTACGAGAAAATAATATGGTTATCTATTTGATATTATTGATGGACTTTTTATGATGTAAGATAATGCACAAGAAATATAATTGTGTGAAACAACGCTAACACAGTTTATTAAATCGATTCGTAATGATTCCAGTTAAGTGCGCATGGAAGACACTATAAATATATTGTTAATACATGCGTAATCACCAAATGAACTTATTAAGGTAATGCACTGACATTTTATTAAAAATTGTAGCTAGAAACAAAGTAAATCTTCCTTGCAGCATTTTACACTAATCCTTATATCTATCTTTCAGTCTGTTGCCATAACATGGATATGGGAGTTTGTTTTAATATTTGAATGTTTTAATTTATGCCATTCTGGAATATAGTGTCTGGAATATAATGTTAATAATATGAAGAATATTAAGGAATCTGCAGTATCCGTTAATTCATCCATAATGAAATTAGTTTCCTCGAAAGAACAGAGATCTCAGAATATTGAACAGATTGATTTATAGAGGTATTATCACAATATCTCACACACCGTTCTGTACAAACAAAGGCAGCAGTATTTGAATGGATACATCATTTACTCATCAATTTTCGAAATGAATTGTATCAGGTTTGGCCGAAATTGTTAATCACAACACTCAAAAGGTAAGCTTTAATATAAATTGTTGATATATATGTAAGTGTTATAATAAATTGTTTTCTTTAAGAAACTACTGATTGCACTAAGGTCCATTACCGGAAATTTCTATTGAGTTTAGTCAATTCAGTGCTAAGTTATGTACCACTTTGAGGGATGTTTCGAGTGAAAAGTCAGCAAAGTTTAAATATCTGTATAAGTTAAGCCCATTGTCCAGTTTCAACATTGTCTCAAGGTTATCAACACGTTTCGGAATTGGTGATATTGTGTTTTTAATATTTTAATGTTTAATATTTATTTATAATTTTGAATTTTTTGATTTTTAATACAATAAATAAATAAATAAAAAATAATAAGTCGTGTTTCATTATAATCAATGGTGATGTATATATCCATCAAGTGTGACCGGTCAACGATGATGGATGTGTCCATCATGGATGGATGTGTCCATCATCGTTGACTACTAAACAGCGGTAGAGTGAGCAGTTGAGATATATATTCTATGGTCTACATACTTTCATAGGTTAGAGTAAGATGCAAAATCAAATGTACACAAAAGTTTCGGTAATTTTTGTCATATTGGCCTTAATAAAATGATAGAAACTTTGTTCTACGCGATGACCGAAACTTCAGTCAGTAGTGACCTTCATATCACCGGTCAAATGACCGTCACTGTTCTTGTAGGGTTTTTATTTAAAGTGCAATAATAAAATATTCAAAATAACCAAAACTTATAATAAAAAAAGTATTTTCTTTTTTTTTTAAGTTTCAACATTAATACTTATAAAATTAGCTAATTATAAATATTTGCTAATAAAATTTTAAAAAAGAGGAATACCTCTGATGAAAGACATAATATTGAATTGATCATATTCTTTAATTAATTTGTTTTTTTTTTAAGTTTTCTAACTTACCTCAATTTTAGCTGAATAATCTTCGATTAATTTTTCTTGTTGCTTAGCCAGTTCTTCATTTTTCTCTAGTAGAGCTTTGCCCAACTCAGCTGCCAGCAAGATATCCGACTCCTTTTGCTGCAGCTGGGCCCAAACATCAGTTTCCGGGTTATGTTTACTAGCCTCCATGGCTGCAATATAATGCTCTAGATCAATTGAAGCAACACTTGAGTTTAATATTGGTGTATATTGTTGCTGTTGTTGTTGTTGTAGATGAAGATTATGTTGCTGCGGATGACGATGACGATGCAGATCATCAGTTATTGTTGTTTCGGTTGTTAGTGCTGTTGTATTGTTCAAAGTTGCTGATGATGAAGTATTAAATGCAATTGTTTTATTTTGATTTTTATTATTTAGTTTAGTTGTTGTATGCATGATGTTTTTAACCGCCAACAGCAATAATATTTATAGTATAATGGACATACATACATACATACAACGAATAGTAGTAGGGGTGATGATGGTGGTAGTAGGTAGTAGTAGTAGCAGTAGTAGTAGAATGTGAAGTAGTTTTAAGGAGTTAGAAATAGTTAATGCAATATATGAGCGAGCGATCGTTTTGTTTGGTTGATTTTCAAATTTATTTATTTGTTTGTTTGAATTTTTATTTTTATTTTTTTTTTAATTTTTGTTTTGTTTGCAGTTTTGGTATCAAACAAATAGGATTTTTATTTTACAAATGATAGCAGATGATGATAAAAGTAATAGTTGTTTAAACATATTGTTTTAGTTGTTATTTATGGGATATTTTGTGTTAATAAAAATGCGATTATATTTTTGCTTTTTTATTTGCAGATATAATACGAGTTGTTTTAGTTATAAGAGTTAGAGATAAATATTAGGTTTTAAGATATTCAACTCCCCGTAAGGTCATCATTTTTGAATAAACCATAATTGTTTCTTATTTTTTCTTTGTTTGTCTATATCAGATTTAGCAGTGCTGTTTATGAGATAGAGAAAAACATAGTTAGGCATTAACATATTTTAGAAAATATTAGTTCATCATTGATTAAAATAAAGAAAAAGATGCTAGTAAGAAAATTATAGTCGGTCTAGACCGACTATACGATACCCTATACCATGGGTTTAGAGCCCCCTTTCTCTTAGGTTGAACAATTTTGATATAGAAAATAAACATAAACCAAATTTGAGCGGCATTTTTACTAATTTTTTTTTTGTCTTCGGATGTGAAGAAGTTCATATCGGTTGCTATTTTTATATGGGGACTAGGTAGAAAAATGGACCGCTCCTGACCATACTTTGTAAAATCACTTATATTTTACAAAAACATATACAAACCAAATTTTAGAAAAATATTTCGCTAATATTTTTTATATAAAGGTTTAAGTCAAGATCGAGAAGCAGCTTTATATGGCAGCTATGACTAAGAATTGTCCTGTAGGATTTATTTTTGGACTACTGATTAATGGATGCAATGAACACATACATACCCAATTGGACCGATAATTTGGATCTTATGGCAATTTAAGTCGATTCCGTAGGTGTATAGGGACTAGGTCTGAACATGTAGTTTCAATAGCGTTCGTCCTATGGTCGATAAAAGATGACATACCAAATTTCGTCAAAATATATTCATATATGCGATCTGTAGTTTGATTACAAGGTTTACACAGACAAACGGACAGATGGACGTACTCAGAAAATGATTCTGAGTCGATCGGTATAATAAAAAAAATTTTGGTAGTTACAAACATCAGCTTAAACTCATTATAACCCGACCACATAGTGGTATAGGGTATAACAAGCAAGAGTGTTATATTCGGCTAAGCCGAATCATTGATACCTTCCACCTGGGTTTTGCGTTTATCTGCACTTATTGCACTATTTATAACAAATATAAACAAAATATTTCACATATTGAACAATTAAATAAACTAATTACTGAATTAGAATAACAAAGAAACACACTGAATTTTTGGCATTTTTTTTTAGAGGTGTCTCCATATTTTAGTTCATATTTTAGCACAATGATCCCCGATTTACCCCATTTTAAATACCATCCTGCTCCGAGTAATAACAAACAATATTGTCCGAGTTTATCCAGGTAAATGTTTTTTTTTGTGAGTGAGCGTGATTTAAATAGACGGAAGGACAGACGGATATCGCTATACCGACTAGCTATACCGACAATCGAAATGACAAACTTATAAATGAATAAATAAAATTTATTAAATTTATATCAAGGACTTCATGCTAGCAGTGAATATCGACCACATTTGGCAAAATTGATACACAGAGGTCGACAATACATTGGAAACTTTTACAAAATTCTGAATTTTTAATTATTATGCGTTAAGTCCTAAATTATGTATTTGCGAAATCACTTTTGTTACAAAAAATACAATTAAAAAAAGATACACGAAAAAAATAGTTTTTTCTTTAGTGATGGCAAAAAAAATGGAAACTTTTGAACTACTGTTCCAGAGTTGAATAAAACAATAAAAATAGAAGATGGTATGAAAGAAAATGTATAAAATCTTAGCCGTTATTTAAATATTTATAGTTTGAGGCGTTTTCTTTCAATTGTTTTTTAAACACAATTGTATTTCTCAACGTTTTAATCGTATTATTAATTATTGTAAAAGAATGGCAAGCATAAGGCTTTGTGAAGAGTTAAAGACCGGAATAATAGATGATTTTACTACTGGCCTTAAGCAAAATAAAATCTGTGAGAAATATTCTATGAATAAATCCACAATTTCAAAAATTATGAAAAATTATTAAAATTAAACGGCAGGCCCCGTAAAACTAGACAAAGACAGGATAATTTAATAGTAAGAGAGTTTAAAAATGTCCAAAAATGCTATCTACAGAGATCATCAACAATCTGAAACTAAAAATATGTGCTCGAACTGTTTCCCTACGAGCAAATGAGGCTGATCTTGGTTGTTATCGTCCTATGAAGAAACCACTGATATCAGAGAAAAATTATCTGGGTCGCATAAATTTTGTTAAGGAACACATGAACTGGTTAAAACAGAATGGGAATACTGTATTTTTTTTCAGATAAATCCAAGTTTAATTTAAGCGGCCATGATGGAAGAACGTTGTACGATGACCAAAGGGAAAAAGATTAAACCCAAAATATACAAATAAAACTGTTAAGTTTAGCGGTGGCCAATGAAAAGCGTCCAGTTCATGTAGTAAAAGATACTCTTACCGTTATAGTATACAGCCAAAAACTAAATGACGTAATGTAACCGTACGCGGAAGCAAATGTGCCGCTGGTGTGGACAAACCTCATAGAGGCAGTTAATTCAGAGTGGCAAAAAATTTCTATGGATATCATCAATAATTTAAGTGACTCCGTGTCTCGGCGTTTGTGAAGCAGTACTAAAAATTAATGGATACCCAACAAGATATTGAAACCTAAAATAGAGGCATACAGCCCTGTTCTTGAAACGTTGTTATTTGAATAAGAGTGAATTTAAAATCACATGAAATTGAAATTTTGGGTTTCTTGAAACCACTTTTTTTATTTATTTAATGGCAACATATGTTTGAGTTAAGAACCATATGTTTGAGTTAAGAACATATGTTATCTAGAAACCGAGGTGCCATATGGTCCTTTATTCAGTTTCACAAAAAAACTTTTAAGTATTTTGTGCATGGTTTTTCTTAAGTTTATAGAAAAAGTATAAAGAAAAATAATTTCTTTTAAAATAACAACTTATTTGTTCATTTAATTGTTTTTGTTCTTCAATTTCATTCAATTAAAAATGACTTTTCTATTTTTAAAAAGTAAGGCATCACCAAAAAAAATTTCGATAGTCAAATAAATTGGATTTGACTGGCATCACTACTGTTTCGAACATATGCAAAAAAATAAAAAATATGTGATTTGATGAAAAAAATTTTTTAATTCCTTTTTTTGCAATAATTAGTGCATAAAGAATCTATGTTATAATTGAAAAAATTATAATGGAAAATAGATTGTGTAAATAAAAAGTTTTTATTATAGTTATAGAACAGAATCATCGCAAAAAAGTGTGTTTTATTAACATCGACCACTTATTACGAGTTTTTTTTTTTAAATCAGCGTAAAATGTAGACGTTTTTTAAAATCGTGTTTTTTCATAAAATTAATGTCTAATTTTTTAAAATAATGACAAGGTTCAATAAAAAACATGTAAGAGTTTAAATATCAATTAGTTTTTTTATCTCTTAAGACCTGCTTATTAGAAAAAAAGGGCATTTGTTTTGATTTCACAAAGCCTTTTCTATGTGAATTAAAACGAGAAAAAATATTCTTATTGAAATTAGAGAACAGCAAAAAACTCGTAGATTTAAGAATTTTTTCATTTACGAGTTTTTTTTTGTGATAGTGGTTTCAAGAACAGGGGTGATAGTTTCAATTACTTTATAGTAAAGGCTTCCAATGTTTTGTGAACAGCATACAAATTAACAATTTTATGTTTCGATATTTTTTTCGGAATAATATAAAGTGTGCGAAGTTAGCCCCCCATTTTTGGAAATACAATTTTTTGAAGATTGTTCTACATTGTTCTAGGATTGTTCTACAATGTTCCAAAACGATGAGTTTCTAAAATGTAATTTGTACCGGTAAATCGAAAAAAACGAATTTTAAACTTTGCCCCCCCCCCACTTTTGGAAAAAAAATATCAACGTTGTTAAACGATATCAATATTTTTATGCAATACGAAAGTTAAAGTAGAGATTCAAAAATGTCTTTCGTACAAAGTATCCTGATTGACACCCTCAGATCGCTCTGAAACTTGGACATGTTATAGAGAGGATGTAAAATTAAGGGACTCGGATATTTGGGGTTGATTAAAATAGTGCTGAGGGTGACATTCAGGATTAATTGTATGAAAGAAATTTTGGAATCTTTCGTGTTGCATAAAAATATTGATATCGTTTAATAACGTTGATATTTTTTTTTTCTAAATGTGGGGCGGCAAAGTTTAAAATTCGTTTTTTTCGATTTACCGTTACAAATTATATTTTTGAAACTCATTTTTGAAACAATCCTAGAACAATTCAGAACAATCTTCAAAAAATTTTATTTCCAAAAATGGGGGGCTAACTTCGCACACTTAATAATATAACATACAAATTTTTAAATTAATAAAAGTCGTCAAAAATATATTTAGTTAAAAGTTGCCATTGTATTGTCACTCACTGTATACATATATATATATATATATATATATATATATATATATATATATATATATATATATACATATACATATACATATACATTTTTAAATTTTTTTCATAATCTATAATATTAATAGGCTAGGCGATTTCTTGTGACCGATGTTTTGTTCTACCGTTTTATCTCGATTTTGACCAAGCGTATATTATTTGAAAGGTATTTGTTTTTAGCCGTTTTGCAGATTTACACATTTTTAAATTTTTTCCTTTATTTTGAGTAAATTGCATTTAAAGTTGCTACTAACACATACAAAAAATTATACATATGCTATGTGTGTTTTATTAAATTTGTTAATGTGTTTGTTAATGAGTTTGTTATCTTCACTCACAATAATAATAAACCATAAAAGTGTCGGTTTGTGAATTGGCTAAGTTGAAAAATAAAGCTGTCTAGAAATTGCACTTCAACTTCGAGTGCTGGAATCTGCTAGTTTAAAATAAACAGGTCATGGCACTTGTTTTCTTAACAGTTCATTTTTTCACTTTCGTTTTTTTTCTTCTTCTGTCAAGGATTAAATCTGAGAACAATTTTATTCCTTTAATTTTTATGTTATCTGATATTTTTTTTTTATTATTCTTTACTGAACACGGTTTATTGATAATACAAAGTTGAAATAAATATACATATGCTAATATTAACATGACATGCAAAGTTAAGTATGAGCGACAAAGAAATGTAATGTGATGCGTTTGAAGCAAAAACAAAAAACAAAAAATAAGTTTAAATGAACTAAATAACGTTACATTAACTTAGTAAGAGGTGAAATGAAATATACACGTATTAACAGAGAATTATTTAGAGGGTCACAATTGTGGTTGAAAATGTACAGTATTGCTAAAAGAATAGCACATCTAGTTTTATATTTAAATGCGGTACTGATCAAAAGAAGACAAGATATTGCATCATATTGTATAATTGTTGTGAAATTTCAGACAACTTTTGTGGTATGACTAGATCATGTTTAATTCATTGCAGATGATCCAACTTTTCACCATATTCGGATGCCAAGAACAGCTAGTTTGCTCAGCCTAGCTCGACCTTAAAAAGTGATAAATTTTTGACCACAGTTGTTGTTTTATGTTTAGGCATGATTAATTTAATAAGAGGGGGGTAATGTTTTTACAAGGCTTGTCCAATGTGATTTAAAACTTTGAGAATTTACCTAACATTTTGTTTGTTTCGAGGTTAAAACCCCACCCAATAGGACATTAATATTATAAACTCTGTCGAACATTTTAGTTCAATTTTGGTTTTTTTAACTTTTTGAAAGTTTAGTGTTTCTAATTAGCTTACGATGGAATTTTGAACTTAACTATTTTAAAGAAAATGTTACAAAGATTTAAAAAGGTAAAATTATCGAGTCATTTATAACTCTTTTATCATATTCATTGATGAAATCTCTCTTTTAAATATGATTTTCTAGCTTCGAAAAATGTCATATCGGAAAAAAAGTAATTGAAAAAGCTTATTATAGAAGGTGGTGATTATTAATTGAGCTCACCCACGCATAGTAAAGGGTATTTATTTCATCATGTCCATGTTTATATATATTCTTAATTAATAATATAATTTAGTCACCGCTTTTTTTAACCAATAAGTCGATATAAAACTTTCCAACACCCGCATAGCTTAGCAAAAAAGAAAAAAAAACAAACACAAAGCGAAACAAAAAAGTAATTTAACCCATTTTAAACCGTTTTATAGTTAAAACGCACTTTTTTTGAAAAAAGGAAAAAAAAAAGAAATTTGTAAATTAAAAATGTTTAAGACCTTTATCTTTATTTTAACTGAGGTTAAGGCCACTGAAGGTTTCAAATACAGGCAATTGAAACTTTAAACGACCTTCACCTCAATTAAAATAAAGATAAGCCATTGGGCCCAAAAGATCTTAAATAAAATTCTAAAAACTATATAATATCTTTAAAATTATGAGAGATAACTACTGTAATATGTATTATTAAATTAATAGCTGCTCTAAAATAAGCTATTTTGTTTCAATTGTGCGTGGTAGAGAAGAAGAAATCATATATTTCAAAAATTCATAACTACACTGTATTCACTGTATTCTTAATCGGACCGGTTCAAACTTCACGGCCGCCCTAAAGTAGAAAAATTTCATATAGAAACAACCTATTCTATTATAACATAACAATTATCACAATGTTCAATAAATCGCTGATGAAGGCTGAAATGCCAGAAACTGCAATCACTTTTCACATTTATGATCAGTAGACTCTGGCAAATCATCATGAATAGATTCGCGCTTGAACAACGCTACCAAATTATCCAAATTTAGGGTACGTTCGTAAATGCAGTAGTTAGGCGTCACTGCAGCATAATAAAAGTAAAACGTTAAAAAAAGCATCACTTGGTAGCACTGATTTACGTCAAAAGTTTTTTTTATGCAAACAATTAACAGTGCTGCCGCAAATTTGCAACTATGGCATCATTTTAGTTACTGATGCAATAGTGCGCGAAGCTTAAAAAGAAAATTAAACATTGGTGCAGAATGGAAGATTAAGTAGTGCATTATATAAAAATTGTTTATACAAATCTTCTATATTAAAAGAATTTATGAATAAACTTTGCATTCAAGATTTTTTTCAATATTTTTCTTCTCTCAAACCTCTATAACTAGAGTTATAATTAACGTAGGCTATTGACATAGGTCTGAGAACACTCAGTGGATCAAGCTCCTTCTTTTGAGCTATTAACTGGATCAAGCTCCTTCTTTTGAACTATTAACTGCTTAAATTCGTTGGGTTTGAGGAAAGTTATGCGTGGAGAATCAACTTTACTTTTACTGTACGTTAACTTATCTTGGCATATTTTGGCATTACTGTACGTTAACTTCTCTTGGCAAGTTTTGGTATTATATTATAAAAATTAATATAATATAATATAATGCTGCGGAGCAGCAGAGGTCCTCTAGTTTAAACAAAAATAAATAAATAAAAAAAAAGATCGAGACATTCGAAAATGACTATGGAACGAAAATGACTATGGATATTGTTTTAGTATTTCAAAGTGATTTTTTATTTTAGGAATCCACCTTCTTTTTCGTTTTAATTGATTTTTAATAACAAAAAGGCAAAAAGATCGAGACATTCGAAAATGACTATGGAACACAGCATCTTGATATTGTTTTATTATTTCAAAATAATTTTTTATTTTAAGAATCCGCCTTTTTTTCGTTTTAATTGATTTGTAATAACAAAAAGTCTTTCTCTTAATTCTTTTTTTTTTATTATAAGTTAACAAAAAGTTGTCATTTTTAGAATCAAGAATTTCAATAATATTTGTTAATGTTATTGTGCAAAACGTTCTAAAAAGCAAACTCTGTGCAATTGTTGAGCAGTAACAAAGCATCAGCTGATCACGCATCAGCAACAAAACTTGGGATAACTGCCGCAATGATGCACAAATTTACTGCATTTATGAACGTACTCGTACCCTTACTTTGTAAATCAGTGTTCGATTCGCGCAACCTCGTTTTTGGCTTAACAGGTTTCTGAATAAACAAAATTGCCGCATATGGAGTGAGACCAATTCACAACAGACACTTCAGACTCCATTACATCCAGAAAAATTCACCGAGCCGGAGCTCGCGTTACGGTCAATGGAGATCGATACCGCACCATGACCAATGATTTTTTTATTTGGAAAATATGAATGACGTTGATACGGCAACCGACTTAGTCACGATTCACACCAGGCAATTTTTGTTGCGGAACTTTTTTTCAACTTTCTTTTAAAGTTGCCTTAATGTTCACACAGAGAAATTTATTGCCGCAACTTTTCGTTTTCTTTTGATTTCAAATTCTTCAATTTCATTGACAGTTCATTTAATTTAGTTTGCGTAAAAAGAATTTATTATTAGTTCAAAGTGAAAAATCTATTTGTGTGAAAAAATTAAATAGTAAAAAAAAAAATAAAATAAATGAAATAATGATAATTTTTCACAGCGAAGCAAAGAATGAAAAGAAATGTCAAAAAATAACCTGCAGCTAACTCCGCGTTTATAATTACGAATGGCACAACAAAACGAATTGCCGAGTACAAGCAACTCGGTACCAAATACCTCTATTCTTTTCCCTCTCTCCTACAAACTCAAAAATTGCGCAACAAAAATTGCCTTGTGTGAAATGGACCTGTCAATTTGCTTCAAAGATCATGCAATTTGACACATACCTCCTGATTATTTCCTGTAGGGCTACGAGAAGTCACTGATTTATGCTGATAAATCAGCAACATTGACGCCTTGGAGGAAAACAATCTTTGTGTTATTCGTGACATATGGTCAACAATGCTCGAAAAAGTGGCCCAAAATTGGACGCCCAGAATGCGCTTCGTCAAAATTTTTTGTGTCATTTTTTCAATTTCAAGTTCTATCGAACTTAAAAAAAACACCCTTTATTTATACATATATTTACAATAAAATGTTATTAATTGGTGGTGTCATAGTTTTTTTTTTTGCATATTTTCCTTTAATCTCATGTTTTTGCATATTTTCATCAAAGTGCTAATTTTTTAAAAATATCTTCGAATAAAGAATCAGGTATGTGATGGAAATCGATCGATTTCAAAAGTGAAAACGATTTTAAAAACGACAACGGTGTGATGAATTTCGATCGATTTCATTCTCCATTTTTGTATCATTCCGTATCATTTCTTTTGAAAAATACAACAATGTATTGACAAGTTGTAGCGAAAATTGTAAAATAACAATCAAACATTTATGAAATTTATAAGTGAATATTTACAAAATCATAAAATGTCGATTATTTTGGCAGCATTCTATTTGTTATTAGAAGAGGATAATGAAAAAGACAACTCGGATCCACAGAACAAAATGGAATTTGAAATCGACACTATAAAATGAAAAATATAAACGCATCACAACTTTAATTGAATTTAAATCGTTTTAATGTCTAAATCGATTTCCATCACATACCTGAATAAATAAATATCCAATAAAATGGCTCAGAATTGCAATTGCATTTTTTTGCATACTTTGCTTTAAATACATGTTTTTGCATATTTGTTTTCATCAAAGTGTTTATTTATTGAATTTTTTTTTGCAAATCAATAAAATGCATTTAATTGGTAATGGTATAATTCTAGCATATTTTGCTTTAAATGCATTTTTTTTTTTTTTGTTGATTTTAATCAAAATTATTATTTATTGAACTTTTTTCCTTAAATTTTTATCCAAATCAATAAAATCTATAATATTAATAGGCTAGGCGATTTCTTGTGACCGATGATTTGTTCTACCGTTTTATCCCGATTTTGACCAAACGTATAGTATTTTAAAGGTATTTCTTTTAAGCCGATTTGCAGATTTACAGATTTACAGATTTTTAAATTTTTTCCTTTATTTGGAGTAAATTGCATTTAAAGTTGCTACTAACACATACATAAAATTATACAATGCTATGTGTGTGTTTATTAAATTTGTTAATGTGTTTGTAATAAAAATGAGTTTGTTTTTTGTGTTGATTTGTGAATTGGCTATAATTGACTAGCATACTTTTAGCGTCTTTATTTAATGAAAAAATAAAATTTCCTAGAATTTGCGCTCGAATTTCGAGGGCTGGAATCTGCTAGTTATAATAAAATGCCTTTAATTGGCAGAGGGATATTTCTAGCATATTTTGCTTTACATACAGTTTTTTTAAAATTATCATCAAAATGTCTATTTATTGTACTTATTCCATAAATATCTAACCAATAAATTTACAATAAAATGGCATAGGTTTACAATTGCAAATTTTATCATATTTTTTTGGTATAAATGTTCTTTATTGAACATTTTCATCCAAATGCCAATTTATAAAACATTTTTCATAAACATTTATCCATTAATTAATTAATAAATTTTTAATAAAATGCCTGTAACTGGTAACGATATATTCCTGTAATTTTTTCTTTATGTGCATATTTTTCAAAATTTTCATCAAAATTCCTATTCATTAATATCTATCCGATCAATATATTTATCGTAAATAGCAATTAGTGGCAAATTTCTTATATATTTTGCTTAAAATTCATGTTTTTACATATCTTCATTAAAATGCTTATTTATTGAACTTTCTTTATAAATATATATAAGAATCTATAAATAAAATAAAATGCCATGAATTGATAGTGGTACATTTCTTACTTATTTTGCTTTAAATTCAATAAAATGCAATTATTTCCTTTTTTTCGAAACATTTCATTAGCTCATATTTTTTTGCATGAGATTCGTTGCCCTAGTAATCAATTTTATACTTCCTTTATTTGCAAATTTATAAAATCGGTTTTATCTAATAAAATTTTTTCTCTTTTTTTAAATTATTTTAAATAACCATTTGTGGCCCCTATATGTTCTACTTTTGCAATCTATCATGTAACAGTTTGGTCCGATTGAATGTTGCCCTATTTTAACAATTATTCAAGATATTCTCACCCCGTTATTTGATAAAATTTACCATGGTATAGAACGAAATTTATATGAAGATTTTAATTTTATATTCAAATTAAAATAAAAATAAAAAAGAGAATGAGATAAACAAATGATTTTTTTCTGATTGCGAAATTAATAAGCGGTTTAAAATGGGTTAAAAGATTCAGAATTTATATGTCATATCGTTTTTTTTTTTATTAAAATGGGATTAATTCTTTTTAGCTAAAATATTAAAACACACGCACAAATATTCATTATAAACTTTATAAATATTAATTATGATTGTATTTTTGTTTAAAATTTATATAAATTTTTCTCTTTTTTGAAATTTATTAATAATAGTATGAAATAAAAATAATAACATTTATTTTTGCTCACTTCACGGTTTGTTGACTCAAGTGTAACAACGCCAGCAACCAACTTTACGTATAAGTTATTATTAATTATTATTTTTTTTGTTTTTTTTTTTTTTTTGTTTAATTTATTTTTTATCTAACACTATAGTTTTAACACTTCAAAAAAAATTTCGCGTGGAAAGCTAAGGTAAATATTTTTATTATTTTTCTTTTTTTTTATGACGATTTATTTGTGTTTATGTCACTTTATGTATTGCAATTATTGATAAAACAAATTTATAATATTTTTTGGGTTTATTTTCTTTCTTAAATAACAAAAAAAAAACTTTATTTAAGTTTTGCACACAATTTGTCTATTAAATCTTCATTCATGGTAAAATACTAAATATATGTCTTTTAGTTGTGGTAGTTGTTGTTTTTGTTGTTATAATAACAACCTTATGCTTTATATATGCATGTATATTTTGTTTACACTATCGTTAGTTTAAATTATAATATTTCTTGTTGTTGTACGTTGCTTTAGTTTTCTGTTCTTAAAACAGTTTTTCAATACTTTTATATGCCACACTTTAAGGTCTAAAATACTTTGGTCGTATTCGATTGTTACAAACTAAAGTACACAATAAGTTTGTCTCATATCTGTTGTTGTTATTATTATTGTTTTGTTTTTATTGTATTTTTTTTTCGTTTTACTGCGCTTTTTATATTAAATGCACTATTTCCGTTTTATCTTCTTTACATATCACCACCTTGATGTGCGAGAACCGTTAATAGCAAAAGCAGAAAATTGTATTACACACGTTAAATAAATAAAAAAAACCGTTTGCTTGATAAGCAAAGTTGTCAGAGCGAACGTTCGTTTTAGACTGAATGGCCCAAACATTAAGTTACCAAGTCAACCGTCATTTGTTTTGTTAGTGCTTGCTTTAGTGTTTTTTTAGTTACCAACAACAACAAAGCCAGTTAAATTGAGTAAAGCATTGTGAGGGGGCCTGAAAGAAGTTACCAATATTTGTTATTTTTCTTTCGTTTTAAAAGAGCACACGAAATGTGGCCAGAAGAGATGTCAATAAGAGAGTAAGAGTGTAAAAGATAGTTAAGTATGAGTAAGAAACCCAGCAAATATTTTAATTAATAAAATGCGTAGTATATTCTTCTTCTTACCAAGAATATTTTTAGTGTTCTTTGAAATTAGTCTATAGCGGGGCAAATCATCAAATTTAGGTAAATGTGAATCCAATATAAGACAAAGAATATTCGGATATATATAATATAACTTTATTCAAAATAGTCCTCGCCATCAAGTGTTTCAGAAGCAAATAAATGATTTTCA